>VZTY01033798.1:342101-696109 GCA_013400935.1 Turnix velox
TTTTTTTTAAAGGACATGTTTTGGAGCCTAATTGTTTATTAAGACAACTTTTTGGACTGATAAGCTAAGAAATATGTTGTCTCTTATCTCTGTAATCCTGAGATGTTCAGTAAGTAACCAACGGATGTATGTCTGCAGCTGTATTTTCTGCGTGTGCTGGTCTGTAGTGCAGAGTGAGGCAGCCTGGCAAGCTGTGATTTGCACCAGTCAATGCACAGTGATAACATTCATTGCACAAAATCCATGTAAAGTCATGTCTGAGTGTCCTCAAGAGTATAAAGATAGGAGGAAGGAATTTAAAAAATACAACTTGTAAATTTCTGCTGTGAAACATGTGTTCAGTTGTCAGTTTTAAGTACACAAGCAATCATTTTTGTGTGGGAAGGGAGGACACGGGGAAGGATGACAGAGACTTCTTAAAAAAAATCAGTTAAGCAGAATAACATCCTTTTTTCTAAGAAATGTTAAAATTGGGCTTACATTAAAAAACCCTCTAGTTTCCTCTGCCCGCCTGCATTGTTCACATGTCATCTCTCCTGGCACCTCTTTGTGCCTTCCTGTGTAATTTTCTTTTTGCTGAGTTCTCCCTCCACAGATTGGGAATTGTTTTAGTTTGATTGTATTTTGGAGGTTAGGTACGATTAGCAAATAGACAAATGGATGGGCAGCTGGATATGTCTTACTTCTTATGTGATTTAATTCTTGTGTTTGGATTCTATAATTTTTAGAACTCTTAGCATTAAGCTATTTAAAGCTGCAGCTGAGATTGAAATACTTGAGTTGGAAATCCCTTTACTCCATTGCATAACCAAAACTAATCATTTCTGAGCCAATTGGTTGTAGACATCCTGTCTTTCCTTTCCATATGCTGCTCAGGAGGACACTACAGCTGGATGTAGACAGTTTGGAGAGCTCTGTCTCTCCCTTTGTGAAGTGAGTTGCATTCTGTATGTTGATGTTATATGATTGGCACAACCTCAATCCTTGATCTTGGCAGCTATGAAGGAGGAGTCCAATAAAAGAAAAACTCTGTGCTCAGAGAATGCACTTCCCATTTCTGTCTCAGTTCTTTAAAGAATAGAGATGTATTTTTTTACCCCAGCTTATGATAGAGAATGGAAAAATACCAGCTTTTGTGTTCTCCACTACTGTTAGTCTGAAGGATTAACAAGTTTGTAGTTAGAAAGTAGATGTATTTTATGAATTAGTGTACAAAACTCTTTGCAAGGAATAATTTTCTGCAAGTGGCAGCAACCCTATTAATGCACTAGTTACAACATGCAAGACAGCAATTCCAGACAACAATATATATGAGCTTTACAGAGGACAAGGCAGTCATACCCAAGGCTTACCATCTGGTCCGTCTCTCAGCTGCCTTTCAAAAAGTTGTCAAATGCTCTCAGAGTTTACACATCATAAATCTGTCAGTAAAATAAATAAGCTCCCAGAGCTCTGTGACTGCATTTCAGAAGTGCTTCTGCTCTTTTGGGGAATGGCAGCACAGAGCAGCATGGCTCATCCTCTGGTGGCTTAAGACTAGATGTTGGTGGGACTGCTGCTGGGGAAGCTGATTGTCCCAGCCAGCACCATCCCTACCTTTTCCTGCCTCCTCTCCCACTTCTTAGGCAAAACTGGAGGCAGCTGAGATGTTGTGACTGTTGCAGCAGAGGGCTGCTGTGAATGAAGGCTTCTTTCGCTGTGTTGTGGTGATATTTCAGGAAGGGATGTTTACACAGAGCTAGTGAATACGTATCTGTTTCCAAAGCAGTGTGGGTGACACTTGAGTTGCAGAACTTCATTGATTTTTAATGAGACTCATGCAGCAAAAATTCTGCACTGTTTTGGAAGTATGGAGCAGAGGCTAGCGTCACCAAGGCGAAACACTTTTCTCCTTCCTCTTCCTTTTGAACTTTTATTTCTTTGGCTTTATCTTCACCAAAAGTGGGGTAGAAGCTTTCAAAGGAAATTTAATTTGTGATATCAGCTGACATTTGTAGCAGTGATCCTCTTTTTTCCTGTGCATGTGTTATTCTGTAATCATGCAGGAGTTAAAGATGTTCAACTCCTCAATGGGATTCCCAACTGCCTGCATATTACCCATCTCTTCTGCCACCTGTCCATCTGATAAGCGCCATTTCATTTCATTTCATAATCAAGGTTGGAAGGGACCTTTCAGATCATCAAGTCCAACCTCATACCTGGACGGGGGACTTGAACCCCTGACCCTTAGATTAGGAGTGTGATGCTCTCCCAACTGAGCTATACATCCAGGTGTCAATTTCTTATTTATAATATTCTGAAAAGAGAAATTGTAGCCATGAGTAAGTTCTCAGAATACCCAAAGTGTTTAAATAAAATGGTTATATTTCATTGGGCAACCATCCAATATTCCTGTCCATTCATTTGAACATTTCTATCTCTGGGTTCTGACCATTGCAGGAATGAGAACACTCTCCATTGCTATAATTTGATTCTCAACAGACATGTCTCTTGCATTACTTAAAGGGGGGTCTCAGTGGCCAAGTGGTTTCATCTCGAGGCACAGATTTCACTTTAAAAGGTTCTGCAAACCAAGAGGTTGATAAATAAATAAATAACTGAAACATTCTGCACTTCTGTAACACTCAGTCTCATGACAGTTTACTAGTACTAGTGAATTGAATCTTGTTCCAGCCAGTGTAAGGAAGCAGAGAGGGTGCATAGAGGAGGTCTGTACAAAGGCAGTAATAAACCTGTATTAGTTTAAGCTCTAGTTTTCTCCTTTTGAATATTCTTTCCAATTTTGCTGGTATCTGAGCTCCTCACAGTTGAATTATTGATTCTATAATTATTCCTGCTAGTAGAAAAGTACAGCTAGGTATGCACAAACATTTCACATGCTAGAGATGACTTCTTCTGAAAAATCAGCACTTCTTCTATGAATCAACACTAGTACAGAGAAAGTTCCTTCATTTAGCAGCTGAGAGTGTCTGTATTAGCAGCTATTCTAGTCACTGCAAGCTTCAGCAGAACTTGAACTTCAGCCCACAGCCCTCCTCCACTCTGTCAGGCCATGTAACTCGAGCCTGGAGGTACCTGTTAATTTGATCTAGAGGTTGTGTATGGACATCAGGCAGTTTAGGAGTAGTGCTCATATTACAGGTTTTGTGACCAACTCGAGTAAGGCAGGTCCCAGTAATACCCAGGATTTTACTTGAAACTGGGATGTGTTATCATGGCACAAAGATCTTAAAATTGAAGACAATATGGCAAAATTCAGTGTGGCAAAGAGGTGTGAAGAAGCAAAAGGCAAATCAGACCACGGAGGAAACCTAGCTGGAGCCTGTGACAGGCATTTGGGGATTGCAGTCATTTATTTTGCATGAACATCTGTGATAGGTTGCCTTTGCCCTTAGCTCTGGGAGCTATGGATTGAAGAAGTTTAGCTGTGGTCAGACCACAGGGCTATGCAGGATCTCTGGCTCTATCCAGACTCATTCTTGTGTCTCATACAAAATGATGCAATTCAGCAGCAGTTTGCCATTTAGACACAGGGCTTGAAAACAAGCAAATAACACATTGAGGCAAATTAGAGCATAGTGAGAAAGTTAAATATTCCAGGCAATCAAAAAATGTGGGTCTTAAACACTATATTATATATCATGATGGAATTACCAGCCTTAGTTAAGGTTTCTTTAATGTATTTTTATCCAATTGTGGCTGACTGTAAAATACTACTGGTCTAAAAAATGATTAATTGTGCGTTGACAGTGGTTACCCCTTTTGCCAAACTGGTTAATACTGTCAGGTCCCGAGTTTTTCCACTGCTGATTTTAACTGGACTGTTGTGCTTTGGATCAAGGGAAGCAGGAACAATTTTTATCTCCTTCAGAGCAGACGTGCTGTTCATCTCTTATGCTAATCTCCCCAGTCAAAACATGTGTCCCAGCCTCCTAAACATAATCTGGGGAAGAGTTTCTGCTGAACTCCTGCTGCTCTCTTGGCCACTTCAACATTTTTTCTCACTTTGCCTTTTGGAGAGTCCTCTCCACTTGCCACAGGCCTGTTATGAAGGTTAAAAACTGAACTAAGTGCCAGAAGGTCTTGGTTCTGCAAGTAACTTGCCATTGGACAAGTTACTCTTCTTTAAATGAATTTTCTCCTTCAAAACATTATTATCCTTCCTGACTCATAAAAACATGGAACATCTGTGGCATTTCCCTGTGATTTCTGGACACCCAGACTCACCATGCTGGAACTAGATGATCTTTAAGGTCCCTTCCAACCCAAACTATTCTATGATTCTATGTACAGAGCTGTTGGTGCTTCTCCACATGTGGTGGCTAGGCCTTGGCCACCTGGATACTCTCTGTGATGGGTGGGGAGAAAATAAGATGATTATACAATTTCTGGTCAAGATAAAGACAGGTGGATCTCTTACTAATTACCATCACAGGCAAAATAGCCTCAACCTGATTTAATACCAATTGAAATAGGTTTGAATAGTGAGAAACAAAAGACCTTCCTCCCAGCCTGCACTGTTTTCCTCAGGCTTGACTTCAATCTTGCTCTTTCAGCTTTCTCTTGGCTCCCTGAGCAGGGGAAGTGGGGAGTGAGGGATTGCAGTCAGTATGTAACATTTCTCCTTCATCCTCATGCTTTTCTCTGCTCTCCCAGGGCTGCTGTTTTTCTGAATAAACCTGGTCCTGTGTGTGTCCTTCATGAGCTGTAGTTTCTGTCAGGAGAACCTGCTGCTCCACAGACTCTGAGCCAACCACCATTCCACTTTCAGTGGCTGGGGTTCTCCACATGCTGCAGTGGGTATCAGCTCCTCTGTGGTCCTCTCCATGGACTGCAGAGATTCCTCCTCCAACCTGGGTTCTCCAGGACTGGCAAGAAAATCTCTGTTCTGGCACCTGGAGCACTTCCTTCCCACCTTCCTCTCGGGTGTGCTTCTGACACATTCTCCCTCTTTAACTTGCTCCATTTTGCCCTTCTATAAATGCTTTTCCACAGAGGTGCCACTGGCTTCTCCAGTGTGTTTTTTGGGTTCCCTCTCTGGGTCCTTTATAGAGTGGTCATGTCTGAGATGGGGCAGCCCCTCACTCCTCACAGAGGTCTCTACAGCTCCCCTTGCCAGTACCTGGACATGGCCACCCCATAAAATGAGGGATCTGCATTAAGAGATGTGCCTCACTGGAATCTCTCTTTGGTCAGTGAAAAGACGCAGACTTCTCATGGAGGACAGTTCTACTCTCAGATCAATCTGATTTACACTTCAGTTGTATTTTTCTGCTGGTTATAGATTTCAGCAACCTAAATCCTAAAACTTCATGTGTCTTGGGATTAATTTGCCCCTTCTGTAAGCACTGTGGCTGGCATATACAGCCTGATGTTATTCCTCTAAGACCACAGTCAACAGAAAACCCTGTTTCTGGAATGGTTTCTGCTAAGTGAAGATTTTTCTGGGCAGATTATTTTTCTGATCAGGGGGTCCTGATCCTGCATCCCTAAAATACTGGGTGCACATCACTGTGGCTGGTATTGCATCTAGGCTATTGCTAGGCAACAAAACATTACATGTGTTTGAAACAGACAATGTGTTTTTTATGCAATCTTTTTAATTTTTTGGCCTTGGTTCACACTAGAGGCAAACAGATGTGACACAGCAAAACATGTTTGGCTTGAGCTCTCTTAGTTTGGCATATTTAACATGAGTGATTGCTTCATTTACTTAGCAACATTCATATAAAATGTCAGCCCAGCTCAGATGAAGAAAAGTGATCAACACCTAGAGTAATATGCCCACAACTTCTCTTTAATTTTGCAGTTATTCTGGCATTTTTCAGTAGGTTTATACCCTAATGTTTTCTCCTTTCCATGAAATACTTCTAAATTTACAATGCGAATTTTCTTTTCTTTTTTTTTTTGGAAGGAATTAGCTAAGAGGACTCCTTCTAAGCATCCTGATCACCCAGCAGTCCAGAATGCATTGCAGGCAATGAAGACAGTCTGCACAAATATCAACGAGACCAAGAGACAGATGGAGAAACTGGAAGCCCTTGAACAGTTGCAGTCCCACATTGAGGGATGGGAGGTATGATGTGAGCTTCCTAGAGCACATTTGCTATACAGACTAATGGGCTGAAGTTTAGTGACATGCTATTTGCAGGGGTTTCTGTTTCTTATGTGATGTGTAAATGCTCCTGAAGGTGTGGGTGGCATCACTCCAATGGCTTTAGAATTGTTTATTTTGGGTGCACAGGCTGCTGCTGCTAAATTGTAGCTGAACAAATGGATTAGGAGAGAGGGAAGGTGTTAGAGCCAGAATAGACAGAAATTACTAATGGGCAGATCTTATTTTAAAAAACAGCAAATCTAGAAGATGGAATCAGGAATGATCTCATTAACAGAAGTTCCTCTTTCCATTCCTGCAAGCCTTTATTTTTTCCATGAGCTTTAAAGGTCTTCTCACTTAACTTCATACAGATTTCTTGCATAGAAGATAAAGGTTAGATTAGCAAGCATTAGGTAAGAATGTGGGTGGTTTATTTGTGTTTGCTTCAGGTAAATTACTCATCAATGTGTTTTTAGTTATGTCTTTATCAGTTTTTGGATCTGTGTGGGCAGAAGCAGTTACTATGGAAAGGATAAAAATAAGAGTGGGAGAGAACTAGAACAACACAAAGCTTGGAGGAGGAGGATATGTGTAAAAAGAGCCACTCAGTAGAGATACTGGGAAGTCAGGATGGTGTGGAAAGGGTTGGCAGCTTCTCTTGTGATGACTTTAGTTGAGGCCCTTGAATCAGAGTAGTTGGAAGCCTCTGGGAGGTGCTCTGTAGGGTGTCAGTGGTGTTAAATGGTCTCATGGAGGGATTGGCGTTGGCGTTGAGACTGACGTTTAAAATGTCGAGACTGATCATTGCCAGCTGAGGGTTTCTTAGTTGAGGACATTTGTTAGAGGTCATGTAAACTTCCTCGTGTTTGGACTCTTGGGTGCTCTCCATGACTCTTTTTTGGGTTGTTTTTTATCTTTCGTGTATGTTTTAAACCTTGCTCATTTTTTCCCTGAAGGATGTTCTTGGCATTCAGCTAAAGATGTGAGAACAACCCAGATATCCAGCTGTGTATTTTTTGGATAGCGAGTTTAGCAAACGAAGTCATATAATGTTCTATATAGCAAGACTTCTAAAGGCCATAAAACCATTTTAAATTGAATGCAGCTTACAGGTCATCTAGGCAAGAGGCCTGATTTGAACTCTGGAGGCTGAAGTGTGACTGTTGAAGTATCCAAACTTCATGTTTTGATTTTATTTTTAGGTTTTAGCTTACCTATAGCAACATTCTGGGGCTGAAAAGATGTATTTATATACAGTGTTTTGTAACAAAGTCACCTAGGTTACTCAGCTCCAAATTTCAGAAAGGAGGAAGTGTTCTTTCTTTCCAGTAAAATCTGGAATTATGCTAAAGTATTCTGGTGGCATATTAGAAGGAGAAAAACTATCTTTACACATCACTGGGCTTTACATATGCTCTACGTAATGGGTTTTTTTTTCTATATATGTAAAGCAGTTTGAAACTGATTGACAGTTTTCTGTCTTCATACTGGTTGTAAATTATGATTCTTGAGAAAAGTACCATATTTGTAATTAGTTGTTTCCAGTTCTTTCAGATGTGTTTCACAGTTTATTCTTAGTAAGGGCTCCTAACTTCTATCTATGGAAAGCTGTAATTGGCAAGTTAAATAATTTTTTAGCTTAACAATGTAGCACTATAAGTCACAGAAATGGCCATAGGAAGAAGCCTGTAAAGCAAATTTATACCTATTTTTAGACTATCTCATGGTAATTACTCCTATGAAATAGAAAAATTCCCTTTTCTGTTAGCATGGATATGATTTCTAAAGGACTGATGCTCTCTTTATAGATTATATTATTATACATACTGATCTGACAAGGTCTACAGCAGCTACTTGTTTTAATCCAAGGTATCTAAATTGATGATGATGATCATCTGACTTATGACCAAGGGATGTAGGCTGAATCTGGAGAGTGTGCCAACAACCTGGCATGAAGTGTGGCAATGATTTCTTCACGTGATTGGGCACAAGCTATTCTTTGACTAATGTTTCTGTTTAACCAAACCAACCAAACCACCATTTTTGATGACTTTGCACTTCCTTCCAGCTGTTGGAATGGACCATTCCTGGTCTAATCTTCATCCTATTGCCATCAGTGCTACCCTTGATATGTCCAGCATGAAGGACAGTGCAACAATTTGGTTCTCTGGTGGCTCCTCTTCTTGTTCTTGGGAGTCATCTGTAACTTGACTAAGAGCAGTAGTTGGTATTCAGAGCATTTCCCTCAATTCAGCATTTTTTCTTCAAAACTCCACCCATCAGTGTGTGTCTCCCTCTCAGATACAACTCTCACTGTCACACACTGCCATCAGTCTCTCTGGGACAGATTATACTGAGGGGAAATGTTAAACGAAATCTGGGAAGCTGCTGAAGGCCTGTGGCTTAATCAGGGGTCTGTTGATCGAAATGAACTCTGCTCAGCTTCATTCTTTTGGAATGCACAGAATCCTTGCAGATGTATGTTATGGATTAGTTTCAGGCAGGTCAATTTGATTCTAGTTAATCCTTCTGGGAAACAAAGATTAGTTTTAAAAAGGAGGAAAGAAAAGCAGAGGATGCATGAGAAGACCAACTTTTGCATTTGATGTTTCTATTTGCTTAATGTTTCTGTTAGTTACATAGTGATTTTACTGTGAGGAGAGCTCCTCGTATGTCTTTGTGATTTATTTTTGAGCTGAGCAATTGTTACAGATCCCCAAGTTCTTCTAGCCTGAAATGTAGAGAGAGACAAAACCCCCATCACAGAACAAGATGAGATGTAAGATAGGTTTTAGTGCTTAGGCAGATCAATCATTTGATAGTTGGCTGTTATTTGAAATGCTAACAGCTATGATGATTTTTTTCTGCCTCACAACCCTTCTCCTCCTCTCCCTCCTGCTTAGTTCCACATAGAAAGGTGAGAAATCCTGTTTTGTCTCTGAAAACATAAAATAAATTTCCTTACTCTGTTTCTTACTACTGAAAAACCTTTCAAATTGGTGTAAGTGTGAAGTAGCTAGGTCAACAGCAAACGGGAAATGCAGCAAAAGTGTTTAGATACCATCTTGATGGGTCTGATGGAAAAATAAAGGTTCTTAGATATTAGGGTGAGGAGCAACCGTTGCAATCATTTGCTTTCACTTCCTGCACAAAATAGGCCAGATAATTTTACCCAGTGATTCCTGTGTCGATAAGAGGTTGATGTCACTATGCTCCTAGGTTTTGCTGTCTTTGAATATCTTTCAGAAAATTAAGTACTTGATGTTGAGATTCTCTAAAGCCTTGATTAATCCTTGGGCAAACCATGTGAGGAGCATGGTTTTCTGTTTTAAAGTCGGGTGCATACATTTGTATATGAGCTAGAAGGACTTTGGGGTCACAGAGCTGAAATACAGTGATCATTTCTGGACATGTATTAAATCTTTCTGTGGAGTGATTAAGAAAATAAAAACATACCAGGACAGCAGATGGAACTATTGCATTTAGCTAGTTCCTGCATCGTTCTGTCCAGAATGTATGGAAACATGTACATGGAACACACAAATGGATGTTGCACGCCTGGCAGCCTTTAAAGAATTACTCCTTCCTTATTAAGTAAAAGCAAGACATGGGCAGCATAGCTGGCAAGGGCTGATTTAGAGAATGGTGTAATCAGAGCTCCATTCACACATTTAGAGTGACTGCATCTGACTTACTCAATTCAGTGATCTCCCCTGAATAGCTTGATAGCAGTAGAACCTTCCTAAAAAAAAAACCAACCCCAAAACAAAGCAAAGAACCAATCACTCCTGCAGCATAATTCAAATTCTTCTGGGGTGACTTTCTAGACCTCAGAAGAGATGCTTTCAGGCTTTTTTAAGTAGTATTTGTTAAATTATATTCTACAAATTATTTCTGTAATTGTTGAATGTAGGGTTAATGGACCTTTGTGAGTTGAGTGATTTTGTTGGCAATGAACATCTTGCAATCCAGTTCTCTTTTCCCGTAAGACTCAAAGCAGTGGTTTGTATAATTCAATTTCCTTCCTTTTCTGCATGCTGACCGTGGAAGGAAGTAGTTCTTCCTTCCAACTCAAAGAGAAAGTAATAGTAGAGCCTAAGATTTTTGCCAAACCATCTTTTTTGATCAGTGGAGCAGTAATGGAGCAACTGTGTGAATTCAGAATTTGGGGACGCTTGGAGTTTGCCTGTTCTGAGAGCAGCCTTATATTCTTATAGTAGTTTTCCATTAGAAGGGTATGAAGGGAAGACTAATGGTCTTGGGAGACTCACAGTAAAGCTGCTCTGAGAGTGAAAGATTTCTTCAGCAAAAAAGTCTCCTGGAGTTTAATAGGCAAGATTTATGGTAGTGTATGAGGATTCAAAAATGCATTTGTAATCCAGAAAAAATATGATGTGTTTAGCCATGTTGAGAAATTGAAGACTTCCTCCTCATGAGTGCATCAGTTATTTCACAGTTTAATGACATGCAGATAAAATACCAGCGTGGTAGTAAAAATCCTTCATTGCATACACAGACTAATATAAATAAAGTATATCTCTCTTCTGTGTTCCAGGGATCAAATTTAACAGACATCTGCACGCAGCTCTTGCTTCAAGGGACTTTGTTAAAAATCTCAGCCGGAAACATCCAGGAGAGAATGTTCTTTCTTTTTGATAATCTACTGGTCTATTGCAAGAGGAAATCCAGGTAAGTCCCTCTGTCTTTATGGTTTTATAATTGTAGAATCATAGAATATTTAGAGTTGGAAGTGATCTTAAAGATCATCTACTTCTAACCTCCACACAGTGGATGGGGACATCTTCCATCATTCAGAAGCTTTGTGAATAGAAATTATGATCACTTACTTATCATTCACTGTATTCCCTATTGCTCTGTCACAGATGTCACAGACTTTCCTCCATTCTTAACTATTGCTGTCACTTAGGAGATAAGAGAAAGGAGTCACTACATGGCAGAATAAATATGCCAGGCAGGAATGGGCTCCCCACTCTGAGAAGTTCTTACAGCTGGAAAGCTTCCCAGAGCAGATGGGTCTCTAGGAGTGATGCAAAGAAGGATGCTTTGCCAACTTTTCACTGGGAGGTTATTCCAAGCAGAAGAAGGGTGACATGAAAAACAATATAAAACCAGGAAAGGAGAAAGTGGAAGTCTAAGAAAAAAAATAAACAGATCCAGGGCACAGAGAAGTGTAGATCAGATGAGTATTAGTAAGTTACTGTTCAGTGTTTGCAGCCCCTGTGATCTGTGCTTTGTCTTCCTTTCTTCTCCTAGTAACAATTTTTCATCATTCCACCTTATAAAATTGAAGGATTATTAACACCTTCTGCTTATTACTGAAATAGGGCTGTTAATATGGTGGGCATTTTGCTTCCACAGCAATTGTCCATTTATCTTCACATCTCCAGTCTCATTCTCATCTCAATCTTTTCTGAATTTACAGTGTTTTCTACTCCCCAGATTCTCCTTCTCCTTTCTTTCCTGCAGTGTATCCTTCCCTTTCTTCAAGTTACATTTTATTACTAGTAATAGCCAATTAGAATGCCAACTCAATTAGAAATTATAAAAACCAGAGTATTCTCTCCACAGAAATTTTTTGTGCCACAAAATTTACTTTTTTTTTTTTTTTTGGAACCATTAAGCTGGGAAAAAGTTATTTCTGTAATGATCAGACTTAATTCTTAGGTGTAACTATTAGAATGTAATGTGTACATTTAATGTCAATTGAAAAAAAAATTACACAGTTCAGTCATGCATTCATTTGTCTGTCTTCTGACACAAAGCTGTTCATTCTAATGGCTGGACAGCAAGGGAGGGGCCAGACAACCTGAACTACAAACAGGACTAGAAAACAAGTTAGAAATCCTTTTTTTAAAAAAAAAAAAAAAAAAAAGAACATTACATTTACATCTAATCTACTCCTTCAGGGCAATTAGAAACTTGTTTTCTAGTAGTTCAGGTTGCCTGGCCCCTCCCTTGCTGTCCAGGCTTTTTTCCCAGAATACTAAGATTTAGGAAACAAAATGTTCTGTTGCTTTTAAAGCAACGCTGTGTTTCTGTACAGGAGATGTTACTGAGCTTTGCTGTAGTTTGGCTTGATTGGAGGAGGCTGCTGTAACATCTTGATTTTTCCAGAGAATCAATATTGTTTATCTTAGTCTAATAATGTGGCTTGAACTGATGGAATGTCCAGAATCTGATTTTATTAAAAAGCAGAATGAATATTTTACTAAGTCTGTTGGGGATTGTGTAATGTAAAAGATATATTTAGGAATCACCGAGTGACTTGAGTTTTGGAAATTTCTTCTGTCTGGTTGCTATTTATAATTAGGCCAGGATGGAGATGAATGTCTATCTGGTTGTGCTGGTGTGATCACTTGGCCAGCTGCTTGACAAACAACTGACATGTTACTGGGACACAGATTCTGAAAAAAAAAAATACCCAAAACCTGCCAAAAATCTGCCTGTGTCTGTTCCTAATTTGAAATTTAATGACTTGATTCTCATCTCATTTTTACTATGCTTATCACTGTAGATTCTCTTGATTGAAAAGTGCAGTCAGAATTCAGACCTGAATCTCTTACAAGTATCATGTCTTTTCTCAATAACATGTATTAGGACTGGTGTTGTTCAAACCCATTTAAGATGTGTTCAGAACCAAATCTTTGATTTTGGGTCTAAGACTGGTATCTCATCTTTTGCAGAAACTCAGGGGAGTCTGACAAAGCGATGACATATATTTTCAGAGTCATGTATTGTTTTGTGTTTTCAGCAGGGTCACAGATTGCTGTTTAAATTGAGTCCTGATGTCAGAACAGTGTTTCATGTGGGGAAATGAAATGAGTATCTAAAGCATTTCACCAAGACTGCCAGGACAGTTTTTCTTTTGACTTCAACAGTCTTCTCTAGGAAATGATCTAATAGCTCCAAGTTCTCAGGCCCTGTCAGTCTGACTGGATGCAAGGATGTGGTCCTCACTAAAAAGCTGTTTGTCACTAAGACAAGGGAAAAACTGTTCAGAAAAACTTGGTCAATCCCTTCTCACCTCCATTTATTGTGGATGCTTCAATTCTCAGGCATTTTCTCCCCAGCTGTTTTTTTATTGCCATATTCCTTGAATCTCATGAGTTCACAGCAAGTTGCCACAACAGTCCCTTCACAGTTTGGACACCTGATGTCAAATGATGATCATTTGACCAGTTGTCTTTTGGTTCACGTAGTGGGGTTGTTCTTTGATATTAGAGCCTGGCAGGTGTCAGTTGGATGGTTTTAAACCTATTCTAGACAGAAAAATCAGAATATAACTAGCAATGAAATGTGCTTTCATGAAGTTTTTTATAAAACTCTTTAGCAGGGACAATGTAAACCATACTGTAAACTTTAGTGCAAAATAGACACAGAAGCTTATATTTGTGAGCTGATTGAAATATTCTAGTTATTTAAAATCAGAGACATGATGAAGTACCACAAAGTTTGTGTATTGGAATGCTTTTTGCTTATGTGTTACTAACAGTCTAAATCCTAATTGCAGAGTTACTGGGAAAAAGGCATCTAAAAGGACAAAGTCAATCAATGGGTCCCTGTATATCTTCAGGGGACGAATAAATACAGAAGTCATGGAGGTGGAGAATGTGGAAGATGGAACAGGTAAGAGACCAAATACTGTCTTTTAACAACACAAATATAGAACTTGTGTTGATTGTTGGTACAAAAGTACTTGTCCATCAACTTTAATGAAATCTTAAGTGAGCTATGTAACCTCTAATAACTTTGTTATTAGGCCAACTTACATAGTTGAAAGATTGGACATGCTTTCAGGCACTAGTCCTTCATTCTGAAATGACCTTCTGAAGAGTATGTGTAGCCCAAAGCTTGTCTATTTTTTCTCCTAATCCACATTAATTTAGTAAAAGATGCTTTGTCTTCTTTCCATTCTTTCTTTTCTTACATCTTAAGCCATTACAGCTATAATAACAGAACTTCTGGATCTTCTTCTCCTTTAGAATACTACCAAATATTAGTCTTAGCATCGAATCAGTACCATGGAATGTGGCCATGAACGAACTATGGGAATGAAGTTGTGTCACGATTCCTGCATCCTGACACTGGCAGGAAGGCTGGGTGGTTTCTGATTTCATCCACAAAGGCCCTGCTCTTGTTGTAATAAGTCAGGAATTATTATGTTCTTTAAGGAGTTGACATTTAAGGAGTTCCCATGTCCTGTGGACTAAACTCCTTACAGTGCAAGAAGTTTTCATATCACAGAAAGTTCAGAACAAATAACCTGAACAAATATCATTGACTTTTTCACTGATCTCATTGTATTTAAAATAATTTAGTTTTTCTAAGATGAAATTGCAGACTGAATTGTGTCAGCCATGGATCATAGAATAGTTTGGGTTGGAAGGAACCTTAAAGATCATCTAGTTCCACCCCACTGCCATGACTTGTGGTCATGAAGTTTCTATTTCATTTTCCGTTTTCTACTTTGGGCATCTTTGAACTTCTTCCCAATAGAAACTAAAATACTTCATGTAAGTTCAGACAAAGATGTTCAAAATCACTAATGCCATTGATGTTACAACGAGAAATAGATTTGATCTTCATCTTCACAATCTATTAATGAAAAGCAGCCCATCTCTTCCCCAACACAGTTTTTTTTTTGCAGATCCCTGTGTTAATTTTTGTACTTCCAAAGTAGTTAAGTAACAACCAGGACAACCATGGTCAGTCACTGAACTGATGCACGAGGTGTTCCTCAAGTTCTTCAAAGAAGAAAATTTTAGTTGATTTGATTAAAGTACCAAGTCTTCCATTCACTGAGTGCACTGTGCTTTGGGTTTTTACAGCAGATTACCACAGTAATGGCTACACTGTGACAAATGGCTGGAAGATACACAACACAGCCAAAAACAAGTGGTTTGTCTGTATGGCCAAGACTGCAGAGGACAAACAGAAATGGCTGGATGCTATAATCAAGGAAAGGGAACAGAGAGAAAGTAAGTGGATAATGCACTGTATGAATTAGTATTCAAAGTAGAGATGTATATGCATGTATCTGAGTGTAAAAAAAAAAAAAAAAAGATTCCTGTTTTTCTTTCATGGGCAGAATTAAAATCTCTCCTTAATGATAAAGAAAATCAAGTCATTGAGAACAAATATTTCTAAATATTTCTAATTTTTGGGGTTTTATGGACTGGAGTATGTTATTTTTATTTGCTGGAGTTGGTTTATTTGCATTGAATTACTATGAAAAAATACTTTTAACCAATTTAATTTTTAGATCTTCTATTTGTAAATAAGATAAAATTTTAATTGGGTCTATCAGTAAAATCCACTGTGCAGTCTTTTTCCAAAGGCAGCAACACAAGCTCATTCTCACAAAATCAGCCTCCATGATCTTGAAAATAAACAGAACAGTTCATGGAAAAAAATCCTCTAGAAATACTACGCTTAAGAGTGAGAACAGTGACAAATGTATGAGATTTTGTCACTTCCACCTGATCTTGTGCAATGAAACAAAAACTGAGGTTACCTTGAAATGGTGTTGTATGACAGAAGCAAGCTCACAAAAACATGGAGCAGGGTGGGTGGTGAAAGTGTTAAAAGTCAGAACTGTCTTTTCACAAGTGAACCTGCTTCCCTGTTTGCTCACTGGGAAAAATAATAGCTTGTTGCCAGAGGAAATGATACTTATTTTAAAACACTCTCTGCCTGACTTTCAGAATTAGTTCCCCTCTCTGCACACGCAACTCCAGTCAAGACGTAATTGCTGACCTGTGCTAATATTGAAAAAACTTTCTTAGTCGTGTGGTTTCAGAACTTGTACTTGCTAAGCAGTAATGCTTTAGATTTCGAAAGTATTTTAGGAAAGTTACAGATTTGTCACTGAAGTTTAATACAGAGAAAATCTTAATCTTCTGAGGTCCTTTGCAAGCCAAACTTTTGTTATAGTATTGAGATACTTTGCATTTGATCTGCTGAACACAGTGTGCAATGCAGTGTTCTTATCATAAAATATAAAGCATTGATAACATAACCTGTCATATGTGGACCCAAATACACCTTCTGATGATATCAAGGATACTCTCTTAAAAATGTAGATTGAGTGTGGTGAAGGCAACATAGAGAATCAGTCCTGATTTTATGTTATTTTTGTTAATTAGAAGCAAATATTTTGCCATTTTGAGCTGGTGCTCTGTGCTCATTGATTAGTTCCACATCCCACTCTCCTGTAAGGATCCTAATCTTCTACACAATCGATTTTTTCGAATAAAATGCACTTACTGGCTTTGATTTTTACCCCAGAGTGATAGATCATATCTCAAAAAGTCTCCATTTATTAGTGAGTTTTCACTTTATGAGGTCACTAGTGTTCTGTGGAATATTCTGTGCATCAGGTAAAATGTGTGAGGAGAGAAAAGGCTCAATAAGAAGTAAAAAGACCATATTTAAAGAAGAAGTTTGAGAATATGGGATGATGACTGAAATATTAGGAAAGGAGAAGAACTATTCCTTAATAGAGAGTTTCTCAAAGTTTTCTATGATGCTTTAGCTGGTAAGAGTGGATTTTTTCTGATGCTTTTTGTCATCTAGTTTTGTGGTGTGGCAGCTGATGACAGGCACTTGGGATGAGCAATGATTTCCTGGCAGACATTCCAGGCCTTATTGGAGAATCTCCTTTGGATGAGAAAGTGTGCAAAGTCACAGGGATATCAGTGTTTGGATTAGAAATCTTGGTGTGAATCCCAATTCTGTAGGATGAGCTGAGTAAAATGTGAATTCCAGGCTGCCATCTACATTGGAGCCTGGGGAATTCAATGGTGTAAGACCAGCATGATACATGTGCTGTCACACAGGCTGTTTTCTGTCACGAGTTCACTTTGCAGATTTGCCTGGGCTACATGTGTCAGCATTTGCACTGAGTTGGATCACAGAACTGGGGGAAGAAGAGGATGAAGGAATAATGGCAATAAGCCAGGGGATTTGCAGAGCCAAAACCTTTAGCCAGATACTGGACACATGAAAGAAATAATGTATTGGAATTACAAAATATTGTGCAAGTCTAATTTCTGGAACGTGCATTTCAAGCCTGTAAAGCAAATGCATTAAGCATTTTCACAAAGCTGGAAAAGCTGCTCTGATGGCACAAAATATTGTGACTTAATCTCAGTATCTTACCATTAAGCAACAGGATTTATGTCCAATTAGAGTGAGCTGCTCTTCCCACAGAATGTACAGTTTTAATTTCCTAGTGTTACACTGGTCATTTAAATTCTGTGTAATGTCAATCTTTGTAAAGATTAGGCTTGTAAGTTCAGGACAAATGCATGCTTCCTGTTTTCAAGATAATCTTAGAGGTGTTTAAAGCCTGGAATTCAGAATTGCCTAAATTTGCAAGTTCTTGAGTAACACAGCTGGAAAAATGAAATGAATGGTTCCAGCAAGAAGAGATAAATCATCTACAGCAGCAAAACAGCTTTTCTTATGTACTGTCCCCCTAAAGCAATTTACAATTCCAAAGGGAAAATTGCCAGAAAATGCCAGTTATGATGATAGTCGTAGCATAGAAACCTGTTGTTTTCAGAGATCATCCTCCCAACTGCAGCAATTTTCAAGCTGACATGAGCTGTGTGAAGGCTCGTACAAAGTGAACATGAAATCTTTTCTCTATCCATTTAGGTGTTGCTCCTTAGATCATTTTATATTTCCTTCATTAACTGAATTATGTGATTGTCAAACTGTATTTTAGCCTAAGAGTAATAGTAAATAGGCTAATGAAGAAAGGATGAGAAAATAATGTTTCTGTCAAGTTTTGATTTATTTAAAGATGTGGATTTGATTTCAGCATTATTGTACTTTTGGATACAAGTAATAGAACACTCAAAAAGTCATCTGCTCTGTCAAGCATTTACCTTCCCTGAACAAGTCTTATGCTGGCAGTTATTTCAGGGTCAAAAGTGAAACTGCAACAGGAAATCAGTTTCAGAAGGTGTATGTTTTATCTTCCTTGGTTTGGAACTTCTCCATGTTCTGTAAACCATCCTGCTTTGTGTGATGCGATGTAACCATAAGTTTAAATGGCAGGTTTGTGCTCAGATAAATAAGTGACACAGTTTTTCCCTTGTCTGGATAACAAGTCAGGTAATTTTTGTGTTTCTACTGCTTTGTCTGTTTAACCTCAGCTTTTGACTTTAAGCAACTCTTTATCTGATAATAAGAATCTGAAGGAATTTCTGCTTTGTATTCCAGGTTTGAAACTGGGAATGGAGAGGGATGCCTACGTCATGATTGCAGAGAAAGGAGAGAAGCTCTACCAAATGATGATGAGCAAGAAAGTGAATCTTATCAAAGACAGAAGGAGAAAATTAAGTACTGTTCCCAAGTGCTTTCTTGGCAAGTAAGTGGCATTTGAATTAAAAAGCCCCTTTCATACCATCTGAACAAACAGACTTGGAGTTTTTTGGGGATGACATTGTGAGGTCAGATCAGATGTGCTTTGATGCAGCTCAATTGAATTGCCCATAGCCTGCATTACAGTAGTGATTTATTAAAATTAATAATTTCTATTTCACACCATATACCACATCCACAGGCTGTACAGTGACAGCTCATTCTGTTGTACAGTAATTCCCTAACAGCTGTTTCAAATTGGCAAAAGGATTGAGAAGAAAATACCTAAACTTCTGCAAACTCAGGAGTGGCCATGGGTGGCCTAATCTGTATCTTCTCTTGTATACAAGCAAATGCTTTCCAGGTGATATTTAAATCCAGAAGAACTGTTCAGGTCTCAGAACTGAATTTAGAAGTTCCCCATTTGTCAGTAACAGACACAAATGAAATTTTCTGCACCAGGAGAACTGATGTATTTCTTAGAGGTATAAGAGCTTTATTGGCTGGAAAAACACCTCTTTCACTCAGGCTGCTCTGCACAAAATAGTTCTTAAGAATGACACACATGTGGCAGTAGAAGAGAGATCCCATAGAGGAATGAGATCAGAGATTAGATAAGGTAGCAATGGGGCTGCTGTAGGGCAGTCCCCTGCATGGTGCACGGGGAGATACTTCAGTTGACCTGAGAAGACTTTTCTGCCTGAGCTGTTTATGATTGAAATGATCAGCTGTGAGAGGAAAAAATGTTCTGAGAGGGAGCTTATCCATTCATTTCCCTCCCCTGCCCCCGCTCTCTGTAATGGCATTTTGCAGGCAGCATTCTTTGTGTACAGTGTGTGGAAATGATGCATTGTCCCTCTGCCTGACAGAAGGCAGTCTGATGGCATGGGCTGGCATTGCTTCAGTTCTTAAAAAGTCCTTAATCTGGGGAGATTTGGCTACTTTTTTCTTTTCACAGCCCTAGCCCAGCCCCTCAGTTTATGTTGCAGTATTCACATTGAACCCTTAAAGCCCTGTCTTTGGAAGCCTGATATAGCATTTCCTTTCCTCCGTGCAGCATGAAGTACCTGATCAGAAACTTCTGTTCTTCCTACCTGGAAGTTCCTACTACTTCTTTTTCTTTTAAACTGGTTTTTTTTCATGCTCCTCAGTCTGTCCTTCTCACTGACCTCAGTTTGCTTGACAGCCACCTGACACTCTGTGAGGATTTGACCTAACTTTGCCAGTGTGTAACAGAGCTCAGACTGAAATACCTCCAGGTGTCCTGATCTCTGACAAAAGCTCTGTTTCTGGTAATGTTCTGAGCTGCTCCAGAGAAAATGACTCTACTGATACCTTTTCAAAAGTCATTTGTTCAGTCAGCTCAGCTGAGAGCAACTCAATCAGTACAATCCAGTCATGACTCACATACTTTTCATAGCCTTCCTGGGGCTTCTCCTGAACAATGTGTTTTGGCTGTGACCTATTCATTTTTTCAGATGTTCCTGCCTGAGGGAGTCACTGATAACTGTGCTGAGATGTACTTAGTGGTTTTCTGATATATGCAGCTGAGAGTAATACTAATAATTTTTCTCTTGGCCTTTGGATATCAACATCTAATAATAATTAAAGAGATAAAATGTAGATGCATTAAAAAAGGCATGAACTTATCCTAATGACTTCAAAAATATCACATGCATTTATTCATAAGGCTGTTTATTGAACTTAACTTCAGCAATTGATTTGCTTGAGTGCAAATGCATTTTCCTTACCCCTCCTCAGGTGTACTGGTGTTTAGGCATGTGAAAGGGAAGGATGTGTGTTGCTGCCAGTCAATGTAAATGATATGCTTGTCATGCTTCTTTTTAGCACTGCTCTTAATTGATTGCAAAACCTTGAACTCTACTGAGCTTGTAATAGAGAGGATCTTTTAACCTCAGGAGGTTCCAAACGTATCTGATCAGATTGCACAAACCTGGATGAGTTGGATTTTCCTGTGTCTTTCTTGATAGAGACCCAGCTGTTGTGAGGCCCTTAATTTCAGAGGTGTCTGTTTTCTATGCCAGGTAATAGCTGAGCATGGCAGCACTGGGTAATGAGGCTACTCTCAGTTTTACTGCTTAGGACAGGATGAGGAAACAAATCAAACTTTGCCATCTGCTTTTTGAGTTGAGGCTTTTTAAGCAACAGTCAGTATATGCCTAAAAACATTCCCGGAATGTTTCTAGATTGTGCACTTTTTGGTGTTTACAAAACTTCCAGAACAAATGATTAGTGATTTTGCTTATAAATCAAATGCTGCAGAAGTCTTAAAGTAGCTCTTCAGGAAACCATCCCGTGGTTTTGAAGCTTTGAGAGTACTGTTCAGTTATTTTCCTTTTTCAGCTCTCAATTTCCAACTTTCAGACTGCCTTACACTGAAAATCCACATGAACTCCAGAGACACATCCCAAATAAAAGAAGCAGGAAAGCTAACAAGGTGGCTGGGTTGTGCTGAGGTTTAGGAGAACTATTGAAATGCTGTAAACTGCTATAGATGCTCTGCACTTGTTAGAGGATGTATAGGATCTGGGCATCTAACCTGGTACTTAACCCAGTTATAGCCATTGACCAGATGCCTGTGATGGGCCACTCCAGAGTGTCTTGTATTCTCAATAACAGATGTGGAGGCTCATAGTTACTTCTCCCTTGGCAGTTTTTATTCTGTTTCATCTGTTAAGTACTTCTAGAAACAGTTCAGAGTCACTGGGACATTGAGAATGAGCTTTCCTTGGAAGATGGAGTTTGACTCATCACTACAATACTCTGGCTTTAGGAGTTTTACGAAACCCTGCTGGTTTCCATGGGATTTCCCTGGCACAGCTGAATAGATTCTGCTGCTTTTGCCACAGTGTGAGAGCTACAGAGTAGTCTCTCAGCTTACCAAAGTTTTCAGTATTTGAAGTTGTTGTTACTCTAGAGGCAAAATGCAAATGCTACCTACAGCTGAGATGAGTCAGCTCCAATCAACATGAAGAAACTAAAAATACTTCGTTTAGAGCCCACAAGTGGAGGCACGGATCCTGGCTTTGATAAGCAGCAACCCTCTGCATGCTGGCAGGCACCCAAGTGGTTTATTGAACTCAGATTTCCCATATGTCACTTTACTTTCATATATTCCTTTTGTTCTTCTCTATGAATTGAACACACTTTGAGAATAATCACTAATTAACCTAGCAAACAAATGAGCCCCCCTAAGGATTTGCCAGTGCTGTATTCATCAGGCTTGACACATCCAGGAAACAGTTAAAAGATTGCCAAGATGGTGATAAGTAGGTGGTTCCATAACCATGCTCCTGTAGGGAGTACCACTGAGAATGAGGCACCTTGGACCCTGGTGACCCACAAAAGCATCAGTTTCCAGCCTCCAGCGTCACAGCTAGACACTGATAGGAAGCTTTAACAGCTACACACACCCACGAGCAAGATCTTCAAGGGGAAACTGTACCAGCAGCACACAGTGAATACCACAGAAAGAGACAACAAGTGCTAATAGTGGGTGACGCTTTGCTAAAGGGCACTGAGACATCCATCTGCTGACCTGACAGGGAGTCACAAGAGGTGTTCTGCCTTCTGGGAGCTAAGTTCTGAGACACTGCTGAGAGGGTGCCAGGACTTGTCAAGAACACAGACTACTATACACTGTTACTCTTCCATGATGGGCTTGAGTGACATTGCAAACCAGAACCTGGGTAGAATTAAGGAAAATGACAAAGAAGGTCAAGAGAGGTCATCCTCCCCCTCTGCTCTGCCCTAGTGAGGCCACATCTGAAATCCTGTGTTTAATTCTGGACTCTCCAGTTAGAGAAAGATAAGGAATTATTGGAGAGTTCAGCAAAAGACTGCAAAGATCAGGGAACTGGAGCATTTCTCCTATGAGGAAAAGCTGAGGGACCTGGGATTTTATCAATGACTTTCAATGTGTCAAGGTCAGGAGTGAAGGAGGATGGGGACAGGCTCTTCTCAGTGGTGCCCAGTGATGAGGGCAGTGGGCAGAAAATGAAGCACAGGAAGGTTCATCTGAACATGAGGAACAAACTTTATTTTGAGAGTGACAGAGAACTGGCACAGCCTGCCCAGAGATGGTAGAGTCTCCTTCTCTGAAGATATTCAAAACTCACCTGGATGTTTTCCTGTGCAACCTGCTCTAGATGACCTGGTTTTGGAAAGAACATTGGCCTAGATGATCTCCAGATCTCTCTAGCCTCTGCCACTCTGTGATTCTGTGGTTCTGTCCATTTTTCTGTTCTTACTGTTTAGAATTGAGTAACATCCTACATACCCATCCGATGTGGGCTTTTACTCTGCAGCTTTGCTCCTCACCCCAGAGAGTTTGTTTTGTGTTCCTTCAGCACAGCTTAGCATCTTCATCTATAAATTAGAAGCATCATCTATATATCTGCCAGGCAGCAATGCCAGTAAATGACTTTAAATTAACCTGTCAGTGTTCTGCTCTGTGCCTGAACACTGCTTGGAGGGATAGCTTGGATAGAAGTAGCTGTTTTCTTTACACTCCAGCTTGTTGTTTTTCAGGTTATCAGTTAATCTTGGTTTCCTTTTCTCCCTTGGATATATGACTTGCTTAATAAAATCAGGATTTGCAGCACCTTTAGACTGGTCTTCTGTCCTTTTCTGTGCATGGTAATGGTGATGAACTTAGGGAAATGGTGAGAAAAATCATGGATAGGAGATCTGGTAGTCAGAGAAATCCAGAAATGTAGGAAAAGGCATCACTTAGAGGTATCACAGCAGTTTTCACTCTTTCACTCTTGCTTTAAGGAGAAAGTCTCCTGTGGTTGGCTGATGACTTGCAGGTGCATGAGTCTGCTTGTATTTGGAGTGGAAAAGCTGATTGTTTCTGTTCTGTTTCCTTTTGCAGTGAGTTTGTATCGTGGCTCACAGAGATTGGAGAGATAAGCAAGCCAGAGGAGGGGGTCAATCTGGGACAGGCACTATTGGAAAATGGAATCATTCATCATGGTGAGTGCTCCATGCCATAAAGAGGAGATGTCAGATTTCAGTAATGCCTTGGAGATGAGGGTGAAAAACCACAACAGTTCACACTATTCAAACACTTTCCTGTACCATACCTGTCAGATCCTCAAGATGTTGAATGACTCTTGGAGTTAATAAGTGGGTAGATTTATGTCATGGAAACAGGTCTTGTTGGGTATCCTGACAGTGTTTGTGCCTGGTTACTCCGCCACATCTTTGTTGTGGATGGTATCAGGTGTGTATTCCTTTGTTGGTAAACCTGTAATGATCAGTAAGTACAGATTTCCTATGAGGCATCAGCAATTCAGATGATAATCAAGCAGTGCTTTTAGAATTGGGAACAGATACAGACAGAGTGAGGGGCTCCAGAAGATAGGTTAGTCTTTCTAATGAGACTTTTTGTCATAAGAGAAGAGATGATAGAACATTTGTTGTGGGATTTGTTCTTTCCAGCTCATTTGGCAAGAATATCTCACTTTAAAATAGTAATGCACCATATTCTTTCATCACACCCAGCAGGTAACCTTGAAGAGCTGTGATGAGAGGTGTGTTAGGAGAGTAGGGTAGTGCAAACAGAAGTGATGCATGACCAGAGTAGCACAAGATGCATGTTTGTAGATTTTTTGTTGTACCCACATTTCTGCTAAAATAAGGAGTCTCTCTAGATTATGTCCTTTAGATCCACATTTTATCTGCTGTTTTCTGTTGTTTTCATGTTATAATATGCAGACAGAGCAACGCTGTCCTATTCTAGTTCACCAGCAAATGCCCCAGTTTCAACATTCAGGTGAGGTTAGCTGCACATCAAAGGAATGTGGTATATAGGTCTTAAGTCACCAGTGGTATGCATTTCCATACAATCTCTTGGAAACCAATTTAAATATGGGAGACATTTAATTAGGTTAGTCTTACTTTAATCTCTAGGTAACATAGCTCCACAAACTTGTCTTTCAGGTGACAATAACACTGTTAAGAAATTATGTCTTTATCTTCTTCTAATTAACACAGAGAAATCTAATACGAAGCTGTCCTCCATGCACTTCTACCCCCAGATACCAGGATGTACTTTCAGGCACATTCAGAGTCTGAAGGGCTTTGAGCATGAGGTCTGCCCAACCTGTGGCTTTGAGAGCTGAAATACTCTGGCTCTGATGCATGGGGATCCCACTTTGGATGAAAGAACACACTTCAGTGCTCACACCTTTACTCACCTACATTCGAAACACACTGCTGGTGTGAAAAGCTGTCCTGAGACTTTTTATTTCATGATGTTTATTTTACCCTAACCTCATACTTCTACACTTTCAGCACAAATGTACAACTAAGAGAAAGTTGTGCCCTTACATCTACTGCTCCCCTTACTCAGTAAGATTAAGAGTTCCTCATATTTAGTGTCTCCAAGGATTGCTATTGATAGACATTGTGGAAGGTGTTTACAACACTGCCTTTACTTAAGGAAACATACCCTGGGATTTTGAGAAATCATTAAACATCAAAGGATCTCATTACGTGTCTCCTAATGTAGCAAGAACTTAAATTTAAGCATCATAATGAAGCCCTTACCCCTGTTCTATGTTAGGCAATATCTTTTATCTTTTGTTTTCACTTGGCATAGCATTATTGTCAGGTGGAAACTGCTGATCCCTCAGCCTGCCTGAGGAGTAGGGCCAAACAGGATTGCTAAATGCTGAGCTCTGTGCTAAATGCTTAGCAATGTGTGTTTTATCACTCAATTTCCTCTGTATCTCCTTTAATTCTGGCTATTTTATCTGGGTCTGCTGATGGGGAAGTTCTGGTACCTGTCACAGAGAAGTGATCAGAACCTGGCCATGTTCAGCCAGACAAAAAAGACATTTCTACAGACTTGCTTCTCAGCTGAAACACAACATACAGAGCATGCAGAGCCCCAGAGGAATCCAATAGGTTAAACAGCTAAGAGATTCCACTGTGACTAAAGGATATACACCAGATACTGCAAATTTTGGTTTGTGTTGTGAAATTGTCACTAGTGGCAGGGTTCTTAATTAAAGAGCAAGTCCTCTTTTGAGAAAATATTAGATATTCAGTGAATATTTAGGTGTAGATGTAGCAGCTGACCTGTGAAGAGCACGGTGGGGGTGAAAAAACTAATTTTAATTACTGTGTTGGTGTTTCAGTTTCAGATAAGCACCAGTTTAAGAATGAGCAGGTGATGTATAGATTTCGCTATGATGATGGAACATACAAGCCAAGAAGTGAACTGGAAGACATCGTGTCCAAGGTTCTGTATCATTCTTAGTAGGACTTTTGTGATTTGCCTGAGAAGCATCAAGAGTTTGCCCCACCTCTAAATGTCACAGACCTGTTGTGTAGGAGATCCCTAATGCTGTGTTTATCTTTGTGTATTAAGCTGTCTATCTTTCTGCCATGGAGGACATTTGCTTGAGGGAGAGGAAGCAGAGCTTAGCAATAAATAACAATAAAGCAGTGACTGCATCCAAGACTGCTGATTATCATCCTAATATAGTAACAAAAGGTCTTAAAAGAAAACAGTAAGCCTTAATGCAGCGTGTCTCCTGCAAATCTGGGCATTAGGGTTCAGGGAGATAGAAGAGATCAATATTTAACTGCTCTTCTTGGTAATTGTATGTCAAATGAGTTCTGTTGATCCCATATCTGTCCATATACCTTTTAATAAATTGGATTTCTTCTTATGGACATCAGTTCATGGGTTAATTATGAGGAAGGATTAGAGGACTAAATGTTGAAATGGAAGTGATTAGAGATAAAAGATTCTTTTTCTTGGCTTCTGCAAGCAGGGAAAGATGAAAGAATGTTTAACAGAGAGAGGGTAAGGGAACTGCTCTGAAAAACAGTTAATAGATAATTTCAGCTGAGTTGAGACATCAGTGTCCAGATATTGCTAGTTTTACCTATTCAATGTTTCCTTCAGAAGGAAAAAATTGATAATTCCATCCATCTTTCCCACTCCAGGGTGTGAGGCTCTACTGCCGACTACACTGCCTGTATACTCCAGTGGTAAAGTAAGTTCACCTTCATGATCTCTTTTTATATATTATCTTTGTTAAAAGGAAGATGTGTTGCTGTTGAAATCTTTCTTATTGTAAACTGTAGGTTTCTGCATTTTCTTGACTCTTGCTACCCTTTTGTCTCCATAGTTTAGATCTGTAGTTGTACTTCTGGAAGATGTTGGAACAGTCTTCTGAGTGCAAAGCTACTGATACAGTCTTCCTGCCATTCACTTCCTCCCTCAGTTCATGAGAGATGTTAATGTGACACAAGTTTATTTGTGTACTCTGGAATTTTCTGAGAGTGGGTGTGATTAATAAGGTCTTACTGATTCAGGGCAGATTACATGGTGTGATTGTAGCTGCTGTTGTGTTTGGGTTATAGAAAATGTAAACAGATGCTAAAGTGATGTAAACAGTTTCCAAGTGATGCTAGGATTCCTTGCATTCAAGGCACCTTAAACAAATAAAACAATTGGAGGTGGAATAAAATCTGAAGCTGTAATTAAAAAAAAAAGAAAATTTTGCGTGGAGTTTTCAGAACTTAGCTCTGTGTACATAAATAATAAAGAATTGAGGTAATCTGCTAGTGAGTTAGCTCTATTCCCAGATCTCAGGACATGATTTGAAATGTTGTTGCCTTACTGTGATGTCAGATAAATATTTTTGGCCTATAATGGAAACTTCCCTGAGCCATGCTGGTGTTCTGTTTAGTTGTTTATGATTGAAAATTAGGCATTTTTCACTTAGGAGAGCTTCATTTTTACATACAGTGAGGAAGGAATAAACCTCTGGTGGGCACAGCTGGAGTCCCAGATTTAACAAAGTTGACCTCCTGTCCCTGTGTTGTACTGCAGATCATAGAATGGTTTGGGTTGGAAGGGACCTTAAAGATCATTTAGTTCCAACCCCCTTGCCATGGGCAGGGACACCTCCCACTAGACCAGGTTGCTCAATGCCTCAACCAGCCTGGCCTTAGACACCTCCAGAGAGGGGGCATCCACCACCTCTCTGGGCAACCTGTTCCAGTGTTTTACCACCCTCACAGTAAGGTATTTCTTTCTTCTATCCAGCCTAAATCTCCCCTCTTGCAATCTGCATCCATTACTCCTAGTCTTGCCATCCTGTACCCTATTAAAGTCCTACCCCAGCCTTTCTGTAGCCCCCTTCAAGTACTGGTAAGTCACTATGAGGTCCCCCCTGAGCCTTCTCCAGGCTGAACAACTCCAACTCCTTCATCCTTCAGATACTGAGAGATGCTTTTGTTGTGCTAAAAGGAGCAGTGAAGGTAGTTACAGTCATAAATGAGCCAAATTAGATCTCTGGTATTTCCCCAGGATTGCCATTCCACAGCAGTACAGATTTCATCCAGCCTAAAGGGTAGGCAGAGAGCAGGGGAGTGTGATACAGTCCCTGGTGGGTAAAATGATTATGTATTTGCACATACAAATCTCACCCCTTAAGGTGGCAATTCCCATGCAGAGTGGGAATAACAGGAAGTGAAGCTGAAAAAAATTCACTGACCTCAGGGTACCCACAAATTGAAAGGGATGTATCCTCATGCTGTAGGGAAATGGCAAGAACAAAGTAACTCCCATAGGCCTGTGTTGTGGTGTTTTATCATGGGGTTATTTTTGTAATAAAATCCCAGCTGGAGAATCTTCTTATGTCAGGATTAATCTGTTAGTGACAGCATGAATCTAAACCGTGTATGAGCAGTGAAAAATAGCAGATTCTCAGAACTTGTAGGGTTTTTCTGGATAGATTTAATGCTCTTGGTGTGTCCAGGCTCTTCCCGCCATTCTATTTCATACTCTTCCTTTTATCTTCTTGTTAGAAAACTGAATGTCCTTGGCTGTCATCCTTTCATGACTTTTTATCATGTTTTCTTGCCTTTGACAAGCCTGGTGTTAGCCTAAAAGAGCTAACTTTCAGCCAAGTTGGTTGTGCAAAACCCATTGCTTTGTGGTATCTCTTTGGACTGCTCCTCTATCTGGCATCTTCAGACTGATCCCTGCAATCATGCCAGCAAGGTTAATGAGGACTCATTTTCTTCTGCAATCTTCCTTCTAGAAAACTGATAAAACTGCTTGAATTAGTGGGAGGCATATGCCAAAAGGATCTGGAGTAATCACAAAGTTCAAAATTCAGTGGTTTTGTTGACAATCTTCAAACATAATTTTGCTTCCTCAGGAACCAGAGAGTTTCTCTGTAGCATTTGCCTTTTTAGTTTTCTTTAAGTAAACTCTGACACTGATCTGCTTTGAGGATAAGATGATATACCCACTGGAAACAAAGCATTCTACTTCATCCTGACAAGCATTTAACTGCAGGCAATGAAAGACTGGGCCTTGGCCCAAGATCCTGGTGCTTATTCAAAACTCTAGCTCTATGTCAGCATCTGTGTTCAAATATTGGGAGTTGCTTCTCACAGACTGGAAAGCCCTGCTCATTTGCACTCAATATTTTCATGCCTTGCTTTATTGTTCTGACATTTCAAAAGCACATTTTCTCAAGATAAGATTGTAAGAAGGAAAAACTGCCCAGAAAACTCCCACAGGTTTGTGCTGGGTTTAGCACATTACTGGAAGACAAGTCAAAAAATGTGTGTAAGCACTATGAGGAAAGCTTTTGTTCTGAGGACACATATTGCTGGAAATGTTGTCATGTTTGGGATTTGAGGGTTTCTTTTTTTTCCAAATTCTGAGAGTCCTGCTTCCATTTCTTAATTTCTCACACCCTACTTTCTGCAAACACATAGAAATTTCTGTTGCATTTATTTACAAAAGCCAGTCACAACATATTTGTATCCATAGATGATTAGTAAAAGGAAAACATGAGTAGGAGGAATTTTAGATGGTGGTTCAGTTTTAGATTTGTAGAAAAAAGGAAGTATCAGATGGTGTGGTGCCTGATGAAAGAGATTCATTTGGTAGAACTGAAGAATAAAGTCTTGTCTTGAGCTGCTATATAGATACATCCGGGCCATAAAACAGTCAAAGCAGCTGTGAAAATTTCCTACCAGAGTCATGCCAGTGGACCTCAAGCTTGAAATAGAAGGACCACCTCCAAGGGTGAGAAAGGAATTAATTCTTCATGGCTATTCAGCATTTGGCCTCACTACTGAGACTCTCAACAAGAGGGAGCCAATTAATGCAAATTAATTGTGGTAATGGCTTTTGTAATGTGGAACTAGGAACTGGGTCAAGACCACCAAACTTACTTCACACAGGCCAGTTATCAGCCTTAAAATGGAAAGAGCTTTTCATTTTCTCATGAGCTGGATAAAATCCAGTGACCTGGAGGTGAAAGGTGTTAGAGCCCAATGTCCTGACCCACATAGTTCTCTTATATTTGTATCAAAATTCTTTACAAGTATTTTATGAAAGACTAAAAACATCAATTATGTCCATGGCTCTGAGAAGAGTAATGGAAGAAAATTTCTGAATGCAGAAAGTTACAATAGAGTTTCTTTTCCTTATTTCATGAACAGTGCTGCTCTCTACAAGGGCTGTGTGTGAGATGGTGCAAGTTGTGTTACAAGGCCTAAATACAACACTTGCTTTTTTTTTTATTGACAGTGGCTGAAATTACTTAAGGCCATAAAGGAACACTGTGTACTTGATTTGTATCTGGCTGCTCCATGATATTTTGCTACAGGAATTAAAATCTGGTCAGTTGCAGAGAATTATGAAAACCTCTCTTGACAAGAGTAGGTTAAAAGATGCTTAACTAGAGCACAGAGGAAATATGTATGGTTGTTGTCTATGAGTACATTGATGGCTAAACACTAGAGAAGAATTATTTGAGCACATAGATGAAGCCATGGAATGTGGACTGGGCATGAATGGATGGTAATGAGAAGATGGCTTCCAGCCAGGAGATTTTCAGCAGAACTGATGGTGGCAATATTCTGACCTGAGCTAAGCAGCAGCTCAGTGCATCTGTGAAAAGAATGTCCTGCCTGCCCTCACTAGGAGTATAAGTACTCTGAAGATGGCTAGAAACAACATCTAGAGACATTTGAAATAATAGTACTCTGTATTGATCTGAAATATCTTCCTAATTTGATCCGGTATAAAAACTTTAAAAACTGATCCTTCTGGAGAAAAATATGTGCTTCCTGTTCTGTGTCTTATTTATTCATGACTAGGAGTCTCTTTTTCCCCCTGTCTCTGTAATTCTGTAATCACAGGTCACAATAGTAAATAGAAGTTGAGAGTGTAAAAGAAGTGTTTAACTTTGTCCTGGTATTTAACAAATTATCTTTCTTTATTAGAGACCGTGACTATCACCTGAAGACCTACAAATCAGTGATCCCTGCAAGTAAACTGGTGGATTGGCTCATTGCACAGGTGAGAAAATTTTACAGTTGCTCTATTTGACAAGTAGCTTATTTTTTCAATTCCATTTAAAAATAAATAAGACACATTTTTCTGGTGACCACAATTAAACATAGTTCTATTCTTTGAACTTAAATCTCAGACTTTCTATTTCTGTTCATTTGTGAGCTTATTATTTGGCAGCATACAGAGGAAGAAAGTCCTTTGTTAACGTTAGGAGTGGTGAACTGGCTGTTCTCACAGAACTTTTCTATTTCTTGTGGTTTTCTGAAGTCAGTTAAAACAATGCTGATCTCATTTAGTCTCCTGTAGATGTGGTACAGTTTTATTGAAAAAATTAATCCAGAGTTTTACACCACCCACTACATCACTGTCTATGGAAACTGTAGTTGCCCCACATTGACCTTAGAATTTTAGAGAGGAGCCTGTAGCTTGGGAAATTAAAAAATTAGACTTGAGTATCCAAAGCAACCTAAAGAGTGTGTGTGATGTCCTCACTATCACAGACTAAGATGTACATTCTGGTTTTGTCTTAAATGGTGGTCTGATTCACAATTACATGAAGTCCTATACTGCCAAAAATAACATAAAGGGAGGGTAGTTTGAATGAGGATCAGGCCTCTGACAACCAGGGATGTTGTCTTCCAGAAATGTTTCCTCTAATTGCATTTGACATCCTCCTACATTAATAAAATTTATATGATTTAATGTTTTTCTGTGCCAAATAACTGGATGGGAATGAGCAGTCAATTGCTTTCCTGTAAAGACTATAGAGGAGAGCAAAGATATTAGTGCTGAGGTTGTCATATCAGTTACATGTGATTTAGTGGGGTCTTACTCATGGAAAGCTGAGGGGAAAAAAAGTCTGCTTTGGCCAAAGAATAGAGATGTAATCAGGCTAATCTGGCCAATATGGTAGTTAATTATAGAGCTGTGGGCAGTAGAAAGGCTCAGATAGCAAGGCAAAACATCAGCTCTCAGTCTGGACAAGGTAGCTAATTTCCTTCTTCATTTTTCTTCATTCTAGTAGGTTAATTTGGCCATTAGTTCTCCTGTTTACTGAACTTTACATGAAGACTGAAGCAGAATGTTCTGAAGCCAGATACTGTAATATAGAAGACCAATTTGTGTTGTGCCTATGTGTGCATATGTATGTGTGTACAGATCCAGAAATTTCTGCTGTGCTCAGTTAAAGGGGAACATTATTAAACATGTAAATCACTGTCTGTGACTTAGATAAGTTCCCATCCATGTGGCTAAATCAATCTTTCCTCCTACATCCTTACAAATGTGAATTTTCATGGGCTTTCACATGGAGTTTTCATACTAGATTGAGCTATTTTCTAGCAACCATTTATGCTTCAGCCATGCTAACACGAGATTTTTATCTGCTAATTACCTGTTGTGTAGAGAAAGCTACACATTTCTTTAGGGCCCCAATCCTGGAGAAATTCAAGGCCAGACTTGCTGAGGCTTTGAGCAACCTGATCTAGTGCAGGATGTCCCTGCTCACTGCAGGGAGTTGGACTAGATGGCCTTTGAATGTCTCTTCCAGCCGTATGACTCTGTGATTCTTGTATTTAACTGAATTGCAGATGCAAAACTTAATGGTGCTGTTTCAGGTAAATCTGTAAATTTGAAAATCACATTTTATTCTCTGTGCTTAATGGGTCCTGAAGTCTGACACTATGATCACAAATGAAGTCTACAATGAGATAACATTATGCCCCTTCATGGGTTAAACAGCTACTTTCCAGAATCCTGAGCTTTGTCTTTTGGTTCCTGTAGGCAGCAAGAGATGCTATATATAGGAATGAATGGGATTTGGGCAACAGGGTGGCTATTTTAATTTCTTATTATTGTTACCTGCAAAGAGCATCCTGCTAATTTCAAAGCCACAAGCTGTGTGATAGGGAAGGGGAATGATTTATCTTAGGAAGTTGTCTGAGATGTAATATTTATCCTCTTGTTTCTAGGGAGACTGTCAGACTCGGGAGGAAGCCGTCGCACTGGGTGTTGGACTCTGCAATAATGGCTTCATGCATCATGGTAATGCATCAGTATTGCTTCCCACAACCAATTAAAGAAACTCTTGCTTAAATTAGCTGACTGTCTAAAAATTCCCTTTCTGTAGGCTGTGCCACACATGCTGACATGAACACAATTGCAGGCATCCCAGCAGGTCCTTCCAAAAAGCAGTCTTGGAGCTTGCACAAAATATCCAAGCCTGCTTCCTTCCCAATGTTAATAGTTATGAAGCTCTCTGAAGAGATTAGGCAAGCTAGAAGGGGAATGTTTTGTCACTGCATCTTTTAGATCCATCAGACCAATCCGTAGCCAGGTGCTGTTCTGAAATATCACTAAGAAATGTCAGATATAAAGTAAAATTGACCAATAACTTGACACATGAACAACAAGCACAATCCTCAGTGCTGGATCTCCAAACCTACTTCCAAACTGCCAAGTCAGACATCAGCCATCCTCATTGGTGCTGCTGCTCAACTGCAGTAAAAACACCCACATTTGTAACAGAATTGAGTAGCACATGCAGTTCTAAGAGCAATTTGCAAAGTAAAGCAGTTTGTCCAGTGAAGCATTCATTTTTAGTCATAAATAACAATTTATGATGATTGTAAATAAATAATAGAGAATTTGTGTAGTGCTTGATAATAATGTAAGACTAATTGTTTTTCTTTAAATAGTTCTTTTCTGAGCCCATGTAAACTTTTGCTATTCATACTTTGGCATTCATACTTGGTTGAATTAAGTTGTTTCTCAGGTTATAAAATTGTCACTTGCTGCTTTTAATTGAAAACCCTGGATTTTATACCTGTTGTGCTTTCTAGAATTTTATAAATCTCTTTCCCCTTCTTTTTCATCCTCTTTAGGATGAAAAGCTTTTGTCTCTTTAGCCGTCTCTTGCCTTTAGCCATCACTTACCTTTAAACAGGCATCTTACCCTTCTTTTCTCTTTATCTGATTTTGCCTTATTAATTTTGACATGGGAATGGAGAATAAGGTATCAAGTAGCAACTTTCTTCCAAGAGAATCTTCTGCATTTTATATGCATTTGACATGCCTGGAAAGTTGAACATTATATAATGATTTACTATGCACTCTGAAGAAATGTATAGTCCTTAAATACAGTAGTAGCTATAAAATTTAAAATACAGAGAGCTGAATAGGTGACTTATAGAGATGCATATGGTCTTTGTTCTATAAAGACTGGAGAAATGGTTAGGATTTCCTTTAACTTTCTTTTTTTTGTATTTCATATGTGTTGTTTCCAGTCCTGGAGAAAAGTGAATTTAAGGATGAATCCTTGTATTTCCGCTTTTATGCTGATGAGGAGATGGAAGGCACCAGTTCCAAGAGCAAACAATTACGCAATGACTTCAAGCTTGTGGAGAACATCCTGGGAAAGAGTCTTCTGGTAAGAAACAGATTAATGTAGACCTTGTAGTATCCATTAAACTAGTGTTGGTTTATATTAGAGGAGAATGAAAAGGAAAATTAAAATAGGATAGAATAGAAATGGGGAATTGTGCCTGTATCTAGGCTTTTCTTCACTGCATAAATACCAATTCTGGAGCTACTTTGCTGTAGAGATTTGACTTTTCCAGCTGGGCAGTTGCATCACTTCTAGTTGCAAAGGAAATCTATAAGTTGCAGAGTCCCCCTCTAGCCTAGCAAGTGACCATCCTGCACTGCCTGTGAGCTTTGCATTCACAGCTTACACACACAGGTGTCAATGTAAGTAAAGTCCTGCCTATTTTTATAGCTCTCAAAAAAAGAGGAGAATCAGACTCATGAATTATTTATCCAGTTCCCAGCCAAGCAAATCCTGGGTGACCAGCAGGTCCAGAGAGGTGATTTTACCCCTCTACTCAGCACTGGTGAGACCACACCTGGAGTATTGCGTCCAGTTCTGGAGCCCTCAACACAGGAAGGACATTGAGCTGTTGGAGCGGGTCAAGAGGAGGGCCACGAAGATGGTCAAAGGGCTGGAGCAACTGTCCTGTGAAGACAGGCTGAAGGAGTTGGGGTTGTTCAGCCTGGAGAAGAGAAGGCTCAGAGGGGACCTCATAGTAACTTATCAGTACCTGAGGGGGTCCTACAGAAAGGCAGGGGAAGGACTTTTTAACATAATATCGGATGGGAGGACTAGAAACAATGGATGCAAATTGGAAGGGGGTCAATTTAGACTTGACATAAGAAAGAAATTCTTTACAGTGAGGGTGGTGCAACACTGGAACAGGTTGCCCAGAGAGGTTGTGGATGCCCCCTCTCTGGAGGTGTTCAAGNGAGAGAGTCTGGAAGCAAGCTGGAGATGCTGTCTAAGCAGGTACCACGTGGTTCTTGAGTTCACTGAGCAGGCACCACAGTGTTGATGTGCTGGAGGAGGAAATAATGAGCATTGCTGTCTTGGAAGAGGTCAGCCATTAAGTTTAAACATAGTTTCAACACCCTTCTACGTGAAGTAGTTTCAGATGCAAATTAAAGTCTGTTAAGAACACAGATATTTCAGGACATTGTTATCTAAGTGATATGAATATGCCCTGCATTCTTTATTAACTATCAGCTTTACTTTGTTTATGGAAACCATTTTTCAAAATGTACAGTTCTTTATGTTCACAGTTTTGCAATATTACTGTTCTCTCCACATTCCCACCTCACTAAATTTTATCAGTCTTTACTGCACTTAGGCTTATTTTAATGCTGTTTGGATTTGTTGGTCACATTGGTGCAAACTCTTTTTTCCAAGATCCTTGTTCAGCACCAGGCCCATCTGTTTCTGCCTTTGAATACCACAAAATACAGGAGCAGGATAAAAACTTGAGTCAGAAACCACAAAAGCAGAATTGCTGGAAAAGATCCAGAGGTCTATTATATGGCAAAAGTTGTTCTGTGGTTCACAAAAACGTCAGTGTCTCACTGTTGTCTGATCTCCCAGGAGACCAGTCTTTGTTTGTCTGAATGGCCAGAAGTTGTACTTAAAGCACCCTGGTCCTTCAGAGTTACTCCCCTTTGCATGCAGTGCCAGAGACTGGAGTGTCAGGTTAATGTGATTATCCTCATGGAGAGATGTTGGATACAGGGAAACAGTTAAAAGGTGATGCACTTCAGGAGGATTTTTGCTGTGATTTGCACCATTCAGAGTTTGGTTTAGTGCAAATTGGTGGGAACTGCCATTATTCAAGTTTTTCTAAAGTTTTTCACCTTATCAAGACAAAATAGTTTGAGAAAACAGTTTGACTGGGATGTCTCTTCCACTTTTTTCTGTCAGTTTGAGGCACTTTATTAAAATGCCAAAATCATTGGCAATATTAACTGGAAAATGAGGAATTTAAAGGTCTTTCATTACTTAGTTAATGTGATAATTATTTATCAGGGTTCACTAAAGAGACAGAACAAACAAGCAAACCTTGCACATGGGCTTCTGACTACTGACTAAGAATAATCTCTGATTATTCTGATAATCTTCCAGTCACTCCATAATTTAGTAACTGAAGTACTTGCAACAGGAATAATTTTAGTATTACTCTTATTGTTGTTCTGAAATGCATCTGTCAAAATACAGTCCCATCTCAAGAAGTAAACAATGTGAAATGAACAACACACTGGTTAAGAAACCCCCTACTTGGAGGGCACAGGTTTTTGTCAAATGAGTAGCAATCATGCTCAAGTTACCAATTACCTTATTTTTACAATTAGCATTCTCTTGAATGTTTGTGAAGAGTCCTCAAATAGCAGTACAGTAAATGCAGGACATGTATCCACAAAAAAAATGTGTGCCTGACTTCTGTTTTCTTCTTGAGATAGCAATTATGAGCAGCTGGAATCCTGAGGCTGTGCTGTCTGTGGAATATCTCTACTGGCCTCTTTACATTCATGACAGGACATTGATCCTTCTCATCCCCTGATCCCACCATAGGAAATTTAGTGGAATTTCCTTAGCACTGCCTTTTGAAATGTGCTTTTCTACTGCCATGAGTCATAGCAGTGTAATGGAGAGCTTCCCTCACCTCCTTCATCTGAGATTTCTCTATCACTGGAGAACTTACCCTTGAAAACATGAAACAGAAGCTTTGGCAAATGTATCATTAGAAATACCAAGGAAAAAGGGCTTTCAGCCTTAAAAAATGCATTTCAAGCAACATTCAATACTCATTTATTTGTGCAATAGTTTCTCATTGAAGGACATAAATCTTGATAAACTGAAAAAATATACAACATTCTTTGCATAATTGAAGAGAATCTGGATTTGGATTGACTCCAAGCATTGTGACTTGGTTATTGCAGTGTGTGGTTAACTTGTGCTCAGCACCTCTGTTTGTTAAACCAGCCCCTTAACACAACTGCAAGCTGGTAGCTTGGAGCTGAAATCCATCAAGGACAGTGGCCTGGAGAGGTGGGCCTCCATCAAAGTTGCATGAGAGATTTAGTGCTTGAGTCCCTACAAGACTTGGGTGTTCTTACCTGACTGCAAAAGAAAAGCATTTCTGGTAATTTCTAAAGACCATGCTTCTTTATGCTTTTTGTAGCATTCTCAGAATGCTGGGTTGGAGATCTGGGCTGTAGGTCTAAACCTAATCTACTTTACAGACCTGTCACATCTCCTGTGTTCCTCCAGGATATCCCATACTCCTTGTTCTTAGTAGTGTGTTGCAGTTCTTGCAGGGAAAGAAATAGCCTGTCCATGTCCACAGCCAGGGCTGGGGCATATCCTGGGCTCAGTGTATTCAGTGCCAGCCAGAGAAGTCAGGAGTACCTGGGTTTAATTTAACTTGTCCCATCAACTTACTGTGGGGCCTCATCAAGTGCTTAATTCACTTTATGCCTCAGTTTACCATCAGAAAATTAGGATGCTAAATTCATCCCCTCACAGGGTTTTCATACTGCTGTTACATCTAGAATCAGCATTGAAAATGTGATTGTCCTTGTAATTCATCACTTCAAATACCAAATTTTTATATAATAGGTAATCATTTGAGTTCATGTTGTCTCTGTTTCAAACCAGCCAGTCCAATATATAGTGCCTGCTTAAAAACTCTTATAAAACAATAAAGCACATTTTTTTCTATTCTAACTATGTATAAGTAATGGTAATCTGTATTACTCAAATGAATCCATACTTAGTCATTGATGAAAATCTTTTGAATCTTTAATCGTTCGGGGATAACTATGTTTGTATGTTTTGCTTATGTAAAATGACCTAATTCTGCAAAAATTCATCAGGGAGAGACCAAAAAAGAGGTTTCCCTTTGTTCCTCATTATACCAGTGTACCACAGTCTATTGTAGCTTGAGAATTAATTTATTGATTTAAAACACCCCTGGGAAGAGAGCCACTAACAAACACCCATCCTCGAGGGGTTTCTGGTCTCCCAAGGAGACAGGCTACAAGTCAGTCACCAGGAGCATCCATCATCCAGGTGTATGTGACCAGATAAGGGATTTGAATGGATTCTTACACTAAAAAATTACAATGAAGTCTGAAGTGGAAAACATCCTTTAGGCTGTACATCTTTTACTCTTTGGAAAGAGCAGTTAAATTTCAGTGCTTGGTATCAAAGCTCAGAAACCAGAAGAAACTTTGTATATATTAGAATCATAGAACAGTTTGGGTTGGAAGGGACCTTAAAGATTATCGAGTTCCAACCCCCCTGCCAGGACACCTCCCACTAGATCAGGCTGCTCAGTGCCTTGTCCAGCCTGGTCTTGAACACCTCCAGAGAGGGGGCATCCACAGCCTCTCTGGGCAACCTGTTCCAGTGCTTCACCACCCTCACTGTAAAGAATTTCTTTCTTATGTCAAGTCTAAATCTACCCCCTTCCAATTTGCATCCGTTACTCCTAGTCCTCCCATCCGATATCATATTAAGCCTATTTTGCTCATGTGTCAAAACATACCTTTGAGCCATCCCTACTGCTGTTATCTTTAGATTCTAGAGCTTCTCATTGGGAAGAAATTTTGCCTTTTCAATTTTTTTTGTTGCCCCAGAGCTTTGGACTTTTGAAAGGCTGGGGAGACTGGGAGGTGAGGTGGCAGGAAAACAGCTCTCTTCAAAGAAATGCTGCTGATGGCCTCAGAAGCCTCATCAGTTTTGTGAAGCTTTTAGACTTGACATTACCTGATCAGCCACTGCTTATTCTTAACTAAGTCAAACTCTTCTCAGCAGAGTTTATGCTGGAGAGCTGTAGGGAAGGCTGTGAGACAAGGTTGACAGTGGTTGATCTCCTGTTCTGCCTCTTCTCCTGCTGATGTCTGCAAGAGTTTAGGCTGAGAATTCCTGCTTCTGCATGAACACTATCAGCAGCCTGGGGAGGCTGCCAGGAGTGAAAAGGATCCAGTTCCTTCACCTCCTTCACAGAGGGAATCTTAGTACCCAGCCTAAGGCCTTTCATGTGTTTGCAGTTTGAGGGATCTCCAAGTGTTGTGGGGACACTGGGCACTAAACTCCATGTTGAAGTCACACTCTCATGCCATGGGTGTGGTGCAGTGCTGGAAGCCACCCCGTAACTCAGCATCAAGCAATTTAACATCTCTGTTTTGTCTTCATTCTTCTGGAAATCTGTCAAATCTCCATCACTGAGCCTGCCCTGCCACAAGGATTTTCTGACTCTATAACCCTTGTACAGGAAGGAGCAGAAAAGGAGAGGTACAACACGGGGATCGTGACTCACATGCCAAAAATTCTTCATGAATGTAACAGTTATAAGTGCAATAGACCATTCTTTGCACAGCTTTTCTTCTCCCTACCCTCCTACCTCCCCCATGTCTCCCAAAACTCACTTTGAATGTGTTCTGACTACGTTTGCCCTCTGGTTTTGATTAAACATGCTTATTTCTCATATGGTCTTATTTTTAACGTGGTTGTCTTTCAAGATTAAACAGCTGCTGCTTTATGTTCAAATAACTGATTGGATTTCAGGGGCACAGAAGTAATTCTTGCAGATGGCAAGTTAGTTAATTGCTTTGGACTCCCTGGGGATGAATGCTGTTCAGTGGAATTGCAAGGTATCACTCCATTATAATGAAGGGTGAATGCCTTCTCCAAGCATTGCAGTTTGAATATTATCCTTAATCTACCTCTTCAGAACAGTGTCCCCAGTGCAAGAGCATCAGGATGCCAAATGTAAGATTTTTTTTCTCTGCAACACGGTGATAAAGTTCCTAATGTTGATGCACTTGGGATTTCTTAAAAGTATTTTGTTGTTTTGCCTTCAAATGCATTATGTTTTTGCAGTATTAGTGAACAGAGAAAGGCAGATCATTAAAAATGCTGGTGAATAAAAGGTCATCGTGCATAGTAATGGTACCCAAGTGATGAGGGAAGATGGTGTATCTGCTGCCTTCTCAAGTTTGCCAAATCAAAGTCTCCACATTTTTAAATACCTTTTCACGTACACTTTCAAAACCAAGTAAAAGCAACTGAACAGTCCCTTAAGTGTAAAATGAGAATTGGATGGGAGAGCTGTCCTAGAAATTTTTGATGTAATCACAAATACGAAGTGATAAAAGTACATGTTGCATTGGGCTGAAACTCATTGTGCTTGCAACAAAACCTAAGCAGTGATGTACCAAATTCTCTGTGATGTCCTTTTGTTAAACATGCAAAAGTAACTTTGCTTCTGAAAATGTTTTGCTAGAAACATCAAAGAATGGGCAACTTACTTTTTAGTCTTCTTACTTTCCATCATTTAATCTGACGACTGTCTGATGAAATTTTTTTTTCCCTGCAGATCTTATGTATTATTTAAACATATGTCTCCTGCAGGAAAGGTCTATTCTATTTCTTTATTTTCTAAGGTGAATACTTGTATAGGGACAAAGGGTGATGACATTGGCTTCAGTTGGAAAAGGACAGTATTTAAAATAGCGCAGGAATCATCAGAATCAAGGAAGTAATTCTTGGTAGCTTTTTCCCCAGTTGTTTTTTTCCCCATACTAGGTTATAGAAAGCTTTATTTTCCCTTTTAACTCAGTTCTCATTTATCAGATGGTTCTTAAAAGTATAGTGTTTGCTCAAATGAGAGATGTTTATCTGGTAAAATTTCCACTTATCCATTTACCAGATATACTTTTTTTTTTTTTTAAATGAGAATGTTAAGCTTTTTTTTTTATTGTTAATAAACCACTAGAAAAGGGTGTCTGCCATGATTGATATGATTTTAAAGAATATTTATGAGGGAGGTCTGTATGACTTCTGTTGGGTCTTATAAGTAAGTGGAAGTGGATTCCTTGGTGCATGTAAGAGGAAACAGATTCTCAGAATCAAGAACTACCATGTCTTCTGTCAACCATAAAAGGTGCAGACTGGGCACCTGAGATATGTCTTTTTTCCTTAACACAAAGCTCATGTGTCTGTTCTCTAGAGGAAGCTCCTAGAGATGTCAGAAATTGTTCTCTTGCTGGTCATCCAGAATTTTATCCAGAAGACCGGCTATTCTGATGTTGTTTATGTGGTGTGTATCTATGAGAAATAGGTCTGAGAGCTCCAGTTTATCTGAAACTGATAGCTGAGAAGGACTCATAAATCATTCATTATTGGCTGTGTGGGATGGTTTTTCTTAAAAAAACTCAAGTAAATGGCTGATGTTTGATCTGTAAGATTAAATTTTATGGCTTATGGTATGTAAAGTGATGAAGTGAGTCTCTTTCAGCCTTAATATCTACAGGTCTGTGTCAAACATTGAAAAGCCCAATTTTCTTTCAAGCCAATTGCATATCTGTGAAGCATTACTTTGTGCTCTTTTAAAGATTTTACCAGAAGAGGATGACTATGGATTTGACATGGAAGAAAAGAACAAAGCAATCGTGGTGAAGTCAGTTCGACGAGGGTCTTCTGCAGAGGTATGGCCTGATGCTCATAAATACTTTGATACCTAAGAATATTTCAATACATTGAAAAAAACGTTGAAAGGAATATTTCATTGTGTTGAAAACCATCATTTTAAGATTTGTTTCATTTTAAAGGCAATTTACAGAAACAGTTTATTATCAGAGTGGTTGTAGGAGATACTCTGCAGAATTGTGTCCAGCTCTGGAGCCCTCAGCACAGGAAATACATGGACCTTTTGGATAGAGTCCAGTAATCAGAGAGCTGGAGTGCCTCTGAGGTGCTGAGAGAAATTTGAGGCTGTTCAGCCTCCTGAGAGAGTTGGGCTTGTTCAGCCTGGAGAACAGAAGGTTCCAAGGGAGACCTTTTTGTAGCCTTTCAGTACTTATGATAGTCCATCAGAAGGAAGCAACAGTGAAAAAGATTACCCTTCTGGGATGTGTGGTTGTTGATTTACTCTGAGCAGGCAACTGACAAGCAGATGTCTGGTGTTTGAGCAGAGTGTGTTCAACAAGCGGCCGGTTGGCCAGTGGCCATGCAGATGAATAGCAAATAGCAAGCTGCTGGTGTCTGGGTAAAAACAATGGCCTGGATCCAGAAAATCACATTGAGCTGTCATAAGGAGCATCTGTTGCTCACAAGTTGTAGGACACTGTCAGTCTTTACTCTTAAAGAGATATTCTGTCTGGTCTTCCTTAGCCTGGTTAGTTAGAGTAGCAGATTTTTATTTAAAAGTTACTATTTTTTAAGGTTTAATACACAGTTTTGTAGCTCATACATTTGTGGATTTATTATGGTTTATGTGTGTAGGGAGGTGTCCTGTTTGTGCAAGCAATAAAGAGGCCATCCACAGGTAGAACCATTGGAAGGGTGCAGAGGGTTTGGGTGATTTCACATAGAAAATGCAGTTCTTTTTCATACATAAGGAGAGGCTGTGGAACCTTGGGGGTCTCAGCTCTCAGAGATGCTGCCAGTGATGATGCAAGGTTTTCTGTGGGTTCTGTTTCATTTGCAGATGGCTGGCCTGCAGACGGGAAGAAAAATCTATTCCATCAATGAGGACTTGGTGTTCCTACGCCCATTTTCAGAAGTGGAAACCATCTTAAGCCAGTCCTTCTGTTCAAGAAGGCCACTTAGGCTTCTGGTGGCTACCAAATCAAAAGAGTAAGTGCACAGTGGGCATAGATTATCCGTAAATGTCAATTACTTCAGTTTGTAGTGAAAACTGTGTGAACACCTTGCTCTGCAGAAGCTGTTCAGTTGGAAATGGGCCACGAAGATGGTCAAAGGGCTGGAGCAACTGCCCTGTGAAGACAGGCTGAAGGAGTTGGGGTTGTTCAGCCTGGAGAAGACAAGGCTCAGGGGAGACCTTATAGTAACTTATCAGTACCTGAGGGGGTCCTACAGAAAGGCAGGGGAAGGACTTTTTAATATGATATCTGATGGGAGAACCAGAAACAACGGATGTAAATTGGAAGGGGGTAGATTTAGACTTGACATAAGAAAGAAATTCTTTACAGTGAGGGTGGTGAAACACTGGAACAGGTTGCCCAGAGAGGTTGTGGATGCCCCCTCTCTGGAGGTGTTCAAGACCAGGCTGGACAAGGCACTGAGCAGCCTGATCTAGTGGGAGGTGTCCTGGCAGGGGGATTGGAACTCGATGATCTTTAAGGTCCCTTCCAACTCAAACTATTCTATGATTCTATGAAATGATGGATACAAGTCATGGGTTGTTCTGAGCACACATCAGTGAGCACTTGGTGCTGAATTCTAGTACAGGATGTCTTGTCCAGTCAATTTCATATTTTTTTAATGGAAAAGATCTTCAGTTGGTCTAAGTTAGCACAGCTGCACTGAAGTTTGCTTAGAAATTGCATATAAACATCGTTGAAGGTTTCTGTTTTGTTAATTCACTTAAAAATTTAATAAATTTGGAACTGGAGAATTTTAATTAACAAACAGAATCTCCCATTTGTCTTGGAGAGTAAGATGGAATGGATGATTTCTTCAGGTCTATCTGTTTGTTATTTGTTTGTAAACTCTGTGGGTGGTTTCTTTAACCTAAAGCACAGTTGTGAATGCCACAGAGAAAGATGCTGCTAGAACTCAGAGCTGTGGCAGCCTGGCTTAATGTGCTGCTTTTTCTACTCCTTGATTTACACACAGGATTATTAAAATCCCGGATTGTCCTGAAGCACTTTGCTTTCAGATACGGGGAGCGGCACCACCCTATGTTCATGCAGTAGGAAGAGGTGAGTGGAAAGGCTGAGCTACAGTTAAACTGTGAGTACAGCTGTGAAGTTTGTCTGTGTGTCCCTGAATTGCTTTGGGTCACTGCACTTCTGATTGTGCTGTGGGATTGGCAGCTTGGCAGACAGATGATGTTTCCCCCTGGACATCACAAACTATGATGTAAGACTTGAAGAATACTTCTCCCTTTGTTTTGTTTTAAATTACCAGTGGAGGCAAATTGCATTTCTTGGCCTTTTAAAAGGGAGAAAACACAGCCTGACAGACACATTCACTACTTCTGTAACTGGAGCATCCACTGAGCTGCAAGTAGCTCACAGCTCTACTTATTTTCAGCAGATGCAGAAAATCTGACCTTTCAAACATGGACCACTTCCTTCCTTCAGAATAAATGCATCTACCCAAATGAGTGTAGCTCAGGTACACACAACAGGCAGCACAAATGCAGCAAATATTGTTCTGGAGGAGACACATTTATGATACTTTTTCATAACAGCACCTGTAACCACTTTTTGACAGTCTGAAGAGTGAACTGGAAGTACAAGCTAAAAAGCTCTTTTCTTTTTTTTCCCCAGTATTTTTATAGCAAATGATAAATTGCATTTGGAATGACCCTGAATGCATTTTAAATTATAATGTCTTTAAAAAGTTAATCACCTTCACTGTCGATTTATAGGAGATGGATTTGGTCTGAGGCTTGTTCAGATGGATCTGGAATAAAGCAGCTGCAGGTGGTTATTGCACTCCAGACTTGATGTAGGTACATAGTGTTCTAAGACCACTAAGCAGATTGCACAATGTCTAAGTGTTCTGTTTCTTTCAAGCTGAAATAAATATAGCTGTTTACATACAAGCAAGACCTCATCTAATGTAGTCATAAGGCTGGAAGAGCCATGAAGGAATCCCAAAGGATTTCCTGCAGGAATTTAAGTTTACAGCATTAATGCATTTAAAGTGGTTCATGCATAGAAGGTCTCTGTTTTTCCCAGCACTGCTGAAAATGCGAAGGGTAGATGTGTGATATTTTCCTTGAGCATCCAGCTTTCAGAGTAAGTACTCCAGCAGCAAAGGCAATATGACAGCATTCACCTAGCTTTTCTTTTTACTCAACCAGAAATGCTTTTCAAACTTTCCAGTGTTCTCTTGCACAGTCAGATGACTTTACTGTCTAACACCTCTCCTGTTGATTTTCCAGGCTCAGAGGCTGCAGCTGTAGGACTTCATCCAGGGCAGTGTATTTTGAAAGTCAATGGGAATAATGCAGCACATGGAAATTATCTGGAAGTTCTGGAGCATTTTACAGCTTACCGGACCCGACAAGAGGAAGCACTGGTATGAATACAAAACCTCAAAGGAAATGCATTAATTCCTCCCCTTCTTCTGTGCTTACTAAATATTCAGAAAAACAAATCAGGCATGTCTCAAGGCCCTAGTGTAACTGAGGGAGCCTAGAGTTGAAAAACATCTACATATAATAATGCATGCAAAATATATACACTGCAAGCAGTACTAAATATTATTAACTATTGCTAAAAATAGTTCACTCAGATATTTATCTGTGTTTTGTATCCTCTGAAATTCAGAGGAAAGCTGGGGGAATGTTGATATTTCAGGTGACTTAGAAAATGGATAGATGCATCTTTGTAATGCAAACACATAGAGGTTGGGCATTTTTACTGAGTCATAACTGAAGCCTCTGTCTCTTGAAAGGGGTTGTACCAGTGGGTGTACAGAACACATGAAGATGCTGAGGAGGACAGAGTTCAGCAAGCAGCATCCACTGCATATCTGAATGGCAGCCATCCTGGCTCCAGCAAAGAGGACTCTTCACTGGAAGGTGGTGCAGAACTGGATCCACTTCAGAATAACCAACAGGAATCCGGTAAAGATTCTCATTAGGAAGGGAAACTTAGAGAAGATTCCAGGGCTTCAGGAAGGAAAACTGCAATATTATTCTAGAGTATCTCTTGTCTTAATAAAGCTTTGTAATAGAATTGAGTTCTGCCAGAGGAAGTGCTCTTTCACTGCAGTTTATTCAGGAGAAAAAAAACAGAGATACAGAGAAATCATATCCCTGTGGCTCTTTACAGGAAAGACAGTGTCTGGAAAGAAAAGGTTCAGCATTTATAAAATCATTTGGTTGCCCCTGCAAACTAGCAATTTATGGGCAGTAGCAGCTGGAGAGGGAAGCTCTTCCAGTAACTCCACCTAGAATAATCTATGTTCTCTGTGATTTAAGATTTTCTTAAATGTTCCTTACAGTCCCTTCCAACCCAAACTGTTCTATGATTCTAAATTACTGAGATAGGGAGCAAGATTTCAGAGCACTTTACCACTCTGTCAGTAAGAGTTGTGTGTATTTTCTGCTTCATCTTCTTGTTGAGATCTTTTTTGAAAGATTAGATGTTAGGGGAGAGTACTGGAGCCAGATTCAAGTCAGGAATCTCTAAATGTCATTGGCAACTTCTCCAGGATCCACTTCTGTGTGGATCAATTCTGTGTTAATATAATGTTCTAACAGTGCAGCTCCACAGTGGAACAGCTGGAGCAGTGCCCTGGTAGAGGCATGTGAGCAATTCTCTGGCAAATCTCAGTCTCACTGTAACTGAAATCTTTTCTCTGGGGACAGTAGCTTTGCTGTGTGTAAAAAATGTTATCTCCTCACCTCATCCTTGCCCTGCCATCTCAGTCTTACAGCTGCACAGAAAATGCATCTGGAACATTTCCCAAAACTGAACGGAAAAGTGGCAGTTTTCCAGGGGGTCATTACAAACAATGAGACTCTGGGATTAACAAACTTCACGTCCCTCTGAAAGCTTCTGCTGGTCTCTGTGTGTCTGAATGTTGAACAGAACTAAAGTCAGTGTCCTGTGCGTGGATGAGTGTGTGCACAGCATGTGGATAGTCTAAACCTCTGCCACTGTCTCCAGTTGTAGCCAACAGCAAATTCCTTCCTCAGAATATTTTGTCAGCCTCTAGCAGTATGTGGTTTAGAGACTTCTTGAGCCAAAAGTTGTGTCTTTGCCTCTAGTAATGCCTCTCTACAGGTTTCTCTTCTCTCTGCCTGCCTGTGTTCATATGTGCTGCCAAACACCTCTAATGACTTACTTTGGTTCCAGCCCAGACACCACAGACCGTCGGCTCTCCCCTTATCATTAGTGAGGAAACACCTCTCATTAGCCTGACTGTGGATAACACCCACCTGGAGCACGGGGTGGTGTATGAGTATGCCAGCAGTGCAGGAATCAAATCCTTTGTCCTGGAGAAAATTGTGGAGCCCAAGGGTTGCTTCAGTCTCACTGCAAAGGTACTGGAAAATGTGCAGGGCCAGCTTCATTCTTCAGTGGAATGGGGAAGTCTGGAATATAGGCATTACTCTGGTGGCTTGGCTCATCACATCAGTCTTCTGAACCTGCCTGGAGTTTTCTTCATTAGAATGCACCAAGTTACAACAGCTGGTTTGGTATGAACAGGTCAGCAAATGCTTCCAGGGTTTCAGCTGTTGAGGTGTGGGAGTAGTGTCCTCAGCTGTGGAATTCTCCCTTTTATCTGCCTGGTAACAAGCTTTCTGTTGATACTCAAGACTAATCTTTCCAGATAAGAATTTACCTTGGAAATAAATCAAGCTGCTTTTTCCATCTGATAGGCTGGATTGGGTCACTTGAGGCACCAAGTGGAGCTGCTGCTGTTGGAAAGCAGCAGTGCAATTAGCATTTTGGTCGTCTGTGACAATAATGAGCTGAAATTAAATGTTTCTGTCATGTCCCAATAACATTATTGTTATTCTCATGAATGTGCACCAGAGGAGGTCACTTTGGAAATTTTGATTCATTTCAGTTATTCTAAAAATGTTTGGAGAATGGTCTGTAACTCTGGGGATTAGACAGGAGAGTGGTTCTCAGGCAGTAATAAAGGCAGCTTGTTCTGAGGGCAGCTTTATTCAACCATGACAACATGGGGCATTGCCACTTAGTGAAACAAAACTGTATTTTCCTTCACTGTCAACTCTGATATCATTGACATCCTGTCTTTTTGTTTAGATTTTAGAGGCCTTTGCTGCAGAGGACCATCACTTTGTAAAGAATTGCAAGAGGCTCATATCCCTAAGCAGTGCTGTGGCCACCATGCCCCAGTATGAATTCCGGCAAATCTGTGACACTAAGCTGGAAAGCATTAGCAGGAGGCTCACAAACTACCAAGAGGTACAGTGCTAGTGGTTACTGATACAGGAATTTGTTGTGATGGTGGATCAATACCTGAAGGACTTACACAAAGGCTGGGGTAGGACTTTTTAATAGGGTGCAGGATGGCAGGACTAGGAGTAATGGATATAAATTGGAAGAGTAGAGATTTAGGCAGGAGAGAAGAAAGAAGTTCTGTGAGGGTGGTGAGACACTGGAACAGGTTGCCCAGAGAGGTTGTGGATGCCCCCTCTCTGGAGGTGTTTAAGACCAGGCTGGATGAGGCATTGAGCAGCCTGGTGTAGTGGGAGGTGTCCCTGCCCATGGCAGGATGGTTGGAACTAGTTAATCTTTAAGGTCCCTTCCAACCCAAACCATTCTATGATTCTATGAATCAAGACTGCAGTAGAGGTTGGTGTCCTAGAGGCATGAAAACAGCTCTCTGCAAGTTACTGAAATTGCAGGAAAAGGACTGGTTCTGTAAATCACTCCTTTCAGCTTGTCAGAGCTGTGTTATTCCAACTGCAGCTGAAATCATATTATTTTAGAACAGGAGGCAGGAAAAGGATTTTTTGTATTGCATCACCATTTTTTTTAGTGAAGTAACACATGTTTGCTTTATTTCTCCCAGTTTGCAAATGAATTGAAAACAAAGGTGAGCCCGGCTTTCAAACAAGCCATCATGGAGCCACATTCCCTCAACAGCATGGATTTCTGCCCCACCAACTGCCACGTTAACCTCATGGAGGTGTCATACCCCAAAAACACTACCTCAGCAGGGAGGTCGTTCAGCATTCGCATTGGACGGAAGCCCTCTATTATCGGTCTTGATCCAGAACAAGGTGATAATTAACTTTCAAGTCATACTGATTTCATCTGCATAAAATGTTGTGTCTTTCCACTGCTCGTCAAGGTCAAAATAATTTCCAAAGTGACAGCCTTGCTGCCAGCCTTTTTCTCTCCATAAAATCTTAGAGTGCAGTGACAGCCTCCTTGTGTTGTGCCTCTGAGTGTGGTGAGGTGTCAGGTCAAGTGACTTTCCTAGCAAAGCAGCATGGTCATCCCATGATAATTAAGTGTCCTGGAGTATTGGTTGCACTTGTAGAGCTGACTTGCTGATTAGCCAATACCAAATAAGGGCTAATAACAGTGCTAGTACTGTGAGGAGAGACTGCATTTGAGAGGAAAGCACGAGTCAGACCGTAGTGGTGTTCTCTTATGTCATTACTAGATCTGTGCGTTGAAGCTGGAAGTCTCTGCCAAGGGGATCTATTTCCTGATATAATTCCTCTATGGCATTTGTCCTACAACATGATTATTTGAGTTCCAATATTTCTTTATAATGATCTCACCTAATACACATCTGATTCATTGTCTGGTGAAGGTCAGGATGCAGGAATGTTTGGAAGAGACCCACAGAAGTATAGATTTACCAATATTATGGAGAATGACTTTGACAATTCAAAATGAAGTTTATAAAGGTGTCACATCCACTTGGAAATATTACAATTACATAGTACTTTAATGTGAGCTAAGATTGGCAAAGTACCACATCAAAACTTATGTCTTTATAAGCGTGTGTGTTTGTAAATGTTTGCAAATAATAGCACACACCAACTCCTGACAACCTGAATTCATTGACATTTCAACAAATGCATTGAGATACTATTCCTTTTGTCTGGACAAGTATGTGTGTGGACATTTGCTGTCTTTACTTCCATAAATTAACTTGTTTTGGACTTGCAGTAAATTCAGGACATCTTGTTGCCATGGAAAAAAATCTTCTTTTTTATTTTTTAAGAATATTTTTGTCATTGACAGTAAATATATAAAACAATACTTTGATTTTTTTTTTCCTGTTAAAATTCCACCTATTCTAAGTTGGTTTTGTGTACTAACTGGACCCTTCAACTTTCAGTAGGTACCTTAAATCCAGTCTCGTACACTCAACATTGCATCACCACTATGGCTGCACCATCCTGGAGGTGTCTGCCCCCTGAAGATGGAGATCTTGATGGCAGCTTTAGCCAGCAGAATGGAGGAACAGATCAAGAAGAAAGAGGACTTAGCTTTCTGCTGAAACAGGAAGATCGGGAGATACAGGACTCCTACTTGCACCTTTTTAACAAGCTGGACATTGCAGTGAAGGAGATGAAGCAGTACGTCATCCAGATAAATAAGTGAGTTCTGCAGCCCTCATAGAATGGAGGCTCTAACCTCAAAATACACCTTGTGCCTTTCAGGCTGCTGGGGTTACAGTGATGAAGCTGTGGAAACCTGTGGAAACAGGACTATTTATGAACTGGGATTTCAGTAAACCCCTTTCAGAGGTCGCAGTTTGACATAGCTGTGGCCTATGTAAAACGCTGCCAAGGTTGTTTTTGATTTCACATTGCTTCATTTCAGCCTTAGTGGTTGTACTGCATTTATGAGACTACCCACCAGTCCCTGAGAGCTCTGCGTTTTACTTTTGCAGATTGCTGTCCACCATAACAGAATCTACAGAAGGTGGTGCCTGTGAGCCACCGTCTACTGAGGAGACTTCTCCACCTTCCCTGGGACCTGAAGAGAGTGATCCTGACAAAGCTGAGCATGGTGGAATCAAGAAGGTCTGTTTCAAAGTTTCTGAGGAGGACCAGGAAGACTCTGGGCATGACACAATGAGTTTCAGAGACTCCTACAGGTTAGTCTGAAGACTGTGCCTCTTTTACCTTACTGATAGAATGTTTTGAAGCTCTAATCCAGGGATGGATTCTACAAGCAATTTATTTTCCAGTCATTCAGTTGTTGTGTATTCACTAAACTGTAGTAATTTCATTACATTTATTACCATGGAGACATACAGAGCCAGAAACCTTTTCTCATAACAATGCCAAAATACTAACGCTTCTAGGAAATTGAGTAATATTAAATAAATAGGCTTGATGTGACTTTGCCTTTCTGTATTGTATAGCTGGAACTGCAGAAACTCAGTAGAGTTTGCATTTTGCTGGACTGTGTAACAGCCACAAAAGTGAGAGGATGTTGCTGTTCAATTCCAACAATGTTCTCAAAAGCATAAGACACTGAGAAACAGAAATGGGCAGGTTTTTTTCTTTTTGATGGACCTTTGAAACCACAATTGCAAATGTTTATTCAGGTGTCTCAAAATCTTGGGTTTGGGACATGATTGACTCCTGCTTCTCCAGGAGTATTTGCTATTAAAAGAAACCTCTCTCACTCAAAAGCTGTCAGTCTTGGGAGGAAACGTTTGGAAACTTGGCTTCAGAAGAAATGGAACAACAAGTTGCAGTCATGTCTGACCACTGCAATTTGCCATCCTCAATTTTTACCTGTCTGGGAAAGACTTTGCCTGTACAAAGGAGTAAAGACACTTTAGTTGGGGAGGATCAGAGTAACTTGAATGAATGTTGCACCTTGGAAACTTCCACACCACAGGCCTGACTTGCTGTTGGGTTTGTAATGTGTTCCCTTGGCACAGGGCTGCAGAAGTGGCAGAATCAGAGCAGTTTACAAAGGAAGGGATCTGGGAGCCCACTCAGTGCAATCCCTTGTCAGAACAGATCCAAGAGGATTGAGTCCTCACTTTCTGCTCCAGTTGAATATTGAATGTCTCCAAAGACTGCAGATGCAAAGTCAGAAATTAAACCACATGCTTACAGTGCTGAGATCTGTGGCTTCTGTTGTGCAAGATTTAACTCTGCCTGTGTGTGCTCCAAAGCTTTTTTTATCTGAATGTGCTGCATTTCTTTCTTTGTTAATGGGAATCCCATTTAATTAGTTTAAATGGTTTCTGTGACTGAGGCTAATCTACTCTGGGGGAAGCTGAAAAGTGACATCAAAACAGTCTCTGTGGGTCTGTCACTTGTTTCAAATTTTTAGACATAAACGTAAGATGAGAAAGATTATTCTGTCTTATCTTTATTAAACAGAGGCAGAGAATTAAGCATATATTACAGATAATAGTTACTCAAGGGGGAATGAAATGTATTTTGATGGGGTTTGATCTGAAAAACTACTGAGGAGCTACAAAAATAAGCAAATTACAGATAATAAAAAAATCCTGTTTGCATTAGCCATGCTTCTTTCTTGTGCCTCATTTGGAGGTTTAAGTCAAATTTCACAAGGATTCATACTTCAGTGTAGATACCGTAGGTATTAATCTTCTGGGAAAAAAAAAAGTTTCTTTGATACTAGGTTTAACAAAGGACAGGCAAGACCCCTGATTAGGGTTCTTTCAAGTCCTTTTTCATTTTTCTCTCATCTCAGTCTAAAACAAAAGCAGCAGAAGAAGAGATAACATGGAGAATTTTGTAGGCTTTGTTTTGGACATGTACCATCAAAAGCACTGTGTCACTTCATTGGAGGGGAACAGCCTGAGATCCGTGGCCTTTTTGATTATTAAGTTACAGTTAGTGGAAAGTGACCTTTAAACAGAAGAGATTCATACCAGAATTTTCCATGTGTGGATCAGCCAACATTGGTGTGAAGCCAACTGTAATGACTCCTCTGCTTCCTGAGATAATTTTAGGATCTGCAGGGCCTGATGCTCTGATGGTACAGATTCCATAAATTTTCTCTCCCATCTCCAGTATCTTTCCTAGTGCAGCTTCAGCGTGTGCTTCAGTTGGGTGCTGTTAATACCTCAAGGATTGGTAACAAATGAGATTGTCTGACAGATTTTAATTATGTCTCTCCTACTCAATACTCATAGGGCATATACAATGATGTAACTCAGATGAGGTCCATGGTGGGAAGTATTTTTTCATTATTTATAGGATCCAGGCAATATATTAAGCACTGAGTGGTCACTACAAATGGGAAAGGACATCCCCTTCAAGAGTCAGCCCCAGGGGCCTTGCTTAATGATTGTTCTGCATGTAATTAGTTTTTATTTTGTATAAGAAAGTTAGTTTTGGGGGCAACAGTGATAACAAAACAGAGTGACAGTATATCAGGTGGATGGAAGGACAGCTTGTTTTCAGTCACCTTCTTTGGTTTTCTTTCCAGTGAATGTAACAGTAACCGGGACTCAGTGCTGTCATACACCAGTGTACGGAGTAACAGCTCCTACCTGGGCAGTGATGAGATGGGATCAGGTGAGTACCCACAGGGATTACCTGAGTGTTTCTCTTACCAGACCCTTTATAAAGCTGATAAGTCTTTGCTGATTATAAGCACTTACATGTTTAAGTTGTGAATGTGGTGTCTTTAATCTCAAGAAGGTTTGTTCTTTTTCTAATGAACCACAGTAAATTTGGAATATGGAAGAGGTATTAGGCAGGGATAAGCTGCTGTAGTTATTGGACTTTTGCATTGTATGAAAAATCAGAAGTATTTTGATCTGTGAATTTGAGATGAAACAATAAACATTTTTCACCATCTCCATTGTGAAAAGTGCTTGTATTATCTGTGACCTCATCAGAGTTGACATTGGTAAGATTGTTACAATCTTTTCATTTTTCTTTTATTAGGAGATGAGCTTCCCAGTGATATGAGAATTCCTTTAGACAAACAAGACAAACTTCATGGCTGTCTGGAACATCTTTTTAACCAGGTAAGTAAAGCATTACGACTACACAGAATTGTTTTCTCCTTATCTATATCAATACAAGAAATTGTATCAAATTGTTTAATGAAAATTATATTTTGAAGGAAGATTAATTATCTAGATTTTGGGGTACAGTGTAAGCAAGTGTATTATAGAACAGTTTGAGGAATCCAGTTTGTGAACACTCAATTTGCTTTGAGTGATTTAAGCAAGACTGACCTGCCTGATCTCAGGCATTAAAGCAAGGGGACAGAAACTTCCATGATAAAAGTGAAAACATGAACAGAATTGTAATACCTTGTAGGATGGATGTCATTTACTGATCTCAGGAGAGTCCTCACAAGTTTCACCAGCAGATGTGTTTATGGATGCATAGCACCAGAGAATTGTTTTGTATGGTCTTTTATGTCATCAGCACAGAGACCATCACTGTGCAACATACTCTGTTCACTGTTCAGCTCTTTAGACCTCCCTTTAACATAAGAAAGTCTTAATGCTTCTTTTAACAAGAAATCTTTCCAAAATACAAACGACTTATTGGATTCTGTGTTTTGCCATGAGGGTTTTTTTTAGCTTTTCTTCTGCAGATCTTAGTGATGCTGATTGAAAACATTCCAATTGTAGGTTGATGCAATCAATGCACTTCTGAAAGGACCAGTAATAACTAAGGCCTTTGAAGAAACGAAGCACTTTCCAATGGACCACAGTTTGCAAGGTAAAAAAAAATAAAGGTTGATTGTATTAAATAATGTCATTTGCTAGGGCTGAAAAGCTTAACATGAATGCACATATGCTGTATGGCCACACAGTTATGTGACTGTGCATTTACCCACCCATCCATTAATGGCAGGTATTGTCTCTGACCATCTAATTTTGCATCCTTGAAAGATTTTCACATGAATTCCTTCTGATGAAACACACAGGACACTTTTATATGTCTCTGAATCATAGAATGTGTTGAGTAGGAAGGGACCTTCAAAGACCATCTAGTCCAACACCCTGCAGAGGGGCATCCTGCACTAGATCAGGTTGCTCAGAGCCTCAGCAAGCCTGGCCTTGAAAGTCTCCAGGGATGGGGCCTCCCCCACCTCTCTGGGCAACCTGTGACATAGTTTACAAATCCATCCTTCTGTGTGAACAGAGATAAGTATCTCCAAAGGTACAAGGTAGAGATAGGTCAGATATTAGGTCAGTGAGCGCTCTGAGAAGCTGACAAGGGGCTGACCACAGAATCAAGGATCTGAGGCATCAAAAAGTTCTGCCTGAGTTTGCTTAATGACTTCTGCTTTTCTTCAGATGGGAAATTGCCAGAGTAAACTCATACTCACATGATACTTGTTTTGAAAACTGATTCCCATAGAGAGCAAACAAATGATACCGTGTTTTCTTTTTCCTCAGGGAGCATGAGGAGACTTTGGTCTTAATGGTTTTGGGGCCCAGGATGTGGTTTCTTCTCTTACTGAAATACACAGAACTTTATTTTCTGAACATTTGCTGCATTTCCTTTCCCACCTGAAAAGTGAAATGTTTCCAGTGACTCCTGGTACAGCCCAGGTGCTGTAGCTGTGCACCACTGCTCTATTTTTAAGTTCTAGGGGCAAACTTTTTTTGTGTTTTTTTCTTCTGAGTCCAGAAATAACTCCAATGACCAGTCTACACTTACTGGGTTTCTCCTTGTGCTTTTTAAAGACTGGAGTGACATTTGCTTTCCTCCAGTCCACAGGCACCTCTCCTGTTCCCCATGACTTAAAAAAGATGATGGGGAGTGGCCTCACAATGACTTCCACCAGCTCCATCAGCACCTTTGGGTGCATCCCATCAAGACCCATGGATTTGTGAATGTCCAGATTGCTTAATTGATCCCTAGCCCAGTCCTCATCAACCAAGGCACAGTCCTCCACTTCCTCTGGGTTCCCAGGTGTTTGATGCTCCCCAGGACAGCCTCCAGCAGTACAGACAGACACAAAGAAGGTGTTCGGTGTCTCTGCCTTCTTTGTATCCTCAGTCAACAAAGCATCCCTCCTCACTCATCAGTGGGCCCACCCTTCCTCTAGTGCAAGTTTTACTTGTATTTAAAGAATCCCTTCCTGTTGTCATTGACCCCTCCTGCAGGGCTTAATTCTAAGGAGACATGAGGTCCACTTCTTGGATCTATTTGTCTTTCCAGGCACTGTTTGAATCATGATAGAAATAACAGATGCCCTGTGTTCACTGCCCTTATTTCATTTTGCTTTAACAGCCTCATTTGTTACAAAGGTATTAATTACACTGAGAGAGCCTTTTAGTTAACTGAAATTAACTGATGATCCAAATTCATCACACTAAGGAACAGACAAGCCCTGTGTATATTCACCTGGATTCTGGACCAAAGCCATCACAGACATCTTTCAGAGAAGGATGTAAATTAGAACACTTCCATTTCTGCTCATGAGCAGAGATTTGGCTCATTGAGTTTTCTGTGTTTCTCTGCTTAAGCATTTTATCACCAGCACTGGGGTATTTGGCTTAGCTACATAGCTCATTCATGGAGAATAAATCTCCTACTCTGTAATTAAATAATTAGTTTCCATCAGGTGAAAGAAAGCAGAGTATTTCGTAACTTCTTATTAGTATTATGGGATGTGAAGGCTGCGGCCAAAAAGCTGATCTGAGTCTGCACAGAGACTCCAGACATGTCTGATGCAGCTGCCTGTGTGTTATTAAAGGTGGAGAAAACAAAAGGGAATTCCATGCAGAGCTCCCATCACTGTGTGCACAATTCTTCATCCACAATCCTGAAAGCAATGTTTGGAGTCTGATCATCAGATTGTGGGAATGGCTTTTCTTCCTCCTGTCTCAGATCTATATAAAAACCTTTTTCATTCACAGTTGTTGCAATTGATGCTGTATCTCTGCTGTCATCCTTATTCACATTAAAACTCAGACGTCACTCGGCTACAGAGCATTTCTTTAATGGCTAACAGAGTTTGTTCTGTTTTGGGGTTTTTTTTCCTAGAATTCAAACAGAAGGAGGAAACCACAGTTAGGAGCAGGAATAATATTCAAGCCAGCATTCAAGAAGATCCATGGAACCTTCCACTGCGCATCAAGAACCTTGTTGAAATCATACAGAAACACGTGGAAGGTCTGGAAATAATGAAAAGTTTGCCATTGGCTTCAGGGAGAAAAGATTTTGATCTGATCAAGCCTTAGTAGCTTTGCATTTTATCTCAGTTTATAATAAGGGTGCACTGAGCTCTAGAGAAGAACAGGTAGGACAGGTTATTGGTTGCAGAGGCCCAGTGCTGTGCAGTAAAATCTCACCCGGGCAGCAGTTTCAAAGAACTTTCTCTCCCTTATTATATTTCTTCAGCCTGTTCAGACAGAGTATCAGATTGATTTATTTCCCTGTGCTTTTTGTAACCTTTTTGTAAAATGAAGAGGGAAATGCTTGGTATTTTCCGAAACAAAATGAATGATGATCAGATAAAGCAACATCCTAAACCATCGCAGTCTGATTGAACTGGAACAGGAGCTGAATCAGATGCTTTCAGTCCTGTGCAAAGCACTGGGCACAAATTACATCCTTAGGGATTCATCCACATGTGTAATTTTTTTTCAGTAATTCATGACTGTTTACAGCATTTAGCCTGGAAAATTCTTTGATTTACACTTTGTCTCTTTTTCAGTCATTAAAATACCTGTACGAGTGAGGAGTGCTAGAGTAAATAGAAATGGCCTCTCAGAGGCCAGTGATTGTAGGGAATGAGAAGTCTGTTTTAACAACTACAATCAAATCTACTAAAACATTCCTTTTCTTCTCTGTTTCAGATGGGAAGAATCAGCTGCTTTTGGCCTTATTAAAATGCACAGGTAAGGGATTGGGAATTGTTGCAAACCAATGTGGTATATACTGAGGTCCCTAAGACAGTTTTGTGTGCAAGCATCAGGATGTTATGATTTGCCTCAGCATTTTGGTTCTGCTGTGGCATTTTGTGCTAACATTTCTTATGCTCTGCATCTAGGGCAGCTTTCTGTGCATCTGATCTGGTCTTCAGTTTTTACATTATTTCAGTTCACTGTAGGCCACTGGTGTTACCTGTCTGGTTGTCTTGTTTCACAAGCCCTGTTTTAATTTCTACTGTCTTCATTTTTCCTTTCATACAATTCTTCTTCCTAGATGTCCTCTGCTGTTTCTTGCTGTGCTGAGAACATGCAGCAAAAATGAGCCCCATTGGACAGCTTTAAAGTGTGAGACCATGGACTCCATCATCTTCCCAAGTAGAGGAAGAGTTTTAGGAGTTAGGGTTTTGTATCCTGAAAGTACAGCCAGGTGCAGACTTAGAGCCTGAGAGCAGGCAGCACCTAAATACACATCCTTCTTCTGCGTGGGACACTTAGGGCAATGCACAGAGCATTGTGGTGGCAGATGGAGGGAGGGCAGGCCTTTCCAGGGAGTCAGTGCTCAGTCTTTTTGTAACTATAACACCTCCTTGGCATACTTCTGTTTGAAAATGAGATCATAAATAACTGGAATAGGCTGCTGCTGTTTCACTGTCCCAGGATCACTTCTTAAGTCTTCACAGAATGAAGAGCTTTGCACGGGTTGAAGTCACTTCCCTGCTCCATGGGTCCATGGCTGGTCCATGGGTCTGTCCAAACCAGTCTGTGGTGTCACTCTAGTCCATAAATGCTGCTTCAGTGCCAGCAGATGGTTTCCTGTGCCCCATTGCCTGCAGCATTTCCACAGGCATCTTCTGGAGAGAACGAAGGAGCAGATGGCTCTGAACTGGCTACCAGCAGCCTCTAGCACCAGGGACTCCCTTCCTTGGGAGCAGTCATAGGCTGTCGTGGCCTCACTTCAGCAATACAGAGGTGTGCTGCAACAGGGACTGGTTGTCTGAAGTTGAGAATATGGCCCAGGTCCTGGAGTGTATTAGTCTGTTGTGTTCAATACTTGATAAAAATAATCTACATTTTGAAAGCTGATATTTTCAGCTTCTTTCTATAGGGAACACTGCCTGGACAATCAGAAACTGCCCTGCTCTGGTGCCTGCTGGTGGAGCCCAGGGTGCCTGGGAAGAAGCTCTTCGCTTATTCATGTGCCCCTTTGGCCTGCAATCCCCTTAAGTGTGACGAGTGATTTGAGCAGTGTAGCTGCCTGGCAGGCAGATTGGAACCAGAGTTAACACAGGGGAAATTCTCCCAGGAAACAAACCGTGTGGGCAGGCCCAGTTGATGCATTAAGCATAGGGGAAGCCCACAAAATAGGAGCAAAATGGAGGAGGAAGATGAGTCTCTAATAGCCCAGGAGAGAGGTAGTAGTAGAGACCTTCTTTCAAGAGTTCTTTTGCTCCTGTAAACATGAAAAGAGGGGAATCGGTCCAGATACAGCACTGAGGAGTTAGAGCTCTTCCCAGTCAAAAGAATGAGCATGCTGATGACAGAGGCAGTAATAAATGCTCAAGTGGACTAGAACATTTTCAGACATGCATATATTCCACCTATGTTGTCTTTATATTTGTCTGTACACCCAGCAGGGAGAGGTTATCTGTTCCTTGTATCTGCAAAGCTACAGCAGAAACCAAACATGATGCTCTAACACATATGCAAAGCGCCTCTTTAGCAGTTACTAAAAACAAGAGTATTCACGACTTCTTTGTGCTTCTCTCCCCTTCTCTGGCAGATACTGAGCTACAGCTGAGACGTGATTCCATCTTCTGTCAGTCTCTGGTGGCTGCTATTTGCACCTTCTCAGAGCAGTTACTGGCCGCTCTCAACTACCGGTACAACAACAACGGGGAGTATGAAGAGAACAGCAGAGATGCCAGCAGGAAGTGGCTGGAGCAGATAGCAGCCACTGGTGTTTTACTCAACTACCAGTCTCTCCTCTCCCCCACTGTGGTAAGATGAAGAGTTGGGGCACCCTTGGGTGTGCTCACACTTGCCTCTCTGTGCTTCTCTGCCTCCCACAGCACAGTCAGAGCCTTTCCTTGTCACAGCAGGTTTAGACTCATTGCAGCAACTTCTGGCGAATCCCACTGCTGACGAGTGTGTGCCAACATTCCACATCTCAGCAGTGCTGGACCTGCTGTCTGACTGAACGCTGTAGGGATCTGCCTTGGGATTTGGAGGAAAGCTGCTGCATTTAGGGAGGTTTTACCACACAGCTGTTGGTGATGCATGTGTGCTCTGCCATCTTCTGGTGGAACCATACATTTCAACCAATAGGTGAAAAATGTTCTGAGGGTTTCAAATGTTTGAATGACATGGAATTGTAGACTTCTGTTCATATACTGGGTACTTTTGTAGAGCAGGTGGGCTACAGTCTCTCTCTCAATTCCATGCTGCTGCTATTTAAGACACCCGGTCTGAGGAGGAGAGGAGCTGGTCTTGCTCTGAACAGACAGATGTGTGGCAGCTACAGCAAGATAAGCTTATAGTAACTGTAGAAAAAAAAGGCTAAAGAAGGAAGAATAACTCATATGCTGTAGAGAGTTTATAAAAAAATATAGACTGAGTGTGGCTCAGTCTATAATCCAAACTATATGCATGTGTAACTAATGTCAATCTGTAGTGCATGGACACTGGATACTTCTTTCTCAGTAACTGATAGGTTTTAATTGTTGTTTGTGTGTGTTGGGTAAAGTCTGCAGAAGAGATCCCTTCAGACTCAGTCATTCTGTTAACATCTGATCTCTGCGAATGACATCCACTGACATCTCAGCAAAGGGCTTGTATCACAAAGTTAAAGTAATTTCCTGGCTGGGGTGGAGTTAGTGGAAAGCTCCACATTCTGCTTTAGGTCTCCTCAACCAAAGCCTGCACATATCAGTTAGATCCTTCTGGCATTGATCTCCCCCTGGCAGATTGTTACTTGTTTCTTTGCCCTGCAGAAGGAGGAGCGTACCATGCTGGAAGATCTACAGGTCACTCTGACTGAACTGGACAAAGTTGCCTTCTATTTCAAGCAGCTGGATGAAAGTCTTGTAGCAAGTGAGTGTTCTCTGTTTCTTCAAAGCTTTTTTTCCTCCTGTTTGTTTTTTGAGTTACTGTCTTCCCAGATAATAAATTGAACAGCCCGTGTCAGACTCAGAACAGCTTTTCCAAAGTGCTGTTTGATTCCCTCAGCTTCCACTGCAAACACACAGGATAAAAAGCAGGACAGAGCTCGTGGGGTGACAATGTGCTGTGTAACTGCTCTGTGCCAGTGTGATTCACACATGAGGAGCTATGACAGATGATGAGCAGTTGATGACAGATGTCTGTCATTTACCACATCACCAAAGGTGGAAGGGCTGCCCCTCACCATCCTGTGTCCTACCCTGACAGATCTCCCTCTGTGTTTACTGGCTATGAAGTGCCACACAACAAGAAAGGATTTTAATTATTAACTCTTTTTATTGTATTAGCATCAGACATCATGCTAAGTCATATCATCTGTCTTGCTTTTGAAGTATAATATTTCAGAGCTTGCAGTCTGTCAATAAGGGCTCTGCCTTATTCATCTAGTGGTGGAGAAATGCCATTAGATAATTTAGCCAACTCAGATAGCCATGGTTTCACATTTCTCCTGCTGGGTAAAACAGCAAGTGTTTTATTTTTATTTCTCCAGATACTCTTGTCTTCTACCACATTGAAGGAAGTCGCCAGGCCTTGAAGGTTATCTTTTATCTTGACAGCTACTACTTCTCCAAACTGCCTTCTCGGTTTCAGAATGGGGGAAGCTTGAAACTGCACACGGTGCTCTTTACAAAAGGTATCAATAAAAAGCTTTCTTGAGAAAAATAAGCTAACTGATGGTGTTGAAAGGTTCAAAATCAAGAATGACCATAAAGCTTTAGTATAATGCAGCTGAAAACTACAGTTAGGTTTAAGAAGCAAATGTTTCTGTTCTGGGAAGACCCCAGGGAGTGCTGCATTTTAGAATAAGACACAATCACAACAACAGAATATGCCCATTTGGGGTTTTTTTGTGCCTTCCTATAAAGGCCATACAGACATTATATTGGACTAGGGACAATCTGCTCTAGTTTGGTATCAGAAGATGTTCCCAGGCTACAGAGAAGTGTTTTTAAAAGCCTACACAGTGACAGAATAATTTGAGCTGGAAATAGACTTGATAAGCAAATATTCACTCCAAAATACAATACAGAAAATTTCCTCCAAAGGGAGAAAAAGGGGAGTGATTGCTGTTAGACAGAAATGCTTTCTGTGAAACTCACCTTTATGACTCTACCACTATATTCCTTTGTTGGGAAATGCAGTAAATTTATGCAGTAGCATAATCAACCTTGACCTGATCCAACAGTCATTTGCTTTGCAGTGAGATAACATAAAGATGCACAAATAAGTGAATAAAAAGAAAATTAATGACATAGGTTTTGTAAAATATTTTCTTCTTCAGCTCTGGAGAGCACAGAGGGGCAGCCACAGACAGCTGGCTCATCTCTTGAGGAACTTCCACAGCAAATTAATGGCATTTCACTTGAAAAAGTGCAGCAATACTACCGTAAACTCAGGTATTTCATTCTTCTCCTTGGCTTTAAAAGACAGTGGAAAAAGTGCTCCTTTCTCACATCCTTAAAATTCAAAGAGAGATTGCATTCCTGATCGTTTCTTGTATAGCTACTTGTTTTGGAAATTCTCATTGTGTGAGGAAACTTGTTCATTTTCTTCCCATAGTTAAGCTCATTCTGAAATTGTGCCTTCCAGCAAATGAAACTCCACTGACTTTGTCTTCAGAATTTTGTGCAGGGATAAAATTACAAAGTCTTTAAATTACTGCAATTGAAATGTTTCACCTAAAGGCAGATCTTGAAGTACAGGATTTGTAGCATAGTCCTCTCAGATTTTTTATACAAAGTAGTACTTTTATCTGTGCTTGAAATGGGACACACTAATATAGTCCTTACTGGTCTTTTTCCAGGACCTTTTACCTGGAGAGATCAAACTTGCCCACTGATTCCAATACTACTGCAGTGAAGATTGACCAGGTAATGTTAGTGTTTATTTCTACAAAAAATTCTTGCATAGAAATATAATTTCTAGATCTTCAAATTCCCAGTCATTGGATACTCACATTGCAGACCTGTACAAAATCAAGCATCAGTTAAATGTTCCCTGTCCTAGAGAAGGGATCTGAATTTCTCAGAAGTTTGGCTGCAGTTCTTGTGCAGAACTAGGGGAGGTACAAACAAAAACAGCACTTCCCAGTGTGTACCAGCTGTCTGTCTGACTGAGGCAGGTAGCACATGGGAATAGACACATGTAAGGCGTTAAATACTGCTGGAGGGAAGATGAAATCACAGACTGTCTTTGCAATTCCAATTGTTTACATTGTAAACAAACTGTGTGATCAGTGATAATTGCAAAAAATTGCCCCAAGCCAAAGCCATTGCTTCCATTATTTCACTTCCAAAGCTCATGTATATTCTAAATAGCTGTTACTCTGTGGCAGTTTCTCTTGTGTAGATTATTGTGCTGAGACATGGGATAAAAAATTGTAAATGTCTTCATAACTGAAGGTGTAAGTGTGCCACTGATGTCTTTCTTTATTGCTTCATTCAGCTTATTCGTCCCATTAATGCAATGGATGAGCTTTGCAGGCTGATGAAATCCTTCATTAATACAAAACCAAGCCAGTCAGGATGTTCTAGCAGCAACACATCAGGAGCTGGGCTGTTACCCATCTCCTCTGAGCTCTGCTACCGACTTGGAGCCTGCCAGGTCACCATGTGTGGCACAGGGATGCAAAGGTGAGACTTCAGAAGCCTGTGTTACTGGTGTCATAGAAAAGTAGGTTGTAAGGGGCTATAGTACTGATCAAGTCTTTTTTTAGGGCATGCTATGAATATTAATGCATTACAGTTCTTCCAGTCTCAAAACCACTGAGTAATGAACAGATTGATTTGTGAGTAACTTTATGAGGATTGGTGTAGAAGAGCTGTGATGTGCAGCCTTGTATTGATGATACTGGAGATTCAAACAATGGCAGTGTTTGGGTGTATTGACTGTAAATGCAGGACTGGGATGATTGTGGAGTTTGTAAGTAAAAAGCTTAAAAGAAGTACACATAGGAGGACTAGCTAACAGAAATCATACTGACCAGGAAGTGTCCTCCTACACATACCTGTCCCTACATTTGTGACCATGGTCTGTAATTCACCATCTCTTGTTCCCCTGCTCAGAAGCACGTTGAGTGTGTCACTGGAGCAAGCTGCCATTCTGGCTCGAAGCCACGGACTTTTGCCCAAGTGCATCATGCAGGCCACAGACATCATGAGAAAGCAAGTAAGTGTTTCTGCTTTGTCTGCTCCCTGCCACCATTCCAGTGGCATTACTGCAGTTGACATCAGCAGGACAAAGTATTTTGTGTGCTACAAACCCACACAGTCAAACTTTTACCAATGCCTGAAGAGCTGCACATATATTTTACAGGAATGAGTTAATTTTTGCTTGTGTAGCAATTAAAATACATGCCTCAATGTACATTATTTAAGGTGTGTGTCTTGATGGTTATAAAGTAGAGCCTATCCAGTATATTTACAACAATTCTTGTGTATATAAAAAATCCCAAGTCTCAATAACAGTGTTAAATTCTAGAAATTCCCTAGTGCTACACAGCAGTGCTTGTAAAGTGCTTTGGGACTAGTTCCATCTTTTAAGTAAACACAGCTGACTAATGTATCCACCCAATGGATTCCAAATCTTCTCAAAGTACTTAATGGATTCTCAAACAGAAACCACACTCCCATTATAATATTTCCCCCTGATTATGTGATGTTTTATCAATACTGTCAGTACGATAAATTCTATATTTCCTCAGGGACCAAGGGTTGAAATCTCTGCCAAGAATCTGAAAGTGATGGACCAAATGCCACAGTGTGCACCTCGGTAGGTTACTCTGTGGGATGTATTTTATCAGAGTTTTATATTTTCTCAATAATTTTAGAGTTCCTGTTGCAAACTGAGATCTCCTTAGTAGCAATAGTAGAAAAAGGAAAAAGAAATGCTGTTCCTTCTGGCTATACTACACTAAGCTCATTGTAGATTTTTCAACTTTGATCTGCAGATCATTAACTTTGGAAGTTTCTGCATAAAACATAACTGATCAGAGAGAAGGCTCTTTTCTGGACTGTTGCTGAGAGCTGGCAAAGCCAGTGACTGACAGCCAGCTGTGGAATGCTTACAGAGGAAAATTCCTGAATAGCAAATGCACAAAGATAATTCATGGGCTAATAACTATTGTGTGCTTAGAAGAGCTTGACTGTTTTGCTGTGGCAGAGCAGGTTTAAAAGCAAGACCTTCAAGTTGGAGCAGCCACACAGTAATACAGCTCCAGGGAAAATTGGTTGCCCAGGGTTAAAAACCCTGTACATTTGTGAATCCTACTACACTAATGGGAGCTAGAGATGTTCATCATCTCTTTCTAGAGGGTCAGAATACCTTTATTTTTAAGAAAAGCATCTCTTCATGGACAATTTCCTCCAATTTCATGTATCATTAGGAACAGAATGTCCTTTAATAAACTGTAACACACCATTTGTCCCCAGTGATGTTGTCATCAGCCTGTACAGGTATCAGAGAAACCTGATTCTGTTCTTGTTAGTGGCCTTGTTTCTGTGATGGCACAACAGTTCCAGAAAAGATCCAGTAAAGCCTGCACCATCCCTTCAGACAGAGAGAGTGTGTTTGTTGATGCTGGAGTCCTCCAAAGAACATCTTAGTTCATTGTCAGTTCAGACTTCCTTAAAACACAGCTATCTTATTCACCCGCTAAGACTTTTGAGTTAGTCTAAACAAGCCCCATGGCTTGGTTGTTCTATTCTCCTATTCACTCTTCAAAAAGTTTATCAAAAATTATTTTAAACTTCTGAGACTGTGATGATGCTCACTGTAACAGCCTGGCCTTGGTTTATTTTCTCAAAGATCTTAACAAGAACGGTATTTCACATATACAACCTTACCCTTCTGTTTCCAAAAGGAGTGAAATAATAGGCTTTGTTGACTCCTGGACCATCTCCCCAGCACTGGATCTCAGATTTCTAACAGCAGGGTTATTTTGTCTTGTTACTGGCAGGATGTTCCTTGAGTTCCGTTTTTATGACCAGGACAGCACGCTATGTTCAAAAAGAAACAGCTTTGCAAGCAAATCATAACTTCAGACATTTCTTTTCTATGAGCTGTACATCACAATGACATATTCCAGGACTTTTGGATTATTTCAGGGCAATAAAGCTCAGATACACATGTTCCTACTGGGCTCCATCATAAAACTGAGCCAAGTTAAAAGGAGATCTAGTGAATTAATGTTAATTCTCAGGATTATATTTCTTAGCATTGAGGTTTCCAGACTCTTTAGTAGCAGTCTTGAAAGTGACGTTATAAAAACTTGAGTTTATTCAAATACAAAGTAGAAAAAGCTACCACAAAGTCACATATGAATGGAGATGCTTGTGTTTATCCATATGATATTTAATACCTTACTTTTCATCTGCCTTAAAGACTCTATAGGTTGTGCCAGCCACCTACTGATGGAGATTTATAAAAGTGAGAGAGGACCCATCACTGCAGTGTGGTTAAAGCATCCACCTCCAAGCAGTCCTGTCTGAGGCCCACGGGAACTGCCACTGATGGTGCCTGCTCCAGAGAGGACAAGACTCTGGTTTAGTAGGAGCTGAACCTGCTGGAGTCTCCCAGCACGTGTGAGGATTCTTGCATTGCTTTGACTTCTCAAAAGAAATTCTTGCAATGACCCCTCCCTGAGCTAAGATGGATATTACTGCCAGATGCCTGGAAAAGAACAGTAAGATTTCCAGAAACGCAGTTTTACTGATGACTTGTTTGTGCAGCCACCTGAAAGTTGTGGACTTCAGGATACAGATTGGTTGAGAAAATGCAGAAGAACACATTATGCCTCTCCCTGTGCTACATCTGGCACCCAGCTCGTTGCCAGCATAATTTTGGTCAGCATCCTGGAGTGATAGCTTCCAAATCACCACTTTTTCATGAACTGACCCGCACTTTGGAACAACAAATAGCACAATCTGTGATTTATTCCAATACGAACATAAAGAATTTCCGCTGGAGTAATTTTCCACTTCAGCCCAGTGAGAACCAGTCTCTCTCTATGCTGCAGATTATACATTCCATAATACTTAACATTACTTCATTTTACTCACTGTAGCTTTCAGGTTTTTGATTAAATCTTTTTACTAATGCCCTATATGTACTTTGGAGATACAGTGCTATTTAAGAGGAGAGACTGGGAGTGAAGGATTTTAAAGGAAACTTTACAAAGAAAAAAAATACAGTCTTATAATCTGATTATCTGAACAGATGTAGTTTTTAAAACAGGTCAGAAGAACTATACTTATTTATGTGGAGTGGAATATGTGTTTTCAATCATGTTATTATATATACAAGATTTAAATAAAAATTATATTGTTTAAAATGGGACCAATATGCTGGCAATTACACAGCTACTCCCAGTTTACTGGAAAAAAAATCTACGTTATTTAAAATCTTTCAATATTTAAGTAGTCTTTAATACAGTTATTAAGATGTATTAGGGATGCTTTTAAGTTAAAAGGAAAAAGGAATCGTGTATATAATGTACTTTATTTTTTCTTGTTTGAAAAATTGTTCTCCATTCTGTCAGTGTTATCCTAAGCACAGTAATTTTTTTCTGAATTACTGGCTGAAACTAATTGAAACCCGTCAGCAGTCTCAGGACAGAAATAATGTTGTTTGGAAGTGAGTGCCTTAATATGACCACCCATCCCTAACAAGTTTCAGTTGTAGCAGGTGTTTGTAGGAGGGTGTACAGTAAATTCCCATCCCTCTGCTTCTCCAGCCTCCTTAAAAAAAGTTCTGAGTCAAGCGATCCAGAAGCCCTTTGCAGTGATGTATATTCCAGAAAATAAAGGTTTGGGGTTTTTATTTGTGAGGTTGTTTCATTTTCAGCTGGCTTATTTTATTTTATGAATATCCAAACCAACTCAAAAATTAAAACTTTGCTTTTTCCATTTGGATATGAAGACCTTTAATTTTTTTTAATCTCCACATCAACACAGCATGGCTTATGACAAATTGGGGGATGCGGATTTGTTCTCAGTCTTGTTTCTTAATTATTTTTTTCCATCACAGACTGAAATGATTTTGGGGAAGCAGCATGTCTTGTTTGATCTCTTAACCCTTTCCTCTGGCCTACAGCCCCCCTCTTGCAGGGAACTCCACAACACATCAGTTTCCAGCTGCTGGGGGCATCCATTTCCTGCTGGAGCAAGCTGAGCAGATCATTGTTTCATGCACTTTGATTTTTTTTTTTTTTTTTTAATTTTAGAAGAGTTATTCTTTGCCCTTTGCTGTTTGAAGAAGAAATGGATGCTTCCTTACAGAATCCTCAATTTATAATGTGTTTGGTATTACAAGAACTGTAGGAAACACCTGTAAGTGAAAAGAACACTGCCCAGTGGAGCTGCAGGTCCATGCTCTGCAGCTGCTGTAAACCTTAGAGGCACATGGAAGAGCACCTGAGGGCATTTACACTGTGCACTGTTTTACATTGAAATGTATGTCATTCTCATTGAGAACGTGATAGAAGTTTTTATTATTAAAAGCTGGTTTATATTATAAGGAAAGAATGATCTAATTTTTCTGTTTTAGCCTTCAGTTCCTTGGCTGCAAGTTCTGTTGAACAGTTTAAGTTCTGATGCTTGTGCAGAGCAAAGAGGAGTCAGGAGTTTAAACCACAAGGGAAAAGGTGGTTGTGCTGTCAGCTCAGCCTGGCCTTGTAGAGCTCAACTCTTCCTGTTTGTGCTGCATCACCACAGATGTGGTTTCACTGCAGACTTCCTAGTCAAGTTACAAAAAACCTGTTTTGATGCTGTAAAATTGCAGGGTTTGAATCCAGTGCTGGAAAAAAACATGTCCAAGTGGAAAATAAGAAGACAATGTGTGAGCCAGCCTGCAAGTAGAGCCTAGATTAGGTCTGCAGAAAGCAAAGAAAAAAATGAAGCTTTCCACAGCTGAATGTGTGCAGATTTCCTAGATCTGGAGCAGCTGATGCATGGTGAGAGTGGAACATGTGGAAAACACAGCTGAGATGGAGAAGATGGAAACTAGGAGGAGAATGATGAGGTGTGTCAGCAGCTGGTGGTAGCACTGAAAAGAAAGTGGGGGTTGGTGGGACCTGCAAGTGGAATTTCTGGTGTAACTGAACTCACTTGGCATTTCCATTAATGGCAGAGGGACTACCCAGCTGGGGCTGATGTGACGTTGAGAGATTCGAGTGTAGAGAAGGATCAGGGTACACAAAAAAAAAAAAAAAAAAANGATTTTGAACACTAGAGGGGATGAAATTGGACAGTACAAATATTAGCTCATGTCCTTGAAGATTAAACGAAGTATTTTGCTATACTTTTAATTGGTAGTGAAAAGACCTTGGTTACAGAGTTTGTCACAAGATGACTCAGGTGCAATTTGACAGAATCATGACAATTCAGCCTGCACTAAGAGACAAATTTCCAGGTGGGATGGAGAAGTGTTTGAACTGCTCTGCACAGACCAAGTAATTAAGTGAACCTGCAGCAGCTAGATGTTGAGCAGAGATACTGAAGTGGTATCAATAAAGTGGATACAATTCTGCAAGATAAGACCAGGAGAGCTTGATTTATCTAGCCTAAGACACAAGTAAATCTAATGTCTTTATAAGATGATCAGGGTAAAGGCAGTTCAATCTAAAGATAAATAGAGCCACAAGGAGAGAGAAGAGTACAAGCAATCAGGGATAAACACTGGCTGGAAATTGCTCTGTACCCTAGAAACTTTTTTTTCCCCAATCAGTCTGACAAAAAAAGCAATAGCTCTTACAAAGGGGCTTATGAAAGAGTGGGCAGCAGTGCCTGGAGCTACAGGAGAGTGACAAGGTGGCCCTTCCCCTTCCAGTTCCCTTTTGGCTGCCACAGCTGGGTCTGGCCGACAGGAGACAGTGTCTGGCTATGTTCAGGGTATTTGCAAAAGCGTGAACTGCTTTGCAATGCAGGCCCTCTCTCCTTTGGACAATTTCATATTCCAGTAATCAGTTGCGATTTTTAGATGAAAAGCCACAGCTCCAGTCAAATACAGCTGTTATTTCCATTTAAATTTTTTAAAAAAACCCAAAATTTAAAAGAAAAACCCACTTGGACTCTGGCAAATCCCTTTTCCTCTGTCATAGTTTATCAGCAAATGGTGCTACATTGGGAATACTTAGAGCACTAATTATTTCATGGCTCAAAAGGGATTTGAAGTTACAAAACACTAATGGCTAACAATCAGAGTCTCACTGTGAAAGTAATTTGAAACCCTCCTACTTCCATAAAAGCAGATATTCAGATTTCAGATAGACTGATTTCTTCTAACACTTGGCCTTATGAATGTCCAACACAGCTTCTGAGCACTGCTCACTGAGAAAAGGGCAAAACCCAGTTCCTAGCCCAGCAAACAGCTCATCAGACCAGCTTATTCACAAAACCACAGGCTTAGTGATAAAATATCCTTGATTAATCAAATTACCTGGTACAATTTGTATCTGCAAGTGGTGTTTGTGTAGCAATAAAGTGTTATAATTTGCCACTGGTTAAGCCTGCAGTAACTATTCATCCTAACAAGGAGGAAAAGCAACAACCAAAGGAGTTTTCCCAGCTTTTTAGAATGGGAGTCCAGGCTTTGATTAGAAGCAAGAAACCATCATGCTCCTATTGGCTTCTGATCCCCCTGGTCTTTCCTGCCCAAAAGTTCTTTCATGTTAAGGTCCTTTTACTTGGTGGTGGTTACACCCTGAGACTCAGGACCCAGCATGTTGTTGCAATCCAGTGTAACCAGAAGGAAGACCTGGTAGCTCCTGGTCCCCAGTCAGCTGAATGGATTCTGCCTTTGTATTTTGAAGCCTACACTGCTTCAGTGCTGAATTAAAGATGAAGGCCCTGATTATCTTAGAATAATAGGTTTGCTTTAATAGTTAACCTTCCACAGATGTTTCTAGATGAGCTAAGACCACAAGATAAAACTCAGTAAACTAGCACAATGCCATAAAGCAAACAAATAACTCACTGGAGAAGTCAGAAGACTTTGTAAAAAGAGCAAAAAATGGGGTCTTTACAAAGAGGAGGAATAGCCACAGCAGTCTGACCAAATTTAGGCCGAATTTAAAAGGCTTTTAATCAAGTAAGAGTGCAGTAGCAGTGCTGCATTTGCAGCTCATTTTGCACCTAAGATCAGTTACCTCATCTGAGCAGGGAGGGCAATGCTTAGATGACACAAGTACAGAGTATGTTTTTGCATGGAACAGAACTCTTTATGGCTTTAGAAAAAAACATTGTAGAGATTATATTTTTTACAGCTGTTGAATTGGTGTTTTCCAATGTTTTTGTAAAAAGAAAAAACTGTACATATTAAGAAGGTTTTTCCAGCTAAGATTGAGGGATTCTAGTGTACTAATATTTTAATTTGTGTTTCTGTATGCTTAACTAAGCTTGTGTATTCTGCATTAAGATGAAAGTTTTAATATAATTAGTTCAACTTTTTATGTTGTATTGTCTAATTCTTGTTGTCATTTTAGCATTCCTGCTCTGGGTGTGTTGGGTGTGCTGGATACTCTCTGTCTCTCAGAGCTGAAACTGAGCCATTAAGGAAACACTGCCCTGATGATTGTAGTGATGGGTCTTCTGTCAGGGTTCAGAGAGACCCTCTTGGGTCTGGAAGGTTTAAAGGTGTCTGAACAGGAGACATTTCTAATGGGACATTTAGGGGTGAGGATGCAGTACTGGTAATCTTGGCCTAAGCTCTAACCTGGGCACTGCAATATACCAGGCAATTTTTTGCTACATCTGACATATGGCCTTAATCTTCAGTGTTATTTCTAATTTATTTTTAATTGTTTTTCTGTGCTCATTAAAAGGATGGGAGTGGTTTTCAGTGATTAACTGTTTTCATCTTGCAGATAGCTTTCTATTAAAATAAATGTCTGTCTGTCTTGTACAGGTTGTTCTGGTTTGCACTGATAATTTAACTAATATATCATTATTTTGCCCTGTTCAGTAACAAATTACTATTGCTCCAAGCTTATCCATTGGTATCTACATAGCTTTGATGAAATTCTTCCCCCTTGCCATTTCAGGTCATTACATTTATGCCAAGAAAGGTGACATTTGGAAGTGTTTGCTGCATTGAACATCTCAGTTTCTATTTCAGTTGTGCTCTCTTTATCCCAAGGTCTTGCAAACAGCTAACAACATTTTGAGCCAGTACAAAGTAATATCTTCTCTATGGAGCAAAAAGAACAAAGATTACCTTTTTGCTGGCTTTCCTTCCTTTAAATGATTAGTTGATAAAATGTAGTTCTGTGGATTTTTCAATCGCTGAAGCTGTGTCCAGTGCTGCTGTGATTGAGATGAATTCTCTGAGGAGCAAAAAGATGAGGAGAAGGAAACTGTTAAGGGTAAGAATGTCAGCTGAACAGAAGATGTTCCTAAAACATCATTGATTAAATGATAATACAATCCCTTAGGTGAAGCCCTGATCACGTGGGACTTACAAAGTGCACAAGCTGAGTGAGTAAAATCAAGCTATTGAATGAGCTGAGGGAACGAGGAATAAAACCCATGGGTGATATTAGTCACTATGGCACATGATGGTTATAGTAATCCCACTGGGGTTAAAATCTCACATGGGAAAACTTCTTGATATGTTAATGTAATTTTTCTTAACATATCAAATAGGTTCACTTTGCCATTGGGTTAAATTTGGCAGAGAAAGCTGCAAGGCAGGACTTTACCTGTGACCTAATCTGGGTGTTCCTGCTGCAGCAGGGTGACTGACTAGATGATCTCTTAAGGTCTCCTCCACTCCCTGACATTCTGTGATAGTTACATTGCAAAGAGGTCATCCTTTTCCAAAAGGATCTGCAGTCCAAAACTTTGTCAAGTTTTTGGAGGGTGTTGTTAAACTCCCAGGTTTCATACAAAGAAGGCCAGATGGTATGGAAAGATAGACAAAAAAAACCAATAAAACCAGAGGTAGAGTCAATTCCAGGATGAAATCCTGAGCAAACTACCCATTACCAGCTTGACTGGAAAGCAAACAATAGACTTATACTTACATACTGGCCTAAACCATTCCCTCATCTACTCCAATCTGTCTCAATAAAACCCCTTGTTTGATTTAGGATACTTTATCATAATTCAGTTTACTGTTAGCAGCAATTAAAGGTAGTTATTAGCTCCCTGGCTACTGTGAATGGCAGCATTTCAACCACTTTTCCAGTCAACCCAGAGAAGCGGAACTGCTGCTAGCAGGGACTGCTCTTCTAGAGTCAAAGCTCCCTTGGAGCTCTTTAACAATATCTGGTGGTCATGAGTCACCATTTGAAAAATCCTTCTCCAAGACTCCAGAATGACTCATTTTTTTGAAGTGTCAATGAATGCCCTGCAAAGTCTGCAAAAAAATAGGCCTGTTTTTAATGAATTAGGATTAAAAGTGGTAATTAATGTTTGAATCAAGTGATTATTTTCTTGATCCTGCTTAAAATTAAATTTGGGCATAAGCACTTTGAAGGCAACGAGCAAGGAATCATTATTATTTAATCAGCTTTAAATTACTTACATGAGTGACGTATTTTCATCTTGAGATAATTAAAAATAATTAGCATGACTTTAGCACAGTTTTAATGTGCAAAAATCAAATTCGTATTGTTAGTGGTGCTTAAATGCTTGCTTTTTTGATGGAACTTATCTGCATATTATTGTGCAAAAGTTAATGAAGCTATCACATTGAACACATTGCTTGGCAAGAGAGATTTGGAAAGGATGCATTGTTTATCTCTGGTCTCAGAGATAAACCACTCAGCTGTGGTTTATTTTTTAAGGGTTTTATTGAAGTTTTTTGAGAAAATGGGAAATTCTATAGTCAGTATAGCAAATAATGTGCCTTACTGCAAGAAGTCACAAACCTTGGACCTGATTTCTTTTGCATAAATCAATTGTAGATGTCAGAAATTCAGTGGAATCACAATGCTGTAGAGTGTAAATAAAACTCAGAAACAACTGACAAATTTGAGTATAACACTTCATTCTTTATACTAGTTCACAAATTATTATCCATCATCTTACTAATAGCATTATCATCAGTCCAACTATCTAAAAGATTTTACTTAAATAGGAAGGCAAGATTAGGAAAATAGTTGAAGCATTTTTACCTTTTAAAGCAATCTAAAAGGCAATTCAATTGCCTTTTAAAGCAGCTTAACAGATGATGATAAAATGGAGAAGCCACTATAACAGCTTATGCCAGAAGTGCTTTATGGACCACATTTATTAATATTTCTCATTAGAGAATTACACCATGGTTTTGTGATGCCATCTAGACCATGGCTGAGCTTCACTTATTTTTATGAAGAAGAGAATTACAAACTCAACATGAGCCAACAGTGTGCACTCGCAGCCAAGAAGACCAACCAAATCCTGGGTTGCATCAAGAGGAGTGTGACCAGCAGGTCAAGAGAGGGGATTTTACCCCTCTACTCGGCACTGGTGAGACCCCACCTGGAATATTGCATCCAGTTCTGGAGCCCTCGACACAGGAAGGACATTGAGCTATTGGAGAGGGTCCAGAGAAGGGCCATGAAGATGATCAAAGGGTTGGAGCAACTGCCCTATGAGGACAGGCTGAAGGAGTTGGGGTTGTTCAGCCTGGAGAAGAGAAGGCTCAGAGGGGACCTCATAGTAACTTATCAGTACCTGAGGGGGTCCTACAGAAAGGCAGGGGAAGGAATTTTTAACATAATATCGGATGGGAGGACTAGAAACAATGGATATAAATTAGAGGGGGATAGATTTAGACTAGACATAAGAAAGAAATTCTTTACAGTGAGGGTGGTAAAATACTGGAACAGGTTGCCCAGAGAGGTTGTGGATGCCCCCTCTCTGGAGGTGTTCAAGACCAGGCTGGACAAGGCACTGGGCAGCCTGGTCTAGTGGGAGGTGTCCCTGCCTATGGCAGGGGGGTTGGAACTCGATGATTTTTAAGGTCCCTTCCAACCCAAACTATTCTATGATTCTATGAAAAGTTTGCCAGCAGTTCAGGATATCTGGGGTTTTCACACCTATTTCTTACAACAAATTAATGCTTATCTACCAACATGTTCCTTTAGCTTCAGTGGTTAGGGAGTAGCTCAGCTGATTGTTTTGCTACTAGCTGGTTAACATAGGGTGGTATTTACTGGTGATCCTGTCTTTCATCTCCTGCTGTGCAAAGCACAGAAATTAACTTCATTTCATAGGACTATAGGCTTCATCTGACCACTGGGCCACCCTACCTTTATGTTTAGTGATCCTCTCTTTATATACACCAGAAAGCTTCTTGGTGAGATGCACTGGGCTTCTCCCTCCACCAAGTGAGTTTCCCTTAGTCTGAGGTTTCCTTCTCTGTCAGAAATGATAAGGAATAATATTTAGAGTTTTCTTTAACTTGATAGTGAAGACCAATCTCTGCTTAGTCTGGCCTCAAAGAGATAGGAAACCACATATTTTTAACTTCATTCCTCATTACTAGATAAGTTTTATTTGTGGGTAACCATAAAATTGTAAAATGCATTCAATCCCATGGAAATAACTGTATTTTGTAGCAGTAAGTAAGAACCCTGCTGCTTTCAATAGCCTTTTTCAGATGTAAAAGCAGGCAGGGGGAAGACTTGATGATAAGTAGCCATGATTTCCAATCCCACAATCCTACTTTTCTTTGATAAAGGTTGCAGGAAACTTACCCATTTCCAATTAGTAGTGGAATTAAAGCTCCACTTTCATCATACCTCTGCATAAACAACCAATAGCAACAACAGAGGCTGTGATTTTACTGCCTGATAAACCTTATCCCTCTTTGCTCTCTGAACATGGTAATTTACCTTCTCTGTATTTAATTTCTCCACATGCATAGGGACCAAGAGTCACTTCTTCCCTGGTCTGAAACATCTTCTCCTTGTTTGTGGCTTCCAGAGTGTTGCTGGTGATCAGCATACAAGTTTGTGCAGGCCTTTACTCCTCCTAAAATAGCCAAATACCTGGTAACTGTTAAAGCTGGGTAAGGTTTTGTCCCAGTTGAAAATACACCTGTAGATTTATGTTCATGAAAGTCATAAAAGGACACATGCATTCCTCCAAACTAAAGCCACATGGGATGTGAATCTGAAATTTGCATTCTCAAATTTTGACAAATGGCGGGGGAAACTGGAATTAAAAATTAAAAGACCAAACCTTTTAAGTAAAGAATTTTCCAGTATCTCTTTTCAATTATGCTGTCTGTGTCTGAAGCTGAAAGAGGAGAGCATCAATAACACCCTGGAAATTGCTGGATCCCCTAAAGAGAGAAAAGAAGTAAACATTCTGTTAGCTCCTCTGGGATAAATTATCTGGATAATTGTAGGACATTTCAAAAGAATAATCCATAGAGCTACTTGCACACACACACATAACAATGAGCTTTCCAAAATGGATACATAAAGATCTCAGCTTTTCTATGGAGACAGAGTCAGCAGACCTTGTAATAACAAAGCAGGTAACTTACATGTAACTGCCTATAACTAGTCCTCCCACACCCCTGTGAGATTCTTTACTGTGGAATGACGCTCAAACAGATGAGAAATTGTTTCTTAGCTCTGAAAGGCAGAGGAAATGAAGGGAATCTCTCCCAGTCTCTCTCCAAATGAATTTTCCCGCTTGTTAATATGAGGCAGCAGGAAACCTGCCAGTCACAGGAAATTGTTTCCAGAAAGCAATTTCTGATCGATACAACTGAATGATCACTGTTAAGGGTGGTTATTAAAAAGAAATTGCTCTGTTCATATATTTTTGCAAATTATGTCATTTGTATGATTTGTTGCATAATATCTCTCCAGTAACACTCCTTTTTCCTCCCCCTCTTGCTCATCCGAAGAAACCACAGATGATAGACTGTTATACACACTCCCCAGAACTAGCTTCAAACACGTTCAGCCTCACTAGTCTAAGATGGACCAGCCCATAAAAATCTTTAAACATACTAAGAGGTTCCATGTGTGTCCCAAAGCCAATATACACAGCAAACTGATCTGTGTAAAACTGCAGAATCCATCCAAATAGATTTAAAAGGCAGCACAAACCCCCTACTCCCACTCCTTTCACATTATTGTAACAGTATGACTAGAATGTATTCAGAGTGGTGTCACCAATAATGGAAGCTGACACTGGCAGGTGCTGGAACGTAATGTCTTTTCCATACACTCCAATTACATTAAAGTGGCAGAGGTTTGGGATTGTCAAACTATCCAGTTATTGATTGGCTTTTAGATAGAGAGCACTTGTTTCCGGTTTCTCACTTTAACCCTATGTTCCATTAAACTCACTACAGTTAGCACTTAGAATAAATTGCATTTTGGAAGATTAACTAAGTCAGATGGTTAGGCTGAGTGCACAGCCTTCTCTCTCTTACCAATCACTCATGGTTCATCAACTCCTGCAATAAAAAGATGAGAAAGATGAAAGTCTCAGAAAGAGCATGGTTGAAAGGGGATGTTGTGTTTTAATCACCTGATTTTTCTTTTCCCCTTTTCCACAAAACAGCGAGGAGCATAGGACGGCCAAAGGGAAGACTGAGCCATTCCTTCATTTTCTAATTGACAATACCTTAAAAGCTGATTGCTTCACAAAACCATGTTTGAATTCATTTTTTTTCTCACTTAAGCCAGCTACCTCCCAGGAAGAACGATGGTTTGACATTAAAATGAGAATCACTGCTAAATGATCAATACCTAATCCTAAAAATGAATCCCTTAAAAAGTATCTCAAAAGTTTTTTTGCTATTTCTTTTTAAAGAAATTTAAATTAAATTTCTTTTCTCTCCTCCAGTGAAAGCAGTGGAACTATAGTCAGCACAGGGGGAAGGATTTGGTTCCCTGCTTTCAGATGACCCATTTGTGCTGCTGCTTCACTACAAGTACAATTTAATATGAGATGCTGTAGAACAAAGATGAAAATATGCCAGATTACAAATTACGAGTTTTTTCTATTTACTGTTTCTTCACAATCTTTTACCTCACATGGAAGAAATTTTTAATAAACAACTGCCTTTGCAGAACCACAAAACATCATCACTTTATACATATGGCAATGAGATGAGTTGGCACCCTCTGTGGTTGCTGTGTCCTGCACCATTGAAATTATTTGCTTTCGTTTGGCATTTCCTTAGAACTTCTACTGAAACAAACAGATTTCTGTTCATTTAACTTATTTCCATGAAAAATCCCTTTCTTTGATTCTAGATGCTGCTTGGCAAAGCAGTTAATGTATGCCTAAATGTAAGGTTAAATGGGTTGGTTGCCACATAGCAAGGGTACAGAGTGTACGGGGAGAGCCGCTGCTGCAGCCAAAACCCAGAGGTCCAGCTGTACGGTTGTGGCCCCGTCCTGTGCTGGTTTTGGCACTTCTCTGACTGTTCTGTGAGCTGATTCAACCTGCTAACTCAGCAGAAATCTATTCATTCTTTGAGTGCTGTGTTTCCTGCTCAGTTAGCAAGCTGAATCAGCTCACAGCAAGGTTCAGTGAATCAGTACAAGGTGATGGAGGAGAGCATGGAGTGAGAAGCAGGGGAAGCAGGCTGTCCTCCTTTCAGTAGAAATGAGCTGTTGTGCTGCCTTCTCCATGTTGTGTAACTTTACTTTTTGAAGTTTTAGTAAACTCTGGTATTGGCCTTTCTGAAACATTAGGCACAGATATACTCAATAAAAGATTTTCTAGTGTTCAGTTGAGGGCTGCAGCCATAGGCAGCACAAGTGCTGTGAAAAAGGCTGCTGACACCTTAGGATCTTACCATTGCCAGGGGCTTACTCTTGCCACCCTGCTGCAGCTTCGGGCCTTATATTTGAAACAACAGCTCAAGCCAATGCTTCTTATCTGTTTCAGTGCAAAGCTGGAGGATCTACTTTATCCCACCCTTGAACACTATTTGCTAAACTTGGCCTGACTTTGTGATAAAACACAAGGACCAGATGGCTCACCTGTCCTGCCAGCTCTGCATGTCTCCTCTGAAGGCACAGTGAAAACACCCGTTGTCTTCTGCTTTAAACCTCAGGGGTGAGGTGAAGATGAGGGAAGATGAGGAGGTTCAGCGCTAGCTGAAAAACCCTGTGAAAAGATTATAACAATAATGATTTTTTTTTTCAATAGAAAAAATACTGTGGAGTCTATTAAACATGATGACTCTGTATTGTCTAGAAATTTAGAAAAGTAGTGTTTTGGAAATAGACCTGAAGGAAAAACAAAAAGCACATTAGGATGAAAAGACAGAAACTGTTAAGTGGTTTCATCCTTTGACCAGCAGAAATGCAGGGTGTTAGAGAACAAAACAGGAAAGCAAGTACAATATTCTTTCACTGACTCGTAACTCAGCAAGGTTGGCAAGTGAGTTTAAAGATCAATTACCAGTTTATGAGTGAAACCTTTTGCAATTTCTGTCTCTGATGAGCTCCAGGGAGAATTCCTCTGTTAGTGGCACAACATCAGCTCAGAATGCATCTTCAGATGCCGTCAGTGAACCAGAAAGCAGCAAGAGGATTTCACCAGGGAGAAAGAATAATCTTATGAGTCTGAAATGAGTGTCTTACTGGTCTGCTGAATGTGGATGAAATCCGTGATTAAATCTGCTACCATTCCTGCTTTGCTATCTGCTCTTATCAGGATTTATATCAAAGACACATCAAAATCTTTATCTTCATTCACCTTGTATGTCTATTGAAGAAATTAAAAAAAAACCCTACATGACACTTACTGGGGTCAGGTTTAGTTTCTTCTAAATTATTTCCTAGTAATAGACTCTACAATTATCTGTTCTGCTGCATTTGTTTCTTTCCTGCACTATGGAACATCTGGCTCATACATATGATACAAACATGGGCATCTTCAGGGCATAACAAAATGCTTTGACATCATTTATTTACTAGAAATTGTTAATGGGATGAGCAGAGCCCTACTGAGGATGAGAAAGAATGCCATAAATTACTCTCTGCTCTGTAAGAAGTATGAACATGAAAACCATTAAACACAAAGTCCTTTATCCTGAAAGTCCCACAGAGTACACAGTGGGGAGATGAGTGCACTCCATTGTAAATATGAATGGAAACTATGAATAAACAAAAGCAAGATTTATTTTTCCTGGTCAAAGGCAATCTTTTTGCTCCTTTCACTTGCAGTTGCAGGACTGTTAATTTAAACAGTAAAGATAATATAAGGCATTTACTGACACCATAGGACTAGTTGAGAGAAACTGATGACCTTCAGCTGTCTTTAGACATTCATCCCAACTGATGTCTTAGGTCTTGAAGGGCCTGTGCTGAAGTGATCTCTTCAGGAAGCAAAAATAAGGTACAGATGCAATTTGTATTGATAACTCAAAGGGATGTTGCTGATCTGTAAGGAGTATTGTTGAAGAAATCTAAGACATTGTCTTATTAAAAAATGCTTAAATTGTCTTCCTTTTATTACACAAAGAATAGACTTCTCTCTGCTCACATACTGCACCAATACTGGAACCATGAGAAAAGCTCAGCCTAGTGAGGATGCCTTGGACCAAACTGCCAACATACAATGAGTTAACTGCTCCTTTATTCTCTGAATAAATATTTGTACTGGAATAATTTTACTGGAATGGCCTGCACTGAATCCATGGGTGATTCCCCTTGAAAATCCCTGCTTCCCAAGGGTGGTGTGACTGTACATCTCAATAAGGATGGAGGCATTTTATTATTCTCTGCAGCTTGACCAGAAGATGGCGGTAATTCCCTTTGCATTAATGAGAAAGGTCAAAAAAGATACCAGAAATTAAGACAAGGCATTTGGGGAGCGGGTAGGAAATTCAGAAAACAAGCTGCTAGAGCCAAGTGAATAAAATTACATTTCAGATAACAGAAGGAATAAAGCTAAGCTCTTTTTCTTCTTTCTGTGACTGCTTTCTCTATTTCTTTGGTGTCCAAAAGACAAATTACTAGAAAGACACACAGCTCCCAGAGTTTTCAGGTAGCATTTTTAACACTAATCACATCTGCATATTGCAGAGACAACAGCACATTTCTAACTGGCATTCAGCAGCTGTATGCTAATGTCATTCGTGCAAATATGCTCAAAAGCTTGTACATTAGAAAGAAGCTGAATATGCAGAAGACACCACCTTCCCCCCAAACACCTCAAATTGAAATTCACAAGATGCCTGTACCGGTGACTCTAAACAAGCAGCTGAGCAGCATCCCTCTGTGCTGTATCCCTCTTCCACCCTTGCAACTTCAGTGATAGATCATATCAGTTGTGCTGTCTTCAGAGAACACCTCTGTAAATCCTCCTCTGCCTCAAGTCCCAGCCAACCCTTTCACCCAACTCACATCACTCCTGAACTTGCCTTCCAAAAGAAGCAGGAGGAATTGCTGCTTTGCCCAAGACTCTTACTCTCTGGCCTGCAAAATGCGTAATGCACAAACCCCCCATTTTGAAACAGTTAATTCCATTCATTTTGCTCAAGTTGCACAAATATTCTATAGGAAGAATATCCAGGCAGGTCTTTTGAAATATACAGTGAATTTGGTGTGGCTATTAAAAGTTATTAATGATAGCCACACTTCAAAATCCTGTTTATTCTGGAAATATAAGAGTTTAAAATTTATTAAATGACAGATCTACATGTGGAATAATAGATGGTGCCACATTAATCTCAATACCAATTGAGAATCTGTCAGAATGAGTGGAGAAATAAGACATTTCCCCTTTGATCAGTCAAAAGAGTTAGCAGTTCAAAAATAATGAACATCCCTGGCAAACAGTTCACAGAAGATGCCATAAGAGACTATTTTTATAACAAACATTCATTCCATCATTACAAATAGACACACACCATCAGTTTGTAAACAATGGCATGTCAAGGAAAGAAAAGGGAAAGATCTTTCTGTAAATTATGTTTTGTGGATTTAAAAATCCTTCTGCAGATTTAATAAGGAATGTTGGAATATGACCTTCTCTACATCTTTGCATTTTACTTTCTATAGGTACAGGTGATTATTTCAGTGGTCTGTTTGAGCTGTATAACTCTGCTGCCATCTGCATCTTAGAAAAAGTATTTATCTCTGCCTTGTAAATACAAACTTATTCTACCACCCAGACAGAACAACTCCTCATGCTGTCCTTTTGCAGGCTGGCATTAACTACTTCTGTATCACCCTATCCTCCATCATCCAGACATATAAAACCTAGTCCCTTCAAGGTTAGAGTGTCCTCCAGACTTACACTGAAACACTTGAAGACAGTACACTCTAACTTCAATGGCTTTATGCTGGATCATACTATTTCAAGAAAGGACTAAAAAGTCTGGAGCACTGCAGAGCAAATTCACATTGCCCGAGGGTGGAAGACAGGTACTGCCTTTCTAGCAATAAATCTTGTGCATCTACAAAAGCTAGTCCAGTTTTCGGTAGCTGTGGGTGCAGTCAGTCTCCACTTCAGATCTCTCTTTATCTTAAGGGGCAATGAATTTCTTTGTGATAGCCAGCGTCCAGCCCTGCCTTGAGAGGTCATTGCTGCCTTCAAAGGAGTTAAACAAGAAGTGGTACTGAAAGGTTATTTGAGAAACTGAGCTTTGAGTGGTTCCATTGGTTTCAAAAAAAGATACCAATTTCATTTGGGTAGCTGTTGCACTCACTCCGGAGAATGAAAACTTCCATTTCACCCAGAACATATAAATTAAACGCAGCCTTTAGTCTCTTAATGAACTAAAATTAATTGCCAACACAGTGTACCTCAGTGTGCATCACCTGGACAAAAGATTTATGCTGTGGCATAAATAAAAACAACATGAAGGAGGATAGTATTATCTCTTTAGACTTTTATCATCCTGTTTTATAACAATCTAAAGGCAGAAATAACAAGTTTTATATGAATATTTACTCACTTTACAGTGTATCATCATATGTTCATTAAAAAGCATTACTGTTAAACACGACTACACCATTTGATGAAAATAAAGCAGGAAGACTTTTCTCCCATTACCCAACAATTACTCACAGTTTGCTTTTGAAACATTTCTTTAAACACTTGTTACACTTTTTGTATACTTACCTCCCACAGCTTCACTATCAGTATTATGTATATGGATTGGTATTACTGAGTACATATAGATTTTGATTTGCACAGTAACCATCAGATGAAGCATTCAAGATTCATTTCTTCCGTGCCTGCTTAGTGGTTTTACCCCCACAGTCACAAAACCAGCAAAGCAAACAGAAGACTATCTGCTTGAATACACCAAAGTATGAGCTAACCATTTTTAGTGAAAGAAATTTGTGAAAGAGTTCCCCACATCTGGAAACCAGAATCAAGCCCACACTCAAGATCAATTTCCTTCCATCCTAACTTTGAGCTAACGTCATTCCAACCTGAGCACTAGCATCAACAGATGTGTCCCCTCACTTAACCAGTGCAAGTTTTTCAAAATGGCCCCTAATCTTGTCAGCTGTCAAGATGCAGGGGAAAAAAAAAATCTATCAATAAACACAGCTTCCTAAGTACCTCCCTAATTCTCATTCCAGTCAATGTCAGAGTAATTGCAGTTTCATATGATCAATGTCCCAGCCCAAGTACAGTCCTCCATCTGCATAAATATTTCCTGGTCTGTCTTTTCACCTAGCCCTGGGAGATCAGTAATTGTTTTCTGTTATAATTGCTTTACCATTTCAGTCTTTAGCCTCAAGTTCAAGGTGTCTCTGCGTTGCCACCCATGTAAATGTGATTCTGTTTTCAGCATAATGTCCTTCCTCATTTATACTGTCATATCTCCTCCTCCTTTCTCAGTGAGAATTGCTGGTCCTTAAAATCTGTATGTGGGTAATGCAATATTCCAGCCTATTTCCTGCACTGGACACATTTCAGTTACTCCAATTACAGCAGATTTGTCTTTAAGCAGCAGATGTCCTTGCTCTTCCAATCTTGTTTGCTTTTTCCCTCCCTGCCTCATCATGCCCTGCAGCACACGAAGTATTCACCTGCTTAACAGTAAACAGAAGCTGGTCTGCCTCATTCAGGCATTTTTCATACCTGTCTAAATGGAAGAGGGGGATGTCCGTGAAACAGAAATCTCAGATAGAGATTAACCCTGGTTTTAACTACAGAAGGTGCTCAATAAAATTCTCTACCATACACAAGGCAAAGCAGCATTCCCAAATGAGCTTTCTCATATTTATAGCCCATATAAGCTGCTAGAGAGTGAATTTTAACTTTTTCCTACTAGAGGAAGGCCCATATAGCAGTTCTAAAAGGGTTCCTGGTCACCAGTTGCTAAAAGCTACAACACCAATGCACCTGTGAAAGGACAGATCCAACACACAGATGTCTGGTGGAGATTTTCAGATCCCTTGAGTGTTTCTGGATCTTGAAAGCCAGGCTCTTTGTCATACAGCTTACAATGTGGGTTTTGCCATTTATTTCCAGAGAAATGCCTGCATTAGCAAGAAGACCATAATACGTCCTTCCTTTGTCCTTAGGCTGGAACAATTATAGTCCATCTGTCACTCTGCCTTTTATTCCCAAAGGGATAGGCATGTAGTATTCTACTTTCTATTTTATGACTCCAGGAACCCCGGCTGCACTAGTGCTACAAATCCAAACTACAGAGGCCTTTCCTCCTGCTCTAGGGAAATGCAGTTTTACACCCAAGCTCATCAGCATTAGTCATAAAAATGGCATAAGGTTTTCCAGCTCACACGCTCACTACCCATGTTGTTTCATTTTTATTTCACTTGAGTACATGTATTGCATATGCATTAAGCAGACTATGCCAGAAGCATCATTCCAGAAACATATTTAACACGACAGCCTGCTCAAGTGGAACAGCAGTGTTACTCATTGCATGTCAGGCTGAAAGTCCTACCAGAGCAAAAGCTTCCAGTAGAGGCTTTTCTGCCCCTTTCTGACCTACCAAGAACAGAAGGGTTTGCTATCCCCTGCCTCAGTTCTGAGCAGCACAATGCCATATTGGATTCAAAGTGGATGCAGACAGGATATGATAAAGGACAATTTTGTTTCACAGATTGTGCAAGTAGCAGTAAAATTCTAATCCATTGTCTACAGGTTCAATGAAGTCAAACCAAGTTGCCCATGTGTATTTGGTTCTCACTAGTGCTACTTTCCAAGTACCATGGGTTAAGATAAAATTTCTTTTCTAACTACATTCAAATTACAAAGCAGAAGCATGTATGAATTTTTCCCTCTATAATTTCTTTCATACAAAAGTACATTTTGTTTCCATTTTCTTGCATTGAAGCAACAACAAAAAAAGAATATTTGTCATTTTAAGTGCCTTCAGCTGAGTTGAAAGGATGGAAAATAATCCATGTTAGAAGCGTGATGGAACAGTCTGAAGCTGAAACACATGAAGAATGAGGTACCAGCCAGAAAAACCATAAGAGGTTTTTTTGTGGCATCTCTGAGGGAATAATAAAATATACTGAATCCCTGAGAAAGCCTGGGCAGGTATGTGACCACTTAGTAAGTTGAATTCAAGCATAAGTGAAAAAGAATATTATTTGAAATATTTTTTCTCATCTTTTCATAAATGAACAAATTCAGGGCTGAAGAGAAGCATAAGTTACCAAGGTCAAGGATACTATGAATATGAAATGTCTACCTCTTATTAGCTCCTCTTTACCCTAAAACTCGTAGTTCAATAATCCTCTCAGATCCCAGGATAAGTAACTAGCCAGCTAGCACCAGCTCAGGTACCCAACCTGACATGGCCATGGGAATTGTTCCTCACTCAGCTACCTAGATTGAAGCAGAAGATACCTTGGCTTGGTTACAGTCACATAGAAGAGATGAAAAAATATCCTGACCTGAAATTTCCATCTCTCTGCTGATTTGTTCAGAAAAGAGAAAGAAAGACATGAGGAACTGAATGGTGAGAATCATCTTGTGGAGCAGTGTGCTGAGCCCCATGTGGGGGAAGCTGGTTTGCCCTCTAGCAGTTAACTCAGCTTTCCTTTTCTGTCTTTAGTTTGTCAGTCATTATGAGGTCAGACTCATTGCAGAGATTGGGGGTACTGCAGTCCCACTGCATTTATAACATTAGAGCATTAACAACATTCTCTCAGAACTAGCACTCTATTTAGAGCCAGTAAAAGATGCATCATGAACAAGCTCACCACTGGTATTTCTACTTATTTCACAGGTTCTGAGAACCAGATTAGATCTGGACTGCAAACCTAATCTGCCCTGTTTTCCACATGAAATTTTTCCTGTCCTTCTGGCTCATCAACAAGCCTGGGACAATGGAGGTCTCTGCAGCTTCCCTGAAGGTCATTAAGATGTAATTCTGTATATTGCACTCTCAGACTGCAAACAAAACAAAAAGGGAGGTTGAGCTAACCTATGTGGGTTACAGTGACCATTCTTTGTCATAACTGATAAGAAAAGAGATGGCAAATGTCACTTTTACCTCAAGCACATAAATATTTTCTAGAAGGAGATGTGATTTCCCTCCCTAGGATAGGTGGTTTCCTTGGTTTCCTGGCAAGGAATGTGTATATTTACTATACTAATACTCTGAGTTGAGTATATGTTGCCAAACATTAATGTCCTAGAAATATTGCTGTTCCCCATTAGTTATTACAGCAACTATGTATAATGCCATATGGCCTTAATAACATGCCTGTCACTTTCAAAGAGTAATTACTTCAATTTTGGCAGCATTACTCCGCAATATTTGCTGTCTCTTTGGATGGCATCGTAATGGTGCAACGTAAAAGTGATCAACATTTCACAGGCTGGGAGAAAGGCAGTGTCGGAACAGATTATGATTTAAACAAGGCAAGGGCACTTTCCTAGAAAATTGAATCATTTTCACTAATGCAATTTTTAGAAAATATTTGGGATGGGACTGCATTACCCATGTAGAATTGCTAAAATTTACCAAGATTTAAAATTGGAATATGAAGTAGTACAGATATTTCAGTACAACCATAGGATGATTATTTTAAGCACGATCATATATAAAAGCTGTGATTGACACATTTTCCACATTGTAAGCAATTTGTCAAGGAAGATACTGCCAGTTTCCAGATCACTCCAAAAAAATTAAATTGCAACTGCAAAATAAAAAAAATAATTTATGATTCCATTCTGAGGGCAACAAACCAGCTAAGACACCACTTACACTTGTAGATTTGGTACAGGTTTTAAATCCTTGTGCTCACTTAATTCTAGAGGAATTCTAGATGCAATAAAAGATGTTGTGGCTTTGCAAGTGATTAGAGATCCTCTACAAGAGGCAGTGAGTTGAATGTGGCTGCCCTCCAGGTATTGGATCACAAATTTTGTGAAGCATTAGTTCACAAGGGACAAATGACATATGAACTGATTTGGTCTCATTACCCATGTAGTGAAGTGATGTCTGCCACTATTTTAATTGCTTGCAAGTCTGAGAAGTGGAAACAGAAATCAGAATTTGTTATCCTGCACTAACACCAAGTAAAATTAACATGCTGACTTATGTTCATTTCATCCTATGCATTCGCAGACTAATATCCTGTCAAGAACTACACATGCCCTTGGCATTATTACCATTAGCAATCCTGCTGATGTGACTGTAAGTAAAGTCTGAGCAGAACAACATTGCCAGAGGGCAAGACAAAAAGCTCAGAGATAATACAGGTCTGTACTGTATATTCCTTGTCAAATTGCTTACAATGTAGAAAACTAATTGTGTCAATCATAGCTTTAATATATGATCGTGCTTTAAATAATCATCCTCTGGTTATACTGAAACATCTGTGTGCAAATCTTTTCTAGACAGAAAGTAACCTGTAACAGACGAATAATGCCTTCATTTGCCATTCTGTTGTCTAAAGATGCTCAGTCCTGACCACAAGGACAGCTACCTGACTGCAGGAACTGTATATGCTCAATTGCCTGGATGCTCACAGACAACTTTGTACTCACATACAAAGACAGTATCTGCACTCTTGTGCCCATTTGACACACTCTATACATTTGTCTGTGTGTGGAGGTATTTCAGATTTTACAATTCACATTTTTATAACATAACACTGATGCAACATTTACAGATTTTACAGTTCTATATTAAATATGGATAGAACAATGTGGTTAAAATCCACAATATAGACAGCAATACAAACAATCCACACTTCTTTGAACAGGAAAATTATTAACACTAATCTGTCACTTGGGCACACCTGTAGAGGAAATCTCATGCAGGCATAAAATTAATGCACTTGCACAGAATCCAAGTCATTCTTTGTCATTACCAGGATACTGGTCATTACTCAATGCAGAACATCATTTCTACATTGAAAGGCAGAGAATTCAGCTACACAATAAACTGTAGTGCTCCTACTGAAAGAATTCACTTCAGGTTTTCAAGGATTCTAGTGACACAGAGTGGCCTCTGTCCCTACAGAACGAGAAACAGACTCTGAGTAGAATCTTAAAAGAGCAGCATCACAGGTTCTGTCTGATTGTGGGGAAGAAGGGCTTATTTCAGGGCCTGGCAGTTGATTGTTATACATGTCAATTATAATTTACTATGCACAGAATCATGATCATCCAGTTTTACCTCCCACCACATATTTCTTTGTAAACAAGCAATAGTGCCGTTCCCTCTGCATCTTCTACTTTTCACAAGCTGTCACTCTTATTTCTGACATTATCGTTACTGATCATGCTTTGTGTAAAAGACAGAGTGATTAATTATTTTTGTGAAACCACACAAGCTGATAAATGAAAGACAGAAGGATACTTAAGCACACAAATGCCAAATGCAGGTGGGTGCAAACCAACAAAATAAAGCAGGATTAAAGCTTCTGAAAGACTGAAGGTGTCACCATGACCAGTTGCAATAAGAAAACCAGGCTTTATATTTATAGGATAGACCATAACATTCAGAGCAAGACAGGGTTTTTTTGTGGTGTTTGCTATCAAATTCAATGTCAAAAATTGTATTTATTTCACTGGATGAAACCAAAACAAAGCAGAATGCCTACTCTGCAAGAACTTCTTTGCTGTTACTTCATTCCTCTCCTGAGCCCTACAAAGCACTCAAGGACACTGACCTGCTTTTCATACTCTCAGATACAGTCAAGCAATTCCCTAGCAGCATTTCTCTGCCATATCACCTAATCCTATGTAAAGATTTTAGGTACCTTTGAACAAGAAATCCTGCACAGCAGAAGTCACATAATCATATTAGTGCAGCTCTCCACAGGGGCTAAATAGCCTTGTTGAGGAGGACTTTGCTGAGGAGGGCTTCCCAAGCCAAGCTTGGCAGCTCCCTGAGGGTAATTCAGGTATTTGCTTTGTGCTGTTCATGTACCACTTGGTTTTCCTTTACCTAAGATCTGGATCACCCTCAGCTTCACTCTGCTGTTTTCTTTCCATAGCCTGACTGGTCTCACAGTCTTCTATTGCAGATCAAGAAATAAGCTTCTGATTTATGTTTGAGGCTGCTGTTGAGATTACAAAATACTGACTCCTTCACTTCAGCAGGAAGAACTGCTGCATAGCCAAAAAAAAATTGAACCACTGCTTCCCCACTCTAGACAAGGAGGGATTGAGCTTGGCAGAATTTGTGTCCACTCTCATGAGAACTTAAGCATAAAGAAACAAAGTAAAGTGTGCTCATCACTTTCCTGAGAGCTTTGATTGCTAACAGAGCTTTTTTTGCCCCTCTGATGACTGCAGTTTAGCCTATCAGAGGCAGGGTAATTTCTCGTGACTACAGATTTTTTGTAAAATTATTGGGGAAATGTTTCAGCCTGGTTTCCTACTCATAGTTGCCCTAGAGTACACCATAACCTACAAATATGGATTTTACAAACCTTGTCATAAAGACAAAGCCATTCTGATTCAATTGATCCCATCTAGAATTTTTGGAAATAAAACACTCTTTAAAACTCAGATACAGAATCAATTTTCTGTGATTTAAGTATTTGCTATGCATCAAATCCATACCACACTATATACATCCACTTTCCAGTTATCAGATGCATACTCTTAGCTAATAACAAAGATAAATCAGTTAGTGTAAACCATAGTGAAAATCAATTTTTTAAGTCCATGTTTACAGAAAGTTAAAAGAATATATGTAGTTTTTCTATTATTCTGTTGTCACATAATAACTCATTAAGTTACAGTAATTAATTTGTGTATTAGATATTTAGTGGCTCATCTAATTATGTAAATATGTTTAAATACATGATTATCACTTCTTGCATGTCACAACTGCACACTTAAATTTCAAATTAACAGTCCTTTTTATCCTTCTAGACATCCAAGTGTTAGAAAATCATGGCATATTTATGTGCAAAGCTAGATTGTATCTTAATTTCTCTCTATTTTTCCTGTCCAAACACAATTTAAATGAGAAATCTACATCTAAAACAAACAAAATCCTGTCCTTTGTGGGGATACCCCAATGCTTTTATTCTTTCAGCAGTCCTGCACAGCTGCACAGCCAGAAGATGGATGCAAGCACACTGACTGTTTGTTTCAAGACTGCTGTTAAGAAGGAAAAAGATCAATGCTGTAGGTCACCACACAGTGGAGGAATGTGGCACCTGGATGCAGGGTGTCGTCAGTAATATTTCTGCTTACCAGGCAATTCATTCTCCATGGCCTGCAGTAGATATCTATAATTTCCCAAGACAGATCTGCCATTATACACATCACCCAGCGAGTGAAAACAGAAAGATTTATCAGCACATTTACCAATAACTTTATGAAGAAGAATCAAATATTTCCCCTCAGTGAAATTAAAATTATATGTCAGTGGCAGGGCTGCCAAACATTTATCTGCACTCAAATTAGTTTGTACCGAGATCGAGGATTGGATATTTTTTCAACAATTATTAACCTCCTGAGGACCAAACTATGGAATGGGGACCCCAGGACAGAAAAGAGAAAGGAAAATAAGAAAATAAATGAAAGACTACTGGCATTTGCAGATATTCCTTTATTCTGCACAAGATTCTGAAGGCATTAACAACACTTGTCTGAATATCAGTGTCAAATAAGTGCCAGTGAGGCTCAGCATTGCCACTGTTGTGGATACCAAGAAAAGACACAAAATTATGGTTACAGACAAATGCTCACAAAGCCTGACACAGTGGCATGAACAACTTCTTCAGCAGCTCTTCTTATATACATGAAAAACATGAACAAGTTAAAATTTTCATCCTTCCCAGGCTTACACCTGAAGTACTAAAAAAATAGTATCACGTGTTCTTTCTGGTTTATATAAAACAGTCACAGCAAAGAACCACAGACCTTACACAAAAGGGCTGCATCCCTCCGGGTTCTCTGTATGAAAACTCTCTAGTAGCTGCTTCTGCTGGAAAACTGATTCTCTTCTACAACTGCTGTAAAGTGAAATGGTTGTTTCAAATGCAGCAGTGCATCATGGGTGCAATTTAAGTTACAGAATCACAGATCTCTTCATGGGCATCTATAAATCTTTGCCCTTTAGACCAGAACTATCATGCATCCCAGCTTGCTAAACCTTCCTGATTTAATGACACACATTTATTTGGAAATACTGTAGCAGAACAGCTTCAAAAGCATTACTTTGGCATTATTGCACTGTGAGAAATTATGGTGGTTTGGGGTCTTCTAGCCTAATTAGATTCCATTTTGTTCAGTCATCCTCAAATGAAACTCCTTTTTTTCAAAGGATATTGCGAACAGCCTACTAATGAAAGAGAATTTATAGTATTTATGGGGCAACAGTATAAATGGAATTTAATAGCCAAGTGCCAGCAGGGATCTGTCTCATCTTTATCGAATGCTGATTAGCAACCAAGGATTTCTGGTGAGATAATGAGCCCTGGACTGGCTTCTATCCAGTTTTTGACATTGGCACCAATGTACATTTGCTAATTGCTGGAGGAATACCTATAATAACTGAACTTCAACTAATTAGTAGAGATTTAACCAAGTCATTGAAGTTTATACCTTTGCAATTCACAAAAATATCATGTCAGATAATCACCAGAGTCAGTTAATGAACACCTTAGTTTATCCTATGCAAATCAGTGATGCATTTCCAGAACTGGGTGACTCCTCAAGAAACCTAGCACTAGAATGAAAACATATTACAGGAACTTCCATCAGTCAGGACCTAAAATTGGTCCCATGACATTGTGAATAAGCTCTGCACACCCAGAGTAATTTCAGGTCCTTTCAGTAGGATCTGCCTGTGAGCTTAAATAACAGGTCCCCAAAGCTGAAGTGACTAAGCCAAAATAACAGAATTCTGAGAACTTTAACATATAGATCCACTTTCCCTATCTTCACTAAGGGCACTACACTAAAATGTGAAAGCTTACATTAGACACTCACTCACACAGCCAAGCACAAAATTTTATGCATTTCTAGAACACCGATTTTTATCACGTTTTTGTATTTGAATAGAATTTAGTCTCCACAAATTGTCATTTTCCTAAGGGCTAGCACAAGTTCTTATGTGATTGCAAAGGAAGAATATTATCACTAACTGCAGTTAGGAAGAATAAAAGAGGCAATAATATGCATATGCCAGAGGATGGCTGTGACTGGAAAAGAAATAAGACCTCTGCCTAAAGAGTTCAGTACAGCACTGTAAGTAATACAGATAGAGGGGATTTTGAAACAATTTTTTTACCAAACGAAACATGAAGTTAGGAAGGAAAGAATGTATGTTCCAACCAAGCTAAAAAGAAATGCACTTCCAAAATACATATAATTGTTAAAATTATGTGGCTTGGAAAGCAGAAGCTGCAGTGACAATAAAGAAAAATTCTGAAACAAATCCAGAAACAGAGTGGTGAGAAACCAACTGATTGGCCTAATGTAGAAGATAAGTAAATAATTTCATGCTTATTAGCATATAAAAAACCATCACACTTTTCTGGGAAAATTGCTCTAAAAACCTTTTGGACCTTCAAAAGCTCTGCAAAATCTGCACTGATGGCATGAGCTTCTATGGCCATCTCCTCTAAAGTATCATTCTTTGCAGTTCCTCATCAAAATAATAATTAGAAAAGGATATTAGGATTAGCATTCATATGCATCAAAAAAAAAGAGGAAATTTTATTGCAGTGATGACCTTCTACATGGCTCAGAAAATCAACTTTGCTTATGTATCTAAGAATCTTAGCCTGCAGCTAAACTTATCTTTCTAATTAATTTATTTCCCATACAGACCTCAGAGACTAACACGTGGTTCTTCACCTCCTTCCTGCTGCAAGATAGCACATACCAGGAGATTTTTGTGAGCCACACTCCTATTATGGACACTACAGAAGGACTGAACACCAGGGAAACCAGTGCTATCTTAACTCTGCAGTGACCAAACTGGCTCTTTCTTGTTGTGGTCACAGGAGTAAGGGTTATTTGTCTGTGATTGTAATTTGTTGCCTCTGGGGTTTCTCCTAATTGCAGCTTTTTAAGAGTACAGTCACTTTCATTGCATGCAAAGACTGTGGGGTATGAAAACCTTCAAGAAAAGAAGGTTTTTATCCACTGCATTTTCACAAAAACCTCCAGAAAAGGCATGAAAACATTCAAGAAAGGAAGATTTTCATCCTTTATATTTTCAGTAGCCTTGTCTCATCCAAAGAAAAAAATCCAAAATGCAACAAAGTAGCTTTGTACAAAATAGGCACTATGTTGTTTTGCACTGAGCAGCTGAAGCAGAGCTAGTTCCTCTGCAGAGTAGTGCTTTGGGACTCTTGAAGTTGGACAGAACGTGTCATTTATTATGGCTAGAGATAATTATTTCCTTGGATCACATTTGCACAGCTCTCTTAAATATAGATCCCCTGAAACATTTCTCACTTATATTTTTCTCTTATAATTGAGGATTAGAATTCAAGTGGGCATGAATATTCATTGGTAACACAGGACATCTCTTCTGGAAACTCTTATTACTTATCAAACAGCATAGGGATGTAACTGGAGACAGTAGGTGGCAAAAAGCACATAGCAATGGGTAGCTTCACGGGGTTTCTGGGTTTTCTTTTTAAATTCTATGAACAATGAAAAAACATTTCTGGTGGAGAAGGATACACATTTGAGACACTGTTTCGTAGCCTTTTGTCTTTTCACAAAACGTGTCTTAAGTGTGTAAAGAGCTTGGATGTCCCCACTACTGAGTACCATTCCCATTTGTACTCTGTTGGATATTTGCTTAACAAGTCAGAGATGGCAGGTTGAAAAGCTACTGTAATGTAGCTATTCACTCCTCAGAAAGTAATGGCAGGGATGTAAAATATGTCTATCAATGTATTAATTTAAAGGACTTCTAGAATAAAATTAATTTCATTCTATGTAACAATGGTTGAAGGCCATATTATGAATTTGTACTGGATCTAAGGAAATAGGAAAAATATAACCTTTTTAATACTTCCAAGAAGGCTTTTCTAATTTAGGTCAGGGATTTCAGTGCTCAATAAGATGACAGACCTTCAGTCTGTCCTGTTCCATTTGTATCATTTAAGACCTTTTTAAAACAGAACCTTTCTCTGCAGTCTCAAATTCATTTTCCCATGGAACCTTTGCAAACCACTTCCTCTTACGTGGAGAAGGAAAGAAGGCCCCTGAGATCTCAAAAGTCAAATTACAGGCATCAGAAACAAATGGAGAGACTACAGGAGAGCATTCTTTTTTGGACTCAGCTTTCTCAGATTTTATTTATTCAGCAGCTCATTTATGGAAAATAATCTTCCAACTTCCCAGAAGATGTAATGAAAAAAATAAAAGTGAGGAAAGAGCATATGACACTAAAACAGGTAAGAACAACCCAAGGCAACTGTTTAGTAAAAATATTTCTAATCTAGGTATTTTTTAAAACACAGGGTTACCATTAATTTACTGTAATTGAACATAGAAATAGAATATTGATTTGCACAGACTAATCGGACACTGCCCATCCATTTACATGAATTAATGTCTAACAGGCACATTATGCTTGAATATTGGGCACTCAATTTCATCCAGCCAGGCTTCTGAAGTGATGGAAATTAGGGTGCTGAACTGTAAATTTAAGTTTCTTCAAAATCTTTTTAGCCTTGCTTTATTACCATTGACAAACCATCTTTTCTTTGTTTATAACATTCATGGTGTAATAAAAAAGGCCTAACACATATTGTTCTTGAGATAGGTACGTTCCATGAAAAATGGAGTTCATTTTTCTTATGTTGTTAATTTAAAGACTAGTAATGTATTGCTATTTCAAATAAGCTGCTGTGTTCTGTGAGTCTCTGACCATACATCTCTTGTACGGAGGTTATTTATTATTTCTATTGCACCACTGGTGTACATAGTGTCTTACAATTATTGCTTATATGACAGAAGAAAGAGTCTAGTCAATCATGGCCTAGAAGAATAATGTTGTTTTCCCACCTCTGCTGATAGCTTTATTAGCATTGACCTAAATTAATTCCTAGGTAACATCATTGATTCCAATGGCACTACAACAGGAATGAGTTACGTGCTCACATCCTATTTATTTATCTGTCCTTTCACAGTCAGCCAGCACCACTTATCCCTTCTATTCCCCAAAGATGGACAGTCCAATTCTTAGGGTGCCTTATTTAAAGAACAGAAGACCTCAGTTCATTTCACTTTGTACTGAATTATCTCAAGCAACCTTTTCAGACCTCAATAAGCTAAAAAGCACCTCTTCTGTTCTGCAGCCACAGCATGTATTTTAGTTATTTCCACTAGGTGAAGCATCTTCAAAAGGATGCCATTACTCCCAACAACCAGCCATCAGAGCATTCTCCTGACTACTATGAGACCTGGGTTCAAAGCCCTGCTACAAATCAGGCTGAGTCTCCCACACTGCTAAAGAGGGAAGGTCTTGCAGAGGGTTTGATGACAGACAAATTGAACATCAGCTTCACCAAATATTATGCTCAGCAGCTTTCTCTGCAAAGCTCCAAGACAAGTCCCCAAAACATCTGATTGACTAACAGACAGAAAAGAAACACTAGTTTGAAAATCCCATGGGGATTATTTGTAAATTATATCTTTAGGGAAGGTTGGCACTTTCAGCAATTACAAGACACATGTTTCCTTACTTATATCTAAGCTCTAAGAGGTTTTTCTACAGAGAAACATGTGTTTGGGGATCTCAGCAGTATGTTCTCCCAGACCTGAAAGTGATAGCTAGATGCTTTCAGAGAAATCCAGAGATTTCAATGAAAGAGCAACAGTATTTGTAGATTACAATAATTTGTTTATTTTGACAAAAGGCTCCCATTCTCAAATAACAAGCCATTTCCTGAAATTATTAAATTACAAAGATACTTAGGAGCAGAGATCTGCCCTTCCTCTGGTCTCATCGGAAGAGAAAAGGTCTCTTCCTTTCATTATGTCTAATACCTGTTAATTTGTAGTGATTTCAGGTTAATTGCAACCTATATTTGGAATTTCTTACCTAGTAAGTTTGACTAGTTGATGAACTGCTTATGGCAAGCTTAGAAATGTGGATCTGGGTCAGTGAGAGCAAAAGTGGCTGCTCTTTGAATGCTTTTAGAATGCAAAGCATTAAATCCAGTTTTCCTTCTAAAGATATGTTGTCCATCCAGCTCTTTCTGCAAGAGACATCCACCATCTTTTCTTGAATAGCAAAGTATATCAGTATCTTTCTGACTTTATTTGATTAATGTAAATGATTTGCCTGCAGCAATCAGACTGTTTGTCAGGGTAGTCATTATACAGTGACAGAGATTAGTGAGGTACTTAATCAAAACCTGCAGTGATTGATACTCCGTCAGTTTTGGTCTTTAATCAGTGAAGCTTTCATCCAATCATCAGCCATTAAAAAGTCTCATTTATCTGATTACTTTTGGAGTATCAGACTGAAAAAAGAAGGACATACAAGAAAGGAAAACCTTCCTTTGACATTACCCAGATGTGGGACTGCTTTTTTAACTTTCTGTAGCAGGGGGGAAAAATATGCTCTATCAACAATTATTTATACAGGATGGTTTACGAAAGTGGTTAAGACAAGGATAAGGAATTTTTCAGTTCAGTTATAGTGTACTAGTAGAATTTAGCTTCAGGTCAACAATGACCAAAACTAATTTTCATTTTATAGCTCTTTGGAGGCTTGCTGTAAATGAGATGGTGGTCTCAGTCCAGTTCCTAGAAAGCAGCAAAGTTGACAATAAATTTGTCACTTTTCATTTCTTCTCATAACAGCTGACCTAGATTGCAGGAAACAACTGAAATAACTGAAATTTCTTTCAAAAGGTAGAAATTATTTCATTTGTAAGCATCAGTGGGATGGACATAACTTCATGCAGCTTTTTCAGCACATTAGCAATATGTGTAATCACAATAAAAATGGAAGACATGTTTTGCACTGTGTACCATGAAACTACATAAATCCCAAGGGCTTGTTCAAGTGCTTTAAGAATCTCTCACCTTCGTTGAATTACAGAAAAATAAATTAGATTGAAGCAGACTGAAGAACAACTTAATGCTTGATTTTGATATATAGAGAGGTTCAAAATCAGCTGATGATAATTGTGCAGTTGAGATAGATGCCATACCCAGGTAGAAAGGTAAAGAGAATTAAAATAATGAAGCTGTGACTTTCCACTCTCTCCCAAATAGTCACACTGGATTGGAATAGGAAGACAAACACCACCCACTAAATGGCTGCAAGTGCAAAAGGTGCTAAAAAGACAGGATAGAGAGTGACCAAACTTTATCACGTAATTAGGAAAACCATTCTTATTGAGCATTCTAAGACTGTGCTTTTTTTACAAGGAATATCAAAATGTGAACATACCTACATATCTAATGAATGGAAAAGCATATTCATCTGCTAACCACTTGTCTGAAGCTTTGGTTAATTCTGAATAATCCCCCACAGTGAGTTGTTTGTGCTGTTAGTGCACTATGTTTAAGACATGGTACTCCTTTTACTAAAGCCATGGAATGGTTATAGGATCACAAGATAATTTAGGTTGGAAAAAACTTCATTTAGTTCAAACTCTTTCTCCTAGTTGAGCCAGCTATCAGGTCAGAATAGATTGCCCAGGGATTTATCCTGTCTTCAGTGCTTGGCTTTAATAAAAGCAGGCTCAAAAATTAAAGATGAATGGGTAGATGGAAAGTATTCTCAAAAGAAATCCTGAATTTATAGCAATCTACAAGCAGAGAACTCTGGATTGAACTAGATTGTGATCAGCAATGGATTAGTGAGTGCAACATCTATAGATGTGGTAAGATTAAGTTTGTTGAATAGACTGGGTATAAAAGATAAGGAATATAGAATAAAACCTCATTTGTCAAGTGAGGTCTTAGTTTTAGCTATGAGATCTGCAAAGCAACTAGATAACATCTCTGTTCATTTAATCCGAGGACATTCTAAACTGTTGCTATTACTCAATTGAACAGAAATTTCTTAGCTAAGATTTTGAGAAGTGATTATAAGCAAAAGAATCTGAAATATGTGACTGGATCAATTAAAAGCAGAGCTGCACTGATAGGATTTTTATCAGCCAGTGAGAACTACCTTGTATCAAAAATTAGGATGAAGTTAAGCAAAATAATTGATGATCTATGATCAAAAGCAACAGTTTATGCCAGACCCAGTGAAGGAAGCCAGGCTTTTCTCTGGAATTCTCACTTTGATATCACAGTTTGTCTAGAATTAAATGTGCTTGGGAAATGCAACCAAGGACCACTTCTAGAGATGAATAGCTCTGAGGTGGAGAAAACAAAGGAACTGAGTTCCTAAGAAACCAGAGGAAACAATAGCTAAATTGAGAAGTGGCAGTAATGCACCATAATCAAAGAATGAAAGCATTATATAATTTCAGGATACTTCTAATATTAAAGGCCCTTAAACATCAATACAACTTGTTTAAACAGTTTAAAATCTAAGGGATGCCAAAGAGTTCAAATGGATCATAACATTTACTTCATACAGACTGCAGAAAAAGTCATCTCCACGCTGAGATGATTCAATGAAAAATTTCATAAAGCTGAACAACAAACTCCTAGAAACAAGAGTAATTTTACCATCTGGACACAACCCAAAATTTCAAGGGGCAAATTTTCATATTCAGCAGCAGTCTATGATGAGAACAGATTGGATGTTAAACAAGAATCACCTTTAAATTACTAGCTTCCTATAAAAGGGAGTTAATGAAAATGAAAATCATACACTTTAAACCAAAGGAACAATGGACTAAACAAAATAACTTCAGTCACATCTCAGTGGAATGTATCCAAGGACACTAATTGAAGACTCCATTTTGAAAATTAACACTCAGTTACAGAAAAGTCAAGACTAGGAAAAGCACTGCAGGTGTCACAAAGCAATTTCCCTACAAAAGTCAAATCTCCAAGTTATGTGGGAACTAATAAAATTAAACAAAGCAGGAAAAGTGGAGGGGAAATCAGTGAGAGCCCTAGGCTTCCAGAATAAGTGCTAGGCTCATATACTCCACAACCAACAATAAATACACAATTGCTGAAAAGGGGTCAACATTTATGAACGATCATTTGCAAAGTGCAACCAAGCTTATGAACAAGGCTTTGGGGAGGGATAAAATATTCAACAGTGAGAAGTCTGAAAGGACAGCAAAAATGAAGATGAAGATATACTTGGTTAAGGAAAGGCTGGGTACAAATTAAAGGATAATTACACACTGTTTAGAAAAGTACAAGGATATTTTCCTGACATATAAAGAATAAGATGTTAGTAACAGAGAAAAATGACTCCTAGGAGGTAGTCTGAGCAATTTGAGAGTACAGGATGATTCTGCTAAAATAATTACTTAATTTTTATCTTGGCTTGCAAAAATTGTTTGTTGAAAATTGCCAAATAAATATCTCTCTCAAAGACACAAAACAGAATTAGCAAAGAGATTATCCAGAAAGACACATCCCAGTGCTCACATTTGGCTGGAATGCATGCAGCAAAAAGCTTCATGTGGCAAGCAGAGGTGTACTTTGTCCTTTGCTGTTGGGAGCTGATTAAACCCCCCGTTTCCTATGTAAAATAGCATTGGAGTCTGAGCAACAATATTTATGGCAGCCTCCAGGAGAGGTTAAGAAGTCATTATGACAACACAGTGAGAGAATGCAGTGGATTCTATTTGTATCTCTTCCTTCTTTTACTTCCTTGACAGATGATATTAAAGCAATTGATTTCATATCATACCTTCTCATCTCATTTTCTATTTCTGCATGCCAGTGGAATTCCCAGCTGGCCAGGAGAAAAAAAGTTCAGACAGCTTTGTCAGATTCCAGCTGCCAGTTTATGAATTTATGACAATTCTGTGTCCAATTCCCAATTCTAAAAGTTGCAGGAGCAGAAGATAGTGATTTTCAAGAGCTCTAATATTAATCTTCCTCCTTGGAGGGACAGAAAGTATGTGAGTAAAGAAATAAAATACAACTTTGCTGAGAGCATACTGGTCATGTAAACATTTCTGGAGCCTTCTAGCCAAGACAATGTTTGTATCTAGGGCTAATTGGCATTGCAGGTGTAATGAGACAATCACATCCACGTTACAAAATTACTTCCCATTTTGGTGTTCATCATATAGCCAAGTAAGTCACAGATGGAAATGCTGACATACTTCTTCACTCATTTTTACCTCACCCTACTCATGGCAGAACTTATTTACCTGAAAGGGTGCTGTAAGTTCCTCTACCTTCATAAGGTGCTTATGAAGAGAGAATGCAATATCTAGCATGAATGGTGGGTTCTACTCTTGCAATATTTCAATCAAATGAAACAAAACAAAAAAAAATTAAAATAATTTCTCTTAAAATCTTTTAAACATGGCAATATGTAATTTAAAAAACTGCTCTTCTCTTAATTAACTAATATATATATATATTCAAGAAAGGCATATTCAAGGACAGTGCATCAGTTCTGCTATAGTTCTTGCATCTGATCAATACTTTTACTTATGCCACTGGTATACAAGCTATGCCCCCTAAATATTTAATTAAAAGTACAGCCAGTCTACCATATTGATTTCTTTCCTCCCGGTTTAAATGATTCCAATATTAGATAAGATGTAACCCTGGAAGAATACATGATCATAGCTTTAGATCAGATGCAGTGCAATGTATCTTAACCCCTTGCAGAAATGAAGATCTGAACCAGTCTGTAAATCTGACATGCCTTTGGGCTATAAAAGGAAGAACTGAAAAGGACAGGGGAGCAATATAAACAAATCTCAATTATTTAGCACTTACCACAATGCTTTTTAGCTATAAATAGAAATAATACATGACAACTTGGGCAAGAAGTGGATTATCAGCCATTTCAGTAATACCCAAGAGGCAACACAATCCCTGACTGTCATTTATTAAAAATGAGGGTGGCTAAAGGGAAATTTCATCCACAACAAGGTTAGTGCAGCTTCTGCGCCTTCAGCAGAAGGAAGTTTCCTATTGATTTTTCAAGTGGCTTGACTACATCCAGATCACTCAGGTCTGGCTCATGGTGATAAGGTCTAGGCAGAATTGGACCAGATGCTATTCCCACACCAAGCTCATTAGCCACAAGGAGCATATTAAAACCATTGACTTCAGTGAAATAACATCAGTGTAAATTAGAAGTGCAACAGCTCAAACAAGTCAGGCCACCAGATGGCAGATCATAAATAGTTTAAAGCCCATTTTGGGCCTCGTCATTATTTCACAATCTGAAGTTCTTTGAGTATTAAAAGATAGGTCTTCATTTAATGAAGCTACTCCGGCTTTAGAGAAGACAGGGCAGAAAAGCGTGAATTTCTGAAATAAAACTAAATGAAAAAAGACCTCCTGGCTGCAGTATTTTCTATGCAAAATCTGTGAAACGGAACTATCTGTAATTGCCATTTCTTATCTGACATTTGGCCATGCTGCAACAGTAATCAGTTGGAGACTGAGAAATGAGACCTAAACAAAAAGCTTTGTTAAGCTATCACAGAGAAAAACTAGTATGAGAAACACACAGCAAAGCTGGATATTCAAATTTGGTACAGAGTAGATACAATAAAAGGGTACATTCTCCATGTTGTCTATCACTTACAGACCCACAGCTAGTTGTACTCAATGTGCTAAGGATCTGACATGTCTTTATCACCTTATTGCTTTACCGGGGAAAACATTTAGCATCTGTAAAACGGGAAAGCCACTTTTGATTACATAGGGCTTCAGCACTAGATGCAGGCCAGGGATCCAGTTATTAATTGTCAATCAGACTATTAGCTTTTCTATAAGCATAGTGGAAGGAAAACCTTCAAGTAAAAAATTCCTTCCCATGGCAGCTAAGCAAAGTGGTGAATCAGGCACAGTCTATTCATCATTACCACTGGGTGACCAAATGGACTTCAGAGCTCGCAATTAAACCTCATCTTCTGATAGAGAGAAAGTTTCTATAACTTTTGAAGGTCCTAAAGTTAAAATCAGCAGGAAATCTTCCCTCATCTGTAGGTAAAACATGTTTCACTGTTTTTATTTCTCAAGTGTTAATAATCACATTTGAATTTTGGAATTTCACAGCCCAAGGAGGCCTTTAGCATGGAATTAAAAGGAAAACTATGTGGTAGAACTCATATTTTACATTCATTTCAATTCATAGAAGCAAGCCATGCCAGAACTTGGGATCTAAGGCTTCCCTTTCAGCACTCTTTAAAAGAAAACAGAGCTGCTGTTCCCTAAACTCTAAAGTACAACCATCTGTTTCAGTGAATCCCTACTGTCCAGGAACTGAGGCAGCAGCAGCAAGACTAACACAGCATGGACATCCATAAATAAATGGGGTAGTTTCAAGAACTTATTCTCAGAGCAACCATTCCATTATTGCTAGAAGCACAGGTGTAAGTACTGAAATATGGTAAAGAATTCCACCTGTGACTTTCATCAACACTTTTTATACTAGAGCATCTTCTACAACACAGTTGGAGGCTGGAGTTAGCATTTCTAAGATCTAGAATAAGCTCTTTCATTGGCACATGTTTCTTTCCTCAGTGCTTCAGTTTCTCCCCTTGTGGCATAAGGATAATGCTTATCTATTTCACCCAGAGCTTGTGAAGTGTCAGCAGCCAGAATTCCAGATTGAAAGGCATTAATGCAATTCAAAGACTGCAATGCAATGGAACAGTATATTCATGACTTGCCTTGCATAAGTGGCAGCAGACCTAAATCTGTTCATTTCAAAAACTGAGAGCAGGTTTTTTGAGCACTATACAAAACACAGATGGGCCATGCTAGTGAAAAATCAGGCAGAAAGATTAGAAATAAACACACTGCTATTTCACAAGTTCTTCTGACTCTTCTATTAAAGCAAGAGAGGACTACCTTTATGCAGTATATATGAAAGAAGTCACTAAAATTAGTGTTGAAGAGTCAGGTCCCTCTGTCAATTATAGCTGTGTACTGAAGCTAATACAGCTTTAGCATGAAATGGTTAAACAGAAGGATATTCTTGGTGGTTGTTTTTTCTTTCTGCAGTTCCTTTATTTTTCTTGAATTCCCAATTTATCAGAATGCCCAAAGAGGGGAATGGATAATCTGAATCTACTCTAAGAGAACTGCGGGTGCCTTGTGTTTGTAACCACAGTATATTGTGTTCACACACAGAGCAATGTTATTTATTTAGGTATCAAAGAGAGAGGATTTTCATCAGCCCTCACCAGAGTAAATGTTCAAGGCTGCACTTTGGAAGTCAGATTTCATGAAAAACCCTTGCAATGTTGTGTAAGAGCAGTGGGGATGGTTTTGCTCAAAAGCTCGAAATAAAAAGCCCCATTGAGCAACCTTTGACTGACGCAAAACTTATTTTTCCCAGAAAGCTTCTAGAATTTTTCTTATGTAACTGAATCCCAACCAATATTAGATAATGAATACACTGTAGACTTATATATTTTTGTGAGTTGTTGAGTTCATACAGACATGAAATATATGTTACACGTACTATTTACAGGTTTGCCTTTGTGATGACATATTTCAAACCTAGCAATTAGAGTCCAGGAAAAGCCTGTAATAAATTCATGAAACTTAAATGAAAAAGGATATTTCTTGCTATATTTTTCTTTGTACTTTAATATAACTAATTTACTAGGCTCGGTTGAGCACTAGAGCATGTTTTTTCAGCATTGACATACACACTCTATGCCACTCTGGAGACAAGGCTTTCAAGATTTGCTCTCCCACTCCACTTGAGCACTGAACTGAAATAGCAGCAGTGGATTTACAAAACCCTGACGTGCCAAGCAATGAAGTAACGTTTTTCCTTGGTCCTTGGGGAAATCTAGAGGGATTAAAAAGAAAATAATTGACCATGTTCTTATTAGGTTGGCAAGCATGAATCTCTGGAATGGGATCAGACACTGGCTGTCAAGGCTTCAGTGGAATAGTATAATGCTCCCAAACTATACATATGTCTTCAGGAAGGAGAAAGCAATATGAAATTATTCTTCAAAACAAAACTGCCACAATTTAAAATCAAGGTCTGACATAAATCCAACAGGCTTCTCTTGAGTGCTACATGAGGGTAAATGCACTGCTCATTTCTAAGCAACTATCACAATTTGGAGTGAAGAACGCATAGTAGATAGTTAATTCCGAAATAGTTAATTCTCTTCCATTTATTTAAAATTAAAATATTAATTTGGCTAATATTTCGGTTATCATTATCATCCATTCCATAATGGAAAATACTATTCAAAAATGCAACTTAGCTTCCTACAAATCAAAGCAGAACTTATTATTGCACAGGATTTCAGTCATATCCAGTTTTATTCTCATGTCTAGTTAGATATAAAAGAAACAAACAGCTCCCATGCCCTCAATAGCGTTTTGAAATCCACAGAAACACTGAAGTAGCTCGTTAGCATAGAGATAACACATTCATTATATGGCAGCTGAAGTATCACAAAGTTTGCATCTGTTGTCATGAAGATAGATTGATACTAGGTAGGATTCATTATAATTTTACTCAATCCTAGCCTGCATTGAACCTGCTTTCAAAATAAGAAAAGAGCTATTTTCACACCTACAGAACAATTGAGTTGGATCCTTTTGGAATACACAACATCATCACCTCAGTCCCAAAACAGCTTTCTGATGGAAGGTCCTTTCAAATGGTAAACTACAAATTCAAGAAATGTAGAGGACACTATTAAAAAAATATTCTTTCTTGTTTTCCTAACTTGTATTTTTCAATGAGGTGATGAGACTTTTGACTTTATTAAATGCATTTTACTACTAGATGTACATATCTGTTATGTAAATACTTGCAGCAAGAGCACACAGGTACCTTATACCTGATTAGTTGATTGCAGTTGAATGTATATTTGCATTCCCATTTTTAGTTCCACCCACCCACAATCATGTAGAATGCACATACAACTTAAAATCATACTTCCCTGGATTTAACTGCTAAGCTTTTAAAAAAAAAAAAAGAAAAAAAGAGCCAACATTGTGCAACCTAGGATAACCTAAAAACTTGGCCAACCATACAAACAGCCATACTTAAAAACTGCACAGAAGTTTCTAAACACCAAGTATTGCTATCAAACTAGAGCTAGAGGAGTGATGAGCATTACCCATCTGATTAGCTATGCTCTTTCAAGTTTCACATTTCCTAAATACACTTGTACACCAAGATGAATAACCAAAATCTAATAAAAAATTCATAAATCCCCCACTATTTAAGACTCTCTATAGAGTAACAAATGGTGATAAAACACAGTTTCATCAACATTTCCATTAGGAATTCTATTGTTCAAATGTCTAAAAGTAATTAAACCCATTAAAAGTGCTTTAGTTATTTATTTGCTTTTTTACTAGTCTCCAATACACGATCACCATTCAACATCCTATGCGCCCTTGGCAGTCTTTTGAAGAAAGTAATAAAAGATAATAATACCTAGCTCTTATGCAGTATTTTCACTAGTAGACCTTAAAGTGGTTTACAAAGGCACCAAGTCTCTTTATAGTCTGTAGTCACAGCAAGAGAAAATCATGTCTTTACACATATAGCCATATTTTGTGTATAACAGCTCTAGCTGTTATGATTATCTTAGAGATATCTCAGTTCAAAAATTTATCTACTTTAACTTGTTACACTCTTTAGATTTTTTTCCCTGAAGTCTAGGAGAAATAGTGAAAATGCCTCATTGTTTCAAGACTGTTAGATGGAACTCCTGATGAATTCATACTCCTGGAAGCTTCTGCAAGTCAGTTTATGTTCAGGATTCTGCTCCCAGATTGCCTTTCTTTGGCGCAAGGTAAGAAAACAGGACCCTCTGTTGTCTACAGCACAGAAATCATAATTAAACCTCTTTGATGGATGGACCATTACAAAATGTCATCACCTTTATTAGTTCATTTCTCTACTCTCAGATCCTGTGGGTGAGATTCATGCATTAAGAAAGAACTGTGATCACAACATAGTAACATTTTTTGAAACATGACCAAATTAGCTTCATGCAGGACAAAACAAATGCTTCAAAGAGGACAAGATGTTCAGTAGCTGTCAAGTAGTATTTCAGTTTTAAACAGAAATAGAAAATGCACTTTAAGTTGTAGTCTTTGGCCACTCTGTCAAACAGCATGAACATGTGTCATGTTCATGGTCAGTTAGATATTTAGTTGTGGTAGTGCCCATCAGTCTTCTGGTGAAACAAATAATGGAGCTGCATCTCAACTCTTGGTATGACAGAGCTTATAAAGCACATCTGAGCAAGTTGTCACAGAGCCTCTCTCAATAACTAGGTGACATATCAATATTGCTAGATTTTTATACATTGTCATCTGTGGCATTCATAACATTATTACATTTTGGCTCTCCTTCTGTCACAGTTGTATGTGATATATTATGTTTTAAAATAAAACAAGCATGTGCTCTAACTTTGCTTGAGAATTTTAAGTAGGATCTATGCAAAGCTACAGAACATATGTTTGTTTCTACTAATTGATATAAACTTTTTCCTTTTCAGAGAGCTCTACTAAAAAAATTCCAAATTGATTTAAGCTTGGAAATAAACCGCTGCAAGGTGGAATGAATGACTACAGTGGGCAGACTGACCAACCTGCTACAAAAACCAAGGATTAGGGTAGGAGTAGGAAGTCCTAATATAGAATCCTGTCCTCCATTTTCTACTACCAAAATCACAAAGGAAAACTAAAGCAAAAGTCAAACCATTACATTACAACACAATTTCATTTGTTTCCAGAGCTGGTACTTTTAAAATACTTATCAAAATCTATTTCCTCAGCTACTGTCACCATTCAGACCATGAAAGCAATGGAAATCAGCTTTTATACTTATATACATCTCAACCTCCCCAAAAGACAAGGATTACTGATAGAGCAGGATTGCCTATAAACACAATAGAAGAGAAATACTTATGGAAGTAGTAAAGGGAACAGTCTGATGCATGATCAAAAGACTCTGGAGTGTGCACAATGTGAGAGCTAAGACTCTCACATATACAGAAATACAAGAGAAAAATATTTTCCAGGGGCTATCACCTCCAATCATCATAAACGAATATAGAAAATACACCTTTCTATGGATGATTTTGCTTTGGAGTAGGAAGAAAATTTTAAGGTAATTGGTACAATGTGGAAAAACCAGTTTCTATATTTTTCAGTTAATGCATTTGAACACATTCCCATTGGACACAGTGTAAAGGATAAAGTGTATCCAAGGCAACAGAAAAACACACAGAAAGAGAATGTGTCTTGCTTTATCAACTCTAATATTCACAGGCAAGAAAAAAATTATAGAAGACGAATAATTTACAATAGCCTAGAAGCTCTTAATTTAAACTCCAGGGAAATAAAATAACAGCAATAGTGAATCTTCATTTGAAGCAGGAAAAAATGGACAAAATATATTGATTTGCTACTTGTAATCTTTGGAAGCCAAGGCTTTGCAGAATTAATAAGCAATCATGTTAATTAAGGAGTCAGGTCACTGCCACAGTATCAGCAGGCTTGTTATAGTGGAAGACTTTTCAACGTGGTTTAGATTTATGACCTGGGTCCATGTTCTCAAGCAGCTTTGATCTCAGAATTGGCCTCACATTTAATTTGGTTTCCTTCCTGCTCTGGAATAGTGAATTTCAGCTCTCCTTTCTAGCACAATGCTAGGTGGAGCAGTACATTGAGATACTGGCACAGAACATCTTAAGTCCTGATTCATTCTTTTGCTGTTGGGGTCTTGCCCATAAACATTTAACCCACTCTGAGACTCTTAGAAGAGAACATGAAGGAAGTAAGATGAAATCAAAATAGCATTTCTATGAATGGATTATCCTTTGAAAACAATTTTGATTTCACCCTGTTTAGAACCATTATACAAGTCTTTAACATGATTCACAGGAAGAATTCAATCCTTGCCTTCACCCCACACCCTGCAGTGCAAGATGACTTGCTTGGTTTTATTAATACTACAGTAATGTGCCTTGCTGAAATAACGATGTGACAAAACATCCTGGAAGTGAGCTGTCAAATTAATACTGAGCTGAAGAACACGTAACATTTAATAAGTGAAAGAGTTACTGGAAAACTGACTTGGAGTTCATGCATTTCTTCAGTTGAAAAAATATCAGTTGGAGAAATGACGCCATCATTCTGGCATGCTGCCAGAATAAATAATTCAAAATGCTGCTCTATCCTCATGTTGCTACCACTATAATTTATGCATAATAAGTTACTTTTCTATTTAATGGATAGTGAAAAAAGAAGTACCACCTGATATATAACTGTCTTATTTACCTGGGGTGATTTCATCGCAGTTCCTGTAAATGAGCAGATGAAGTCACATAACATATGTGACATATAACAAAACCTAACATATGATTGGCAATACCAGCAATCCTGACCCACAGGTGAAGAAAAATCACATCAATTTTTCTCTTGGGAGAGATCTGAAAATCTATTATACAAACACTTTAGTATTTGACAACTTCCAATTGTAATATTTATTTATAGAACAAGGTTAAAATTAATACAGTGTACACTTATGTGCCCATTGGTCCTATAACTTTTAAGCTCAATATTTTCATAATTTAATAATTTTTTTACAATGCCAAAACAACAATCATACTTTTTAACATAAGATTGCTGTAAATTCGTGGCCACATTCACCACTGGGTCAATGAAATATGGTATTTCTGATGGGCATAATGGAAAGCACAGTCTGATTTACAAGTTCTTATGGTGTGGATTAAGATCTCAAAAGCACACTAAAGTCTGAGGTTTTTAGCATTTAATGTGTCACTGCCAAAATATTAGTCCTGATTTCATTATGACTCACCACGAACAAAGAGTTTTATTAAAACAACATGGTGAATAATGCAAAATAATACAACAGCATCAAAAAGAACCTCATCAGACAAAAAAAGAATTTGAACCAGATTTTCAAAAGCAGGCACACAAAAATGCACTTATGGACAGCTATACATGCAAACTTCCGAAATGCTGGCTCTGAAAAACTAAAATTGCATTTAAAGATAGCATTCATTCCTATAGCTTACAGCATAAATCCAGGAAATCTCTTAGATAATGCATCCCCAGACAGAAATCTTTCTCCAACCTCAAGGACATGCTTCAGAAACCAAAGCTATGCACATAAACAAGTGCCCTGTTTTTCACTCAAGTAAGCATGAAAGTTATTTATATAGTCACTGGAAACTCCTTGTGGTGTTTCCCTTCATTAAGCTAAGGCCAGATATTTAATGTATCTTGAAATAATTCCCATTATTAAGAATTCCTTACTGAAAATCCTGACCCTCAAATCCTGTCAGTCAACTTCATCAGCCCAAGTGGAGAAGGCACTTCACTGAAAAACAGGCAGTCACAGCAATACAAACACAATGAAGACAGAGCTGTCAAATGTATTGCTATACACAGTATGCTGCCATACTCCTTCTCATAGAATCATAGAATAGCTTGGGTTGGAAAGGACCTTGAAGATCATCTAGTTCTAACCCCCCTACCATGTGCAGGGAGGGACGCCTCCCACTAGACCAGGCTGTTCAGTGCCTCATCCAGCCTGGCCTTAAGCATCTCCAGAGAGGGGCCATCCACAACTTCTCTGGGCAGCCTGTTCCCATGTCTCACCACCCTCATTGTGAAGAATGCCTAACATATGACTAACCTGAAAAGAGTCACAAAAGATCAGTTCTGCGCAAAACCATTGAGCTAAGCATTTTCCAGTATTTTCTAGGGTTGGTAAACTTAAATCTGTGAGTAGTAGCTCCTTTCTCTTTCCCCAAACAATTGCTTCTGCTCTGGAAACAACTATGAAAAAATGAAAAGGCATTCCCAAAGTTTATGGAGCTTTGTGACTGATGAGAAATAGCAAACATCTGTTTGCAAGTATTGCAGAGTGACTGTTCCTCAAAAAAACTGCCTGTCTGGGGAGCATCAGGTAGGGGAACACAGCCCCAGCTGCCTCACTGACACTGCCATAAAGGAATCACTTGCTATAGCTCAGCTCAGATTTGTGACCAAGTCATTTCTATCTTTCTGAATGTGGTGAGATCTATTTAACTACTGTGCTACACACTTGTACCAAGTGTTTCCAAAAATGTGTACTTAATCTTCTGTGGAATTTGCATATGAGAGAGAGCATGAGGCGATACCAAATCTCTCCAAATAGGATTTATTTCTAAACACAACAGGATGAGCTGGATAAGCAGAATTTACAGGAGACACAGGAATAGGATTATCCCATCTTTTGAAGTGTTTCACATAGATGGAAAGGGAAGAAGGGTCTTGTTGGGCTAAAGTAGTAATTCAAAGCCACAAGGACTGACATTCAGGTCAATAATCCTACCCTCAACATAAACTTGCTGAAAATGCTAAGTATTTCCTAGAAGGAAATCAGTGAGACACATTAACATGATTTTAATCTTGGCCTGCAGCTATTCTCTACTGATTAAACACCTTAATATACAGTATGAAAATATTCTGATATATCAAGATCCAAAGGAAAGCAAATACAACCTAAAGTATTCAAAACTTCACACCTGAACTGTAAAGCAAATTCCTCTATGGTGTTTTCTTGCTCCTTTCAGGAAATCCGAAAGAAGAAAGCCAGACATGTCTATATTTGCACACCTAGAGCCCCAGGGAGTTCATGAGATGGTTTCTCCTCTCTCTTCAGGGTAGGTAGAAGCAACTTAATCAGCTCTACAGAGATTCTGATTCTTCTTTTGCACTGTGCTATATGTAGACATTTTACTAGCGGACTGAGTACACTGAAAAGATTTTAACTTACAATATATGATTATTTTATATACTATTTAAATAAGTGCATATTAAAGCCTAAAGCTCTCCTTACATGCCTGTGTAACTACTCAGCTGAGCTTCATGCTGTGTCTAAGAGAATCAAACACATAATACAGCTCAATTCCAGTGAAAACACTGTAGGAGAAAAATCTGTATTAGACATGCTATGCCTATGATACCTCTTTTTTTTCCCTTTAACCACGTGCTTTTATCTGAGTAGATGTAGTAAATCATTCATTCATTTGTTGGAAATTAGCTCTACCTGCACTCACACAGACACAAACATTGCCTACTGCTGACTGCCTGCAAAAATACCAGGTTGTGTGTGGGTTAATCCCAACAAGTGTTCTCATCAGCTGACATAATACACTAAATTTGCTTCATTGCAAACACAGGGAGCTGTTTAATACGTATAGTGAGAATAATAATTATTTGCAGATTTTTATTTTTGGCATTTTGAACCTTTCTTAGATTGGCTGTCTTGCAAGAAGTCATCTTGATGGCCAGTATTCCAGAGAGATTCAGTAATTGCAGATGATAGGCTTTAAATTTGGTTGGGTCCTTGGTTCCCTTGTCTCTGGGGATGTTTTACTATATAACCATTTCCTTACTGGGAAAGAGAACACATCTAGCTAACATTTACATTAACTGCACAGTAATCAGACAACCTACAGAACAACTCTTCTTCCACAGTTTACCTACCCACCTCCATTTTCAGGATCTGTCTATGCTCCCAATTTGCTTGGCATTTGTCACTCTACATCCTTTGCTGCATTACAGTTTCCTACTTTTCCTTCCTCTCATCCATGCTAATTTTAGAGCTATGCATTTAATTCGTTTACAATGTTTATTATTGAGCTTCCTTCAAGAATATTTTTTCTTGCCATATTTTCCTCTGTCTTATCCAGTAAGAATTTGCCATGAGTCTCTCTCATTTGGAGGCATTTTTAATTAGAAGAAAAATGACAATTTTTCCTTGTCTTATTGTCTTGAATACTTCTTTAATTAAAAACTAGTGCATGAAAAGCCAACAACTTTAATGTTCTCATGGGGCAGAAGAGAGGGAAGAACCCTTAGTACAGAAAATTTCCATCTGGCACCAGGGACCACATGTGTCCTCATTGGCATTTAATTTAAAACGTCATTGGAGAGCTGCTGAATAATTTCCACCTTAAACAATTAAGTCTAAATAATGAGTCAGGCTTCTCTAGATCATCCAGTGTCTGGGTGCAATAGACTCAATGTCAGCTGCAAGATAATGTTCCTGGCATTCAGAGCTACACAAGTTTAGCCACGTATCAGAAGATCTCTGAAAAGTTGATTTTGTAGAAAACACTCATTCTAGAATTCAAACATAGCCTTCTATCTCTGTATCAGGAACTGGTGTACTCTCAGCTGGAGCACTATTGTCATGCACAATCCAATGATCTTAAGAAGGTCATAACAAACAAACAAATGCTTTAAAAAGAGTAAAGTGTTGCCTAAAGGAGTAATGAGATTCACATCTGGGACCAAACAGAAAAAGAGGATTTCTTTGCTCAGAAAACTTCAAAAAGTAGAGGGAAGGAAGGAATTGCAATGGGAGAAGGAAACAATTTGATAACACAGTCATCTATAGAAACCTTAGGGGTCATTGACTTCCCATGGTGTCACAAAGAGCTTCTGGACCGTGGCATTGTTGGCCCATCATTTCTCTGTACTCTCAAGGTGAGCACAGAAACATTCTCACTGCTGTTTTCTTCAAATCCTCTTTCTAGATCACCACCTTCTTTTAACTTGTTTATTGTTGCTCTGATTTAATTGACTGGGTTTTTCTGGGTTTGACTTGGCTCCACAGTACTATCCATCTGCTCAGCTTCAACTACAGCCCAGAAACCTCAGCTCTAATAAAATAACCACAGTCTTTGAGTATGTGAATAAATACATTAAGCTGTTCAAACACCATTTTTCTGTGAAAAATAAGAAAAGAGAAACAGAATTCCAAATAAAAAATCTGGCCTCTCCCAAAAGAAGAGTTACATTTTCAGTCCTTTCACTGGGCCACATTCTCAGCTGGTCCAAATCCACTTGCTAACATCTCTATTAATTTCCAGCACCAAAAGATAAAATCTTCTTCTCACAGAAACCAAATGAGATGCAGATAGTCCATTTATGTATATACCACAGATTTACACTGCACAAAGGCAATACCATACCTGCACACATTCACTTCTGTTACGAGGGAATATAACACAATTCAAAAACAACAAGCTTAAGCAAAATTCCAAATGGAATTCCTATCAAGGGAGAAACAGTTCTAGATGCATCATTCTTTAGCTTTAATCATTCTGTATGTGAAATCACTATCACACATAATTAAGGGACACTTGGAGTGCTACACTCTGCATAGCTGTGGCAAACTGCTGTGAGAAAATGCTATTACTTCCACTAAATGATTAAGTCTCCTTGTGATTTTTCTTCTGGAATTAGTATAGAATCCTGCCAGTTGGAAGGGATGTTCCTACAATGATCATCCAAACCAACTGCTGATCACTTGTCTGACCAAAAGCTGAGACAAATCATTATGGGCATTCTCCAAATGCCTCTTATACAATGAAAGGCTTGGGACATTGACCACCTCTCTAGAAAATCTGTTTCAGTCTTTGATCACTCTCTCCATGAAGAAATGCTTCATAACATTTGCATGAAGAAGCTTGAATTTTGCATTAGTGTCAACAATATTTCTGGAATGACTGCACCCATTTCATTTGTGTTTAGGAGGTAATTTTCCCTTATCAATTTTCATTGTTTCTCAAACCATATAGCTACACACTAACTCCTCTACCACTTCTTGGTCTGATATGCAGCCTTCTAATAACAACAGAAAAATCACTTTAAAAATACAATGAGAAGAAACAGGTGGGCAACAGAATACATTTAATTTGCACAATGTACTGATTCAAATATGATAAGATCCTGTGAGCTTATAATGGGAATAGATACTCTGAAATGCAAAATAGAGAAACATATACCATCCATTAGAACATGGCTTCCACATCAGTGCCTGCCTTCTGACTAATCAATACAGAAGATTAAATCCATTGTAAAAAGACTTAGTCTTTCATGCCCACATCAACAACATTGCAGCTCTTGCTTCATTACAAAGAAAAAAAAAAAAGGAGTAAAGAAAAAAATACATTTTTTGCCTTTGTGTGTAAAAGACAGAGAGGATCCATGCAGTTCTGGTTCCAGGTGGGATTCTGTGCCCTACACTCCAAGCTAAATGACCAATGCCCTAACTCAGGTTGACTGCTGAAAGCTATTAAGACCATACATGAACATCCTCTTACCCATGAAGGTTGAAGCTCAAATATGGCTTTCCTAACAGGTCACATTTCCGTTTTCTGTGTCCAGTCACATGAGATTTGGAATCAATATGCAGAGGGTTGAAAAGGTTCTACCTTAAACAAAGATTGGGTTGCCTGAACCAAAGACTAAAAAGCAAGGCAACAGGTTTCCATGCGATTGAAAGCTGCCTTCTGTTGGCTTCCTGTTTTCATTTGACTCTTCATAAGAGCCATTCAGGACCTGTCATTGTCAATGCAAAAAGCAATTCTAAGCACAAAGCTTTGAATCCATGAGCAGATGGTGGTGTTATCCCTGAATGCTAGTTCACTAGGCCCCATGCAGCCAGCTTTCACATTAAAATTTAATCAAGATGACCACACAGATGTAGAACAAAGTGGCTTCAAACATGCAAAAAACAAACAAGAAATACATATAAACTGCCAGGTTTGAGTGGCTGAAAATAAAATAGCTTGTGACATGTTCTTAATAGTTTGGTTCAATGGTCAGAACATTCCCTCTGGCAGTTAAATATATATAGCTCTAGCAATACCACATTCTGTGTTTATAGAAACTTTTTTTTTATTATTCACTTTGACATTCTTCAGATGATATTATTAAGCTGTGTATTGGTACATCCTGTGAATCTCAGTCTAGGAAATGTTCAATAGTTAGTTTTCCAGAATTAACCTTTTAACAAAAGAGTCAAAACAAACTTAAAGGAGAGAAATGGTTACCTGGCCATAAGGTCCATCAGCTACAAGGTGTACTGGGAATTGTACTACACATCTCAAGAGATCACATCAGCACAAACACTGTCACTCTACAGTAGAGCTCATCAAGTCACACATTGCACAGCTGGCACCCTCTGTGAAATCTCCATCTTCCAGAACATGGACTCAGATACATCAGATCATATACAGGCATACACACACAGATTTCTCACACATGGTTCCTAACAAAGGAGCAGGTGGAATGCAGGTCTGCCTGCTTCCTTCCCAGCCACCAAATACAGCCAGGCAGGTATTTCAGGCAAAAATAACTGAATTTTTGTGATTAAGAATCAACATGTGCAACAGATCAAGTAACACATGAACAAGCTGAGGAGAACAGAGAGAAGAGGGATGACCAGAATGCATGACTTTTAAGAAAAGGCTGAAATTGTCTTCAGTCTTAGGAGACCATGAGAAATATGGTAACAGCTTTTAAGCACACTTGGGGAACAGGACAGAGTGCTACGTGGAGACTGCAATGGCTTGAAGTACAGATCAAGCAAACATATTTTAGTTATTCCTATTTTATAACTCAAGAAGTGTTCTGATGGCCTATCAACGTATTTTCCCTCCCTATTTGACCAGGACAACACAAGCTAGAGAATCACTGGGTCAGTTTAAATTAAGATCTTGTTAATCCACTGCAATGTTGCTGTAGCTGAATGCTGTTTCCCTTTTTTTATTCCTCCCCATAGGATTTTTATCCCTGGCAACCCAATTTTGGAGCCAGCCTAAGTACACGGGCTTTTCATTTTTGTTTCTTTAATTAAAACATGATAGCTGCACAATGCCTAGCACACCAGTAAACATACACAAAGATTCTTTATATCAGTATGACAATCTTATTTTCCATGGGTAAATAACTGCTGAGATGCCAGGTGATGCCATACTCACACTGCTGCATCAGGAGGTTTGTGCTGTTTTGATGCAGTAATTGGTGAGAGCAAACAACTCTCAGACCTTGGCAAACACCAGAGTTCCAAAAAGGTGCATGTGATCATGGAACAAGAGGATGTTTTTGTAGTTCTATCCAGAACCACATAACATTGTACTTGGCAGAGAGCTGTGAAACCAAGACATCTATGTGACAGGGCGCATCAAGATATGGTGGCCAGTTTTCATCCTTTTTTCTTTTTTAGGCACTACATGCACATGAATTCATAAGGTGAATGGAAATTGTGGGGACTGCATAGATGAAGAAAAAACTTCAACAACCACAAACAACTCTGTCCCTGTGGATGTATACAAAATACTTCCACGGACAATAATAATGCATGAGGTAGCTACAGCTTAAAATTTGATCCATGACACTCTGAGCTAAAACCTATTTAGGTTTCATAAGATTTTAACATGTGAAAATCTTTCATATCCTCTCTGGTAGGCAGTTGAAGTTTTTATTAAAGAATACATTTCATTTACTTGTTACAGCTGAAATAGGTCAGATACAGAGAATCAATACCCTTCAACTAGGGAAAAATACTCAAACCTCTACTTTTGAGGCTAGAAACTCTAGAATATGAGGGTTTTTTCCTCTTAATTGCTTTCCTCAGAGAAATCTAAGAAGGTATATTCATTAGGCTCAAATTAAATTGCCTATAGTATGATTTGCATTGTATAACATAATGTGACAGTAGTGAAATTTTAAGATTTTTCAATTAAGAAGGTAGCCTGGAAACCTGCAAAGCCCCAAAACCAAAAAGGATTAAAGCTGGCAGTGCTCTCAATGACTTAATTTACATGTGAAAGAGTTCAAATTCTAGTTAATTATACTGCAGACACAACCTTGGATATCTAGGGGATGCATATTCTTTTCTCACTAGAAAACTCCAGCTTCTCCCTCTTTTTCTCTATTCTCCATTTCTCTCTATTCTCTAGAGATTCCTCATCTGCCAGGTGTTCAAGACCTGTAGAAAACATCCAGCTAAACCATATTAACACAAGAGAGACAAATATTGATATTAAAATAGCTTTGCTACAAGTATTTTGCTCATTCCAAGACTTTTCAGCTAAACATTCTGCTTATCTCTTCTCCCACTAGATGCTCCCATGATTCCCCTAAGCTTTCTACCTTTAATTCGTAATTTACATAGAAATTAATAGCAATTTAAGAACTCTACACACACTTTGCACAAGTTGCCATCCACTTCTTTCTTTAAAATTCTTTCCATCTCCTTCTTCCATTCCTATTATCATTCAGGGTACAAACCAAAGAATTAAACTGTAACTGTGTTTCTATTCTGGTACTCCAGAGCAGCGAGATTACTCCTCTTATAGTCTCCAGAAGGGTGTGGTTTTCAGAGGGAGTTCTCTGGAACCAGTCACTACAACAAGTGGTTTAAAATAATCTTCTTTCCACTTGATGCCATATATTGGACACACATATACAGCTCTTCTGTGGGCTTTTAAAAAGCATATTGAAATACTCAATTTTAAAAATTCAGATTGGTAGGAGTGTGTGTCTCTGTGTACTTCATCTAAAACCTGGAAGAAAAGATGCTGCTCCTCCTTTGGTTTTCTATTAATTTCCCCATAGTAAAAGAGCCATAAATAAATGCAAATCTAAGAATGTTGTAAATCAATAAACCTTTTAAATCCATCTATTGACAGAGCAAACACACTTCAACAACAGCTGCTTAAATGGAGACTCACAACTGGAGTCTTACAGCCTTTCCATTGCACACACATGAACTGGAACTCCTAAATGGATACTAGGACATTTTTTATGGGCATGCCAAGTATTTCCTAATTCCAGCAGGGTTCTCACGCACTTAGAACATTTCTTTTACAACTGTACATTTGGACTTGGGATTCCTCAAATTTGTCTGTTCTCCCTTCCAACTTAACATCTTTTCCTACTTCAGAATCAACTGTGACATTGATATAAGTTTATTAATACAAAACATGAGTTTGATACTTTTCATAGCTCTACTCTAATCATACCTGCTGGGGGATGACAGGGTACAGGAATGTGTTTACCCTCAACCTACATCTGAAAAGGAAGGACTTTTGGTACTGCAAATTATCTAAAGTAGTATTTAACCTCTTCTAATATTGACATCATTTCCTTTGGGAGTAGAACAGAGCTTGTCATAGGTTACAGCTTTTATTCAGCACAGCAGATCTCATCTTGTTTGGTAAAGATTCTTCTCTGCCAATTAATTCCATGTTTTATTCATCCCAGAATTCTTTAAAGCTGCAAATCAAAATGCCACTCTCTGCATTGCTAACCACATTATGAAGCACCAGTATTGCAAATAAAGGCGCTTTTTGCATAGCAATCAGATTGCCTGTTTCCAGAGAAAATGAATTTAGCTCTGTATTTATCTCACTAATTGCATTCACAGCATTAGAGACAAAGTATCACCCACCTCACATTTACATTATGCAAAATCTAATCTCAGCAAGTTACTAAGCCAAAAATGAGCCATACGTTTCCTCATGATACTCAGAAAACACATTGTTTGAACAGCCAATCTACATGAATTAGATTTACCAGGCAAAAAAAGTTTAGATACCATGCACGATAAGAGAACAATCACCCCAGAGCGTGTGCGTGCTGTAAAGCCACTGCTTAAGAGAAAACAGAACAGCTGACCACACATATGTTGCTGAATTTATGTCCCCTCAATAATGACAAAAGCAAAGAGACAGTGTCTTACTTCAGTTCAGTTAAATTCAAGAAATAATGTTACATTCAAATGGAAAGCAGCGAGTGCTTTTACAGCTATCTTTTCCAGAAGCCCCCAGGGCTCCATTAAGTTTCTGGGGAAGGTTAGTCAGTTTTCATTGTCCCACTGCAAGCTTGAAAAATGAAAATCTTCCATAAAGAGGTAAATAAATGTATGCCTCAACAAGCAGGAAAACTGTATTACACAGAGTTACAGAATCTTCTCTTCTTGTTTAGGCTCAACTCCCACTGATGTCAATGCTGCCTTTGCTCGAAGCTGCTCTGACTAAAAACTGAAAGACTGAACCTCGGGTTGAAATTCTGAAGCTCAGCAGAAGTCTATAGGGTATATTATTGTAGCTAAGTATTGCCAAGGGTTTTTAAGCACTGCTTTGTACTGTAATTAGTGTTCCACCTCCTGCTCTATTAGCTCTATCTGTGTGTAAAGCATTCTTCACTAATTTCTACAACAGAACAGATTGAGACAGTGCATTAGAGACAGAGTTATTATATTACAAATTATTTTCCATTTTTAATTCTTTGCAAAATTCCCCATCCTCTGGAATAGCTTACAAGGTTGAGCACTACTATTCCACAGACTTTCTTTACAGGTGCCAGTGACTCAGACTTCTGAGATAAAACCACGACAACCAAAAAGCAAAGTGTATAATTTATGAAGTTTAATTGCAGCTTTTTCTGAAGGATTTTGTATTGACATATGTCTGTCTGCTCATATGATATGAACATGAGAGACCGTAGGATATTAAAGAGAATCAAGTGCTTTGAACATCCACATACAAAGACAAGGCAGTAAAACTGACCTATGTTTAGACACAAAAAGATTATTCAAACAAAGATTACAAAAGTCAGACCATAGGCCCAGGTTCCCCAGCAACCTTTTGCTGACTGGGGTCAACAGCAAAGGCTGAGTAAACTACTTTTCACTCATTTTGAATACGGATTCTGCAGAGATAGCCACAATGATTAAAGAATCAATACAGCATATAAGGTAGCCTGAGCGAATTAGAGCCTGCAAGGATACATCAGGTTCAGAGCTCACTCTACAATGGCACATGTCAATGTAACAAAGCTCATCACAACCAAGAGAGGAAAACCAGATGTGGGGAGAAATACACAGATCACTATTATCCCATCCCCTACACCTGCTGCTGCTCCGTTTGGTCTTCCCTATCACTCAGCTAACATAATTTTAGTTTCTCCATGCTACCCCCACCAAATTTCCAGCTCCATTCCCTGGTACAATAATAGGTACCGAAAGCTTGAATCACAGCCCTTTGGACAGACTTAATATCCTCAGAGACCGAGTAAAGAAAAAAAAAGCTGGACTTTTTATAATGCATCTTGAGATCGAGGACTGATCCTTCTGCAGGCAATGTTTTTCTGCATTTAGTTGAGGAGTTCAGATTAAAGACATCTATTCCATAATTTGGGGTTTTTCAGGCATAATCCTGCTAGTGGAGTAGGATGGGATAATTACTATACAGCTTTCCGTTTTAGTCTTAGCTTCATAAGCACATACACACATGTACAAGGACACAATTTCAAGAGATAGAAACAACAGGTGTAAATTGGAAGGGGGTAGATTTAGACTTGACATAAGAAAGAAATTCTTTACAGTGAGGGTGGTGAAACACTGGAACAGGTTGCCCAGAGAGGTTGTGGATGCCCACTCTCTGGAGGTGTTCAAGACCAGGCTGGACATGGCACTGAGCAGCCTGATGTAGTGGGAGGTGTCCCTGCCTATGGCAGGGGGGTTGGAACTTGATGATTTTTAAGGTCCCTTCCAACCAGAACTATTCTATGATTCTATGATATTAATTCTACTGCAAAGTCTACCAGTAGAACATGCAATCTTAATTTAGCAACGAGTTTCTGCATTAAGAGAGAATCCTCAAACACAACTTTTGACAATACTTACTCCATGTGATCATTTCAACTCAATGACCAGTAAAACAAAGTGACTTGTTTTAAGACTACACAGAAGAACAATAAACTGATATATCTCTACGCATTTTGGGCTTTCCCTACATACATGCACAACCTTGAGCTTCAGTATTAGAAATACTGCTGATGGCATTTTTTATAGAAACTGAGAAACAAGCACTTTCAGCTAACTTAATCCAGACCATACCACTAGATAACATTAATTATATGAGACACAACAGATTAAAAGAAAAAAAATCTATAATAAAAACTTTTAACAAGCCTTATATTTTTCTAGTAAAGTACTAGAAATAGTCACTGAGGAACCCACAGATTTCACTGTAAAATATTTCTGTCCAGTTTCTTCTGTCTTCTGAAAACACTGCTAAGGTGACATAGTCTTCATCAGCCACTGGCACCTTTCAATGCTTGGGAAAGTTGGATGGATAAAGGCACTATATGCTGGTTGGAAAGGAAGCAGTCTTATAGGGATACCACTATTGAAAGCAGATCAAAAAGTCTGAATTGCCTTTTTCATTGTTTGCTCACCCTTTACTTTACAATCTATAAAAATATTATTATTTTCATCTAGTAAGAGTGCAACTTGGGTGATCTGGAAAACAATCTGAGGGTGTATTGAGTTCTCCATTTGGAGATAAACATTACTAGTGTCAAAGCAATATCTGACCTTGTCTGCAAAGTGCCTCAATAAGCACAAAGAAAAATTAAATTGGACTAATCTACTATTGAGGGGTTTTAAACCTTTTAAACTTTAAGTCCAACCACTCTAAAACTACTACCTCTTACATTACATTCCTCTAAAATCCTGTCTCATAAGAGAAAGGACTGATGCACATCAGCAACTGCAGATCAATACAGTGTTTCTTGTCACTGGTGGGATAGAGTGTTTCTCTCTCTAACACCTAGTGGCTAAGGTTAATTTTAAAATCAGAAGTCTCTAACTATGTTTAATTGAAAGCAATTGTTTGGATGATACAAGACATAAAAAAATCAGTCACTTTTGACAGGCTATTTCCAATGTTGGCTATGACTTTCAATCCAATGAGTGTCTTGCACAGATGATGTTTATCTTGTTAGATGTGGCTTTTGCATCCTTCCAATTATTATGCAAACCCAGATGGTTCCATCACTCAGTGTCTGGCAGGTGGATCCTGCTCACAGAACTAGGGAGAATGCCAGGATTCTTGAGAGCATGGGTATTCTACCATCTCCACATCTTGGCTTGAAATGCATCAGAGGTGAGAGTGATCAGAATTACACTTGAAGTCTTCATGCAAAAAGTTTTGGCAGTGTACCACAGTTACAGTGTGACTGAAGTGAGACTGAAGGCCTGAATTATGATCCTGCTCTTTCCTCTCCAGCCTTCCACTGCCAATTTTTTCTTAATGTCCTTTCAAAAACCTGGCATAATAGCCAAGTGTAAAAAAAAAAGTGGAAAGAATGATGCCCAGATTCCCTTGGATGTCCTTCCTTGGCTGATCCTATCCACAGTGAGCAAGCAGCCAGTAAGTTTACCCCTGGGATTCTCAGGCACAGAAATAGCTTCACATCATCTTAATCTGTTTTCTTTATGTCTTGTTCCATAACAAATTAAAGTGTGATTTGGTTTTACTTTTGGTTTTGCAGAGATTTAGATAATGAGAAACCAAAATTAGGGGAGGAGTTTTGCAGATTCAACTCAAAATAAGGACTTGCTTTTCAGCACCAGGAAGCATCATGAATTGAAAGCTGTAATTTCAAATATGATTTTAAAGTTCTTGTCCACATTTGAAAAATGCAATGGCTCTAGAATACAGAGCTAGAAGATGTGTCAGCCTTCCTCATGAAGTGACTGCACTATCTAAAAGCTGCTTCTGTTGAAGTTCAAATTTTACATGGTTCATTAGCCATTCTCATAGATCCTCTCTGGGATCACAGAACAATCAATGAAGAAAAAATGGACTTCTTAGAATTCAGAGGAAAAAGTTCCACATCTTCTGGGGCCTTCTAAAATAAGACAAGTACAATCCAAAACTCCATTGTCTTTTCCTTCTCATAGATATTTCTTTACACAGAAGAGCCCATCCCCTCAATAGGAGTTCTATGAAAAAAGAATCTGTTAAATAGCTCCACAGAAGCAGTTCAACAGCTAGTAAAAGGCTTTTATACAATTGGCCCACTCTCCTTCAGAGGATATATGGATATATTTTTATCACAAATTCTTTCCTCACTTTCTTACACACGCAAGAGAAGAACACAAAGCAAATCTTGTTATTAGATATAGAAGAGTTTTATCTGTAATAAACTACGTATGGCATGACTAAAACACTTGCTCATCATTTTCTGCAAGCAGACTTCATTATTTGTGCAGCTGATGGCCATGCACAACTTGAGTCATACGTACATTATAGCCTGTAATAGTTTGAAAAACATTTTTTTAAAATGTTTTTTGTCTATCTGGTGCTTTGTGAAACTGCTTATGAGTTACACAGTCAGTAAATACGTCACTAATCTCTCTTACACAGCTGCATAGATATACATAGCCTTTTTCTGGAACTGGAAGAACAAAAGCCCATATGCATGAGGACACAATGAAAAATGAAAAGGGAAAACTGCCCAAGTGGGGTTGAACAAAGTGTGTTTGAGTGAATATCCATCAATAAAGCTTCACTGTATTTACTTCTCTCCATGCTTTACCTTGCTGGGTTTCTTTTCCAAGGACTAGTGAGAGATGCATATGTTCCTGCAGTAAAGCACTAGAGATACTCATTCTGCCCTGTTCCAGAAATTATATTCTTCTCCAGACTTAGACTTCATAACCAATTCACACGAAAATCATAGAATCATAGGGTTGGAAGGGACATTCCAAGGCCATCTAGTTCAACCGCCTTGCAATGAGCAGGGACATCCTGCACTAGATCAGGTTTCTCAGAGCAAGCCTGGCCTCGAAAGTCTTCAGGGATGGGGCCTCCACCACCTCTCTGAGCAATCTGTTCCAGTGCTTCATCACCCTGATAGTGAAGAACATCTTCCTCATGTCTAATGTAAACCTACTTGCTCTAGTTTCAGACCATTGCCCCTCGTTCTATCATTCTGTGCCCTAGCAAATATTCCCTCCCCTGCTTTCCTGTAGCCCCTTCAGGTACCGCAAGGCCACTATGAGGTCTCCCTACAGCCTTCTCTTCTCCAGGCTGAACAGCCCCAGCCCTCTCAGACTGTCCTCATAGGAAAGGCACTCCAGCTCTTGCATCATCCTTGTAGCCCTCCTCTGGACCCTTTCCAATAGGGCCATGTCCTCCTTGTGCCAAGGGCTGGATGCAGTAACTCCAGGTGTGGGCTCATGAGAGCAGAGTAAAGCGGCAGAACCACCTCTCAATCTGTCAGCCACAGTTTTTCTGATATAGCCTTCTGGGCTGCGAGCACACACAGTTGATTCACGTTCAGCTTTCCATCCACCAATACTCCCAAGTCCTTTTCCACAGAGCTGCAAATATCCTACTGTTGCTCTAAAAGTGGAATGACAGTAAGAAGCAGAAATATGAAGCAAAGCCTGCACTCAAGCACTTGCTTGTGTAGAATTTTCAAGCCAGGCCTCCAAAAACAGACCCACCAGTCAACACTGGTTGTTTTGTTTCCACCAATAGGTGTGTAGACACTAACACACCAGGATGTTCCATCTAGAAGTTATACTTTTGGCTTAAGCTGTCCTTTCAGCATTAACATATTAACTTCCTAATGTTTATGTATCTGCTTGACATCTCTCTAGCCATGCAGATGGAATTCTGCCAACCAAAATTTCATCCTTAATGTAAACAGTTGCTTTGAAGTGCTCCAGATTTATTGAATGAACAAATAACCCGGTTACGTAAAGTATTTAGGGAAAATTTCCACAGCCCTTCAGTATGTAATTGCTGTTTGCCTTCAGATTCATACAGTGCACCAAAAAAATCTGGTTTTATATGTACAGAGGCTGTCCTACATAGCACAACCTTAGAACAATGCTTATTCTGAAAGGTAAGAGAGAGTGAATGGTAAAAGCTGAGAAAACCAAGGGTGGGGCAAATTTTCCATTTGCCTTGGGATGGCAGCCACAGGATCAGACTGTTCTACTGTCTGATAAATCTTCAGGTTTAGACCACTTCTTAAACAGAATACCCACTTTCATACAGCTTGTAATATTAGTTATCTGTAAGTGTAGTTATCTGTTACTTACAGTAAATTCACTTATGTAATTTCCTAATAATGTCACACTCATCCACATTGAATAATCTCAATTATTGTAGAATCAAGAACCTGAATTGGATTAGGGCTCTGTTCTGTATTGCTCCAAGAGTGTGGAAGAACTATCTGCTGACAACATAGAAACCCAGGAGAGACTAAGATTTTTTTTTTTTAAACCAGATGCCAAAATTTAAACCATGTGAGAACAATCATCTTACACACTCACTTCCATCCTCTCTAAATGAACAGGGTAAGAATTCTTCTTGCTAATTTCTGTCACTTTCTTCAATAATATGTGGCTGTGGGTCTAACATATTATAGTTTCATCTGTTATCCAAGTATCTCAGCATTGCATTATTTAGCTGCATGATGGATATAATGACAGTTTCTGACACAGGATGCCTTTTGTTCAAACATTTTTGGTAGGTTTGAGAAAAAAAGTTGCAAAGAAAGTAACTGCATATTCATGGAAAATTATGATCAGGAAAACCAGTATTATGATCTAAATTAGTAGATCAGGACAAATGGAAGGGAGAATAGTAATATTATCTTTTCAGTTTGTTTATCTTCCACTTGAATGCCAGGAACTGGGCAAAGCTAGTGATAGAACATCGCTCCAGATGGATCCGTGATTCCATATGCTACACCAAATACAGAAATCCCAGAATCTTGTTTATTACTAAGAAGTGGTTTGACTATAAATGTGAACTGATGACTTTCTATTTCGTCACTCACCTAACAAACAACAGTTAAGGAAATTTTTGGCATATGCTGGCATCTCTCAACTAAAGGATGTGTCAAAGCAAGAACTGAATGTGCTCAGAATCAGAATCACAGAATGTGTTGAGTTGGAAGGGCCATTTCAAAGGCCATCTAATCCAACATCCCTGCAGTGAGCAGGGACACTACATCAGGTTGCTCAGAGCCTCATCAAGCCTGCCCATGAATGTCTCTACAGATAAGGTCTTCACCACCTCTCTGGGCAACCTGTTCCAGTTCAGCACTGTAAATGCCTGCCCAGCCAATGTCAAGCAGCTCTACTGCATCTGGCAAAGATGTTGCATGTACAGAGTCCAGTTAACAAAGATGCTTCTAGTCTCCGTTCAGCCCATAAAATAAAAGAACTCCCTTATCATAAATCAAAAGGAATTAATAATATCTCTCTCTCAAGCTGGTAATAAAGGCTCACATTTCAGGTCAGTATTCTGTGCAAGAGCCAAACATGGCAAAACACTGAAAGGAAAAGGGATAGAATCTTACTCCCCCATACCCTTTTATACTTCAGCCATTCTAATCGATTCTTACTCCATAACCTCAATACTGGATTTTCTGGATTCTCTCAATTGTCCTTTTTTTGTTTTTTTTTTTTTTTCAGGTTACCTGAAAAGTAGGCCATTCCTCAAAGATTTAACTTCCCCTCTGCCAGGTGCTGGGTCAAAATTATCTACCGCTTCATAGCTGCAACATTGACTTTGGTTGCAAATTCAGCTATTTATTTTTATGATATGGACAAACTCCTCCCTCAACCATGAAATTTTCTCACTGACTTTAACTTGCTCTGATTGGCCTATAAACAAATTATTCAAATTATTTTAAAAGCCAGTATAATTGAATAAATACTTTCCATTTATCAATCTAAACTGATCTCTTTGGACATAAGTGTACCATAGTGTCTTTAAATGAGGGAAGTGTTGCTTGGCTCTTCTGTTTCTTCCTCAAAAAACTTGTTCTTTAATAGATTTTCCTATGCCCACATTGAGTCCATCAGGAAGGTAAATGCAGAGCTAACCTTAACACATACTTTCCCAAGAGAGTAATTTATCACCAAAAAACTATAGCAGATCTGTGAGACAGTAATAGCTTGCCAGGCAAGTGACCTACATGTGGCAGGGTAAGACCACAATCAACACGAGAAATCCTACACACACAAAAGAGGCATGGCTCCATCTGGTTCCAGTTGCCATCTTGCTTTTATCTCCTTTTGCTGAAAGTTTTGACTGTTTCTTTGACTGAGCATCTTCTTGTTAGATCCTAACAAGAGAGGAATTATATGCAGCAACACAGCACTCTCACACTGCTGTGATTATGTGCAAGTGGAAAGGTCTGGAAAACCACTAATGGTGTATAAACAGTAATAAATTAGTTCCACCTTCCTTAAGTGCTAAATGTAAAAGGAACAGTGCAAATGTACCAAATTTGTCTTGAGAACAAAAAAAAAAAAAAAAGCCACAAAAGAAACGGTGAAAACCTGGGGACCTTTATGCAGATCCATCACACAAATTGCCACTTTCCCCGTCACGTATCAAGTGCCCACGCCTGTGGCAGAGGGGTTGGAACTCGATCTTTAAGGTCCCTTCCAACCTGAACTATTCTATGATTCTATAGGCCTCTTAATCTGCTCGAGGCTCTGTCACACGTCAGCGTGCCTCTCTCACCTTCTGGTTTAGACCTCTTCCTGTTGGAAAACGTTCCCCATGGCTGTTATCAGCAGGTGGCACTATTGCACAGTCTCCCAAACACCTTTCCCAGCGTGTTCGCAAACGTCCATTCTTTGGAAGACATGTTGATAATAGAATGGCTTCTTATGGCTTTGTTAGAGAAAATTTTGTCGCAACAAAGTCAGGAGAACTTGCTCCATGCGTTGCTATTGGATGAAAAAAAAAAAAAAAATCAATCTGTTCAAGCAAAATTACTCCCTGATAGGAGAAATCTACAGAAAAAAGTGCACCTGTCTGCTCTTTGTGACTACTGTTCCAGGGCAGATGTACATAGCAAAACAAGTTACATTCAGAATTTATTCACACTATGTCACCGACTCCTTCTCCACCAGGAAGTCAAATTAGAAGATCCCATTAGAAGACCTTAGTGGTCTTCCGTATGAAATCCAAGATATTGCACTTGTTAACTTTTGAACCAAGTACATTAAACACACCTCAGAAGGATGTCCCCATCAGGGACTCACTTGGTGCAGTATGTAATTTGCTGAGATCTTTCAGTATCTGCTTTTGTCAACTGTTCCTGAATACAAACTGTGCCTGAATACAAACTGTGCAACTTCTACCAGAAATGGTGGTCAGAGTATGTACAAAGATTGCCTATGCCAATGTTTCTTTGCTTTTCTCACTTCCAACTTGTTTTGATACACTTTATTTTCAAGCATTCATTTCCAAACAATAAGTTGGCACTACTTGCTGAGATGTAATACAACCAGCATTTATATACCACCTCCTGCAGCAGTGTGCTATTGTACAGAATCAAGCATTGCTAAAGCTCATTGATAATTTCTAGCCTGTTATCCCCAGTGTGAGTAATAATAACAGACTCTCCTTTTACCCATAGTAGGCACATGATGCAGGCAGTTTGATTTTAAACATTCCCTCCACCCTTACCAGCACATCTCAGAGCTGACCTAGAGGTGGTTAGTTCAGCCTTAAATTCCATTCAGTGCTTGACCTCTATGCTAAGACCACCATCACAGGTGCAATGCTTTCTGCTGGGGTCTGACCTGACCACAAAGGGTATCCCATTACCTCTTCATGTACAAACAACCTCCCTTTTTCACCCACTAGACTCTTACAGAGACTAAGGTCCCAGCTATATTTTAGTCCGGGTAATGAGATTCATCCCACTAAATTCTTCCCAAGTTCATTTAAATACTTAAAAGTCTCCTTCAGACTGTAATCTTCATTTGAGATGGGCAAGTGCCATTGAAACTGTTGAGTAAAGTTAAGTGCTAGTTATGATTTGCACAGCTCAAAACTGTCTTTGAATTCTGTTTACAGACACCACTAAGTGACACTGAAAACAGCACAGTAACACCCTCTCATTTACAGTTAGGCACAAAGATGGGATCCTGCATCCTCATGTCACACTTAATGACAAAAATCCAGTTTTGGAATGGTACATAGTATTTATCTTTCAAAGGAGGTATTTAAGGAACTTTGAGCATAAGATCTATTAAACACCAATATGTCACATCACTATATTTGTCACAAAGTGGAGATGCCAAACTCGCTAATTAAGGTCCAGGTAACCATCTTGTAGTCAAAGTGCAGACACCAGCACCATAACTACTACATTTGATAACACAGAATAACATTCAGGAATATGTAACACTGCATGTGAACATATCACACAGTTTCTAATTCCTCATATAGTCAGGCTTTTTTGAAGGCTTTAAAAATATATTTTCTAACCTCTGAGATTTGTGATGGATTTTATTGACTTTTCTATAAAATATTCTTGCTCTTTCTAGATAGGATACAGCTATATCACAATGCCCAGAAACACCTAATTGTGTATAATAAATAATCCTTCACATTTTGCAGTGAGCACATTTGCTTCACTAATCACAGACGCAGATTAGCCTCATAAAGGCCTGGAATGTTTAGAGGATTGTAAATTAGGGAATTCCCTCTTCTGGTAAAAGTTCAGCTCCAGCCAGGTTATTCTTGCACAAAAGCTATTAACAGTAGATAGCTTTCAACTGGCCTTTTGTCTTGGCAAGATACTTGGCATGATCCTGCTCACTGGCTCAAAGCCCAGCTGTATTTATATATTTATATTGTATCAGGCTCAGCAAACCTAAAGCAAATGGAAAGGTCTCAAGGGCTGCAGCCTTCCACCTTGCCACGAGGCTATTGGGTTTTAACTGAATGAGGATTATATCTCTGGATGAGTCTCTGGATGAATAATAACCATGTTACTAATTTGAGCTTGCTGCAATTGCTCAAAATGAGATATGACTAAAATTATCACATTTCATAGAATTAGAATAATAGAATTGTCTTGGATGGAAGGTGCCTTTCTGTTTTCAAGCTTTTAATCCAGTAATTCACGAACAATATACTTTTAATGCTATTGATCATTCTTACATGATCACATGATTCCAGCAACTACATATTTAAGGAGAAAAATACTGTAAAATTAGTAATAGCATAATAATTTACAACACTGTACATGTAAATACTAAGGTGATTTTTATCCACAGTGTTACATCCTTGCATTTTAACAGGCAATGCTAATATCTTGGTGAAAGCTTTTATACTGGTTCAGTCGTTACTGTAATGGTATTGTGGCAATTCCCTTATATCATAACCTCATGGCCTAGAACTCCTCTCAGGCTAGAGAGTACACTCAGCAGAAGAAAAGTAGGTTAGGCAACAGCTAGATCTAGAGTTACATAAAAGCACTACCACAAACATCTACTGGCTGCAGGACTTCTGGAGCAATTCTAGGCAACAGTGGAATATACCAGGGTGCCAACTTGTATGAGGATTCCCTTCACTGCTTGTGGTCACAGTCCATGAAAGTTTTTCAAATGTCTAGTGAAATGCAGGTCTGCTTTTACCATCCTTAAAATCAAAGAAGTTTATTTGTCCTGCAAGGACATACATACAATATACTGAACTGAAAGGCAAAAATCACTGAATCCAGGAGAACCACTTCTAAAAGAAGAGCCTTCCTTTATGCTTTCACCTGTCCAGAACAGCACTGCTTATACAGAATGCTCTTTTGTATTCATAACATGTGTACAGTCATACACAAGAAAGAGGCTGTCACTGGAGCTCAGCACCCACACAGTTACTGGAAACCCTGGTTAATTCACATATAACACCCTTCTTCACTGGTTCAAGTTGTTCATCTGATCTCCCACAGTTTAAAAGAGTACCACATGAATGGGATGGGAAACACTGCACTGACAGCACTGAAAGTACAACAGCAGAGCTCAGTAGAAAGATGCAAGTAACAGCATAGATTGATTGAATAAGGAAATGCTGTGTTATGCAGAGCTACAAATCAGCTTGGAGCTGTAATCCAGCTGCACAGCCAGCCACGCTACTGGAAACAATCAAGCTCCAGGTCATACTCCATGACAGGATGGATGCTCCAAGTCCAAAGGAGTGTATAATATCAGTGAGAAATGTTTCCATGCTAGCTCAAGTCAGAATAGGCTAAGAGCAGATTTCAGCATTGCTGTTCTAAAACTCTAGCATAATTAAAAAACCAAAACAATACCTACTTTTCTATTACATCTGCCTACTCAAAAAAAAAAAAAAATTAGTCTATTTGGTGATTTTTATTTCTGTGCATAACCTTACCAGAGATAGAAATTTTGAAAGTGACATTTACAGGGCAATATGAAGAGTTAAGTCTGCATCAAAAAAACTGCCTGCAGGTATCAAATTCACAAGAATTTTTTTTCCTAAAAATATGTAAAATAATCAATTTGTAACAAGTCATTTGTAACAATATTTGTAAGTATTCCAAAAAGCCTGTAGAGAATTTGTGGCAGATTGCATAAAGTGTAGAAATAATCATATACAGAGCATGTACCTCCCCCAAAATAATTCCTTGGCAGTTGAAAGAACAGAACTATTTCAATGAATGGTGCTTAGTCTAATATGTCTCTCTCACCCCATGAACCTGCTGTACTAAGTGCAGTTGAATGCCAACACATGGCTGCATTACTCTAAATTCTGCCTTGTGGACAGTGTCCAGCTTTGTGACAACTTGGATATGAGACTATCAAGCCAAAGCACAAGCTTTCCACTTCTTATAATGATGCCAAGTGGAAATCATCCCAGCAGAGAGAGCCCAAAGAACTCTTTATGCATCATTGAGCCCCAAAACAGGGATTGAAAGTAGCTTCAGGTCCATGTGTAGGTCCTCTGTCACGGTGAATTATATTTCCATGCTTACTCTCTGCAGTTCATTTCTTTATCTACAGAGTAACGAGCTAGCAAAGAGAACAATATGTGAATTTTACAAGTGAAATGTAAAGGTCTACTTCATTGATGAATGTTTTAGTCCAAAAGATTTCACTGTTATCACATTCAGAGTTCTGAACTGATACATTTAAAATAAAAATAAGTATAAATATGCTTTTAAGTAAGGATTTGGCTTTGATGATTATGTGACTCAGCCACAAATTATGTGTATATATACATACACACATGCATATTTCTTTGTGTGCCACCAACAGTGATCATATGGCTCTGGCAAGTAACCAGTGAAAACATTCTGTATGTTCTTGTTTTGTGCAACCTGCTGAGAACAGCCTCCTCCTGACAGTCTGTCTGTCTTATGCCCTGCTTTCCCCTGACAAGCAATGAAAACTGAATTTGATTTCACTGCTTCCACAGGGGGAAAACAAAAACAGCAGAAAGAAAACAAGTTGTATTGCAGCCCAAGCTTGAATTACATTATAAAAATAGAGCAAAGCTACTTTTTTTTTTTTTGCTTTAATTCTAACTACAGTAATCTTAAGATCTGGGAAAAAAACCCACAGAATATTCCCTCATTTACAAGAAATAAGTAATATTAAAAATGGAGATATTTGGATAGCATCTGTCAGAATATTTTTACATAACCCTTAAATTTTTTTTAATCAAAGAAAGGCATGGTCAATGAAATACAACAGGTTTAAGGAAAATTGAGAGTCCATGTAGATGAGTCAGTTGCTGTGCCCTTATCAATCAACCCTGCTGTAGAAGGCTACTAGATTTGTTTGATCCAATTTGCTTTTAGTGAAGTCATGCTGGCTGTTACCAACCATCAATTAAATCATCTCAAGTAAAACCATCTGTGGGGCAAAACGTAGCATCATTAGTGGCTCTCAACTTCAGTGCTACAAGAACTAGAACTAGTCGAATCACAATAGAAAAAACATGCTTGAAAATTAAATTTGGGGAGTGAAGCCTGGGATAATCACAAAAGAAGACTTAACTCAAAATACATGAATGGACTGAACAGAAAATAGAGTAGGAAAAATAAAAGACAACTATATAGGTGTCTATGAAGTGACATGAAGTAAATCTGTTAAGAAAGGAAAAGCAAAGCAGGAAGCTTTGAAATAGACAGCAAAAGTAATTCCCCTTTTCCATTCCTGTCACAAATAATTTTAAAATGATAAATTTTCAACTTCACAGGTTACAAGGCAAACTTCAATTTAGCAAATTAAATTATTTCTAGAATAATACAGAATATAGATAATTTCTTGTACTTCAATGATCTGGAGGAAATACATGTTTGCCCATGTTCATAAGCAGTATGAAAATTCACTACCTGTGATGGGCCTCCTCCAAATCTGATTAATTAGTTTCTTCATTAACAGCTTCCTCATTATTGTTAAATCATATTACACCAAGATTCTAAACAATTTTTGTCATTTCTCTTTTAGAAGTGCACGTAGTGAATAATGTTTTTACTGTGCAAACATCAGAACAAAAGTATCAACACAGTATATTTAATAAACTGTATCTCTTTGAAAATAAAAACCTGTTAATTAGAGTACCAGCTGCATCCAGCTCTATCCTTTGAGTGTAGCAAGCAAATCAGTTAGGCATTTTTAAATCTATTTCAGCTTGATTTAAATGCTTTGATGGAGGCAAGTGAAGTGTGAATTCCAAAATGTTAATTTTGATAAACAATTGACTAAAGCTTGAAAGGAATCATAGACCATTCTGCAACAAACAGATCTCATTATCCTCTGTTGGTTGGAGAAAGAGGCAAGTCTGAGTGATCAGTAAGTGGCAGAAGAAGTTAACGACAACAATCCAAGTTTGACCATAAGTCAAACGTATTTTATCAAAAGATACTCTCCTCATATCAGCAGAAATTATATATATGGCTTTTGTTTTTTCTTGTTTAACCTTGAGACCTGGTCCCACGGTTGTCTTGGAATTGAAATGCCTTAGATTCCTAGAACCAATAAAGTGTGATCTGTGTTTTCTTTGGGTCTTTGTAGCCATGAAAATAAGACAAGCTGATAGTGTCTGCAGAAGAAGTGGCCTCTCTGCAGGTCAGTTGTTCAAAATACATGTGTATCATTTGCTTCCTGGGAAGGGTGAACACATCAAATGAAAATAAACCAAACAGTGGCTGGTGAATTTCAAAGGCAATTGTTTAGGTGACTGAACTGGTTAAAAGAATTACATTCTTTTTGTGTTTAACTTTCAGCTGATTCTGTCCCAGAACCTCTGCTTTCTTGTTGTTTGTTTTATACTGAATAACAAAAACTTTGGTAGCTTGTTAAGTGCTGTATCTCAGCAGTTCCCAGGGACCCTCCAGAAGCCATCTTTTGACAGTAGACAGTGACAAATTCATTAGTAATGGCCAGAAGAACCAAAAAGAGCAGTTAATGACAGGCTTATTAGTACATGAACAGCAGTAATGTCCATTACAGCAGAAATAAACCATATGGATTCATAATTCCAGGGACAAACTCAACTGCTAAGTACTGTCAGGTGAGTGGAACATGAAACTGCACAAAGTTTCATTTAACAACACATAGATAACAGTATATTTTACTTTTTCAAGCTAATTTAAAATATCTTCAATATTTCAGATTCAGCTAGCTTAGAATCCCTTTTTTGTTTTACTTTAGAATATTTAGAATTAGCATATAGCCAAGATTCCCCACTGAAAAAACTAATCACCTCCAAAAGAGAGTCTTCAACCACTGTACTTGAAATCAAGCTGTTTGACAATAATTCTTTCAGTTTGACATCATTAATTGAACAGATCCTACTGGATTGAAAAGTTACCTGGTATCTTGCCAGAATCTGATTAAAAATCATCTGGGGAGGAGGAGGACTGCATCAACTTCAACAACACAGGTTATATTGACAAAAACTCCCCAAAGTTTTGTACCATTTTAATAGCTCTTTAGACCTAAAATTCCTGTTTACAACTTGCAAAAATCTAAACCATTAGAGAGTTGTTATAAATTCCAAGTATTGATTCATTCTTCTGGTAAAGGAGAATGAACTTAGATGCCTAGAATGACATTTGCAATGACTTCTTTTCCAGTTATAAAGAAAGATTGTTCTAAACTAAGAAAAAAATACCATACAAGTTGAAATACTTTTTAGGAATTAAAATACACAGAATAACAAACAAGTCCTTCATACCAAATTTTCTACTTATCAGCCTTCCCAGTGAGTTATGTGTTACCATAAATCAGTATATTCTTACCTTCCCATCTTAGCAATAGAAATTTAACTGTCAGCAGCTTCTTTGACTCTTATCAATTCAGCACATTTTCACCCCATCTGTCAGCAAACAGCAGTGCAGTAAACAGAAACACAACAGCCTAACTTAGCTATGAATAAATAACAAAGTAAATCACCCCCATCAATTTAGGTTAAACTGTTATGCTTGGCAAAAAGAGACATATTCTAGGCAACTGCTAGATTTGACTTGAAAACTGATCTTCCACAGCAGCATGAAAACAATGCGTCTCAGTCCCTGGAGTTCCAGAACTAACAGCATGACATCCCGTTAGGTATGCAAGTAATGATCATCTTCTTGGGAACAGTAATAGCTTAAACAGCACCAACTGGATGCTCAGTTATGCAACAGGTCCTGGCACTTTACAAATTACTATTTCCACTAACACCTGATTTCAATTACAACTGACTTATGCAAAAAGGAAGCTAAAGAGGAACCAATTCTATCTTACAGATCCAAGTGTGTGGGTAGCACTTATATGAGCTCCTCTTTGGCATATAATAAAGCAGCCTAAGGCTCCTCTAATCTTGCACTATCTGGATAGCCACACTAACTCGAGATATCTAGTGAGAGAAAAAGTGGAATTGCCAAACACACAAGCTCCTCCGAAGGACTTAGAAGAGTTGACCTGTTTTTATTTTGAAATCACATGACTCAGGATGGTTTTCAGAACTGCAAACCTTGTTCGCAGAGAGATGCTTTGCTTATGTTCAGAAAAAGTACACAAGTCCTGGGGTTGTTCAGCCTGGAGAAGAGAAGGCTCAGGGGGGACCTCATAGTAACTTATCAGTACCTGAGGGGGTCCTACAGAAAGGCAGGGGAAGGACTTTTTAATACGATATCGGATAGGAGGACCAGAAACAACGAATATAAATTGGGAGGGGGTAGATTTAGACTCGACATAAGAAAGAAATTCTTTACAGTGGGGGTGGTGAAACACTGGAACAGGTTCCCCAGAGAGGTTGTGGATGCCCCCTCTCTGGAGGTGTTCAAGACTAGGCTGGACAGGGCACTGGGCAGCCTGCTCTAGTGGGAGGTGTCCCTGCCTATGGCAGGGGGGTTGGAACTCAATGATCTTTAAGGTCCCTTCCAACCCAAACTATTCTATGATTCTATAATTTAGCTAAAGATACAACCATACAGAGTTTGCAGACATTATAGATCAAATCCTGCTTGCACTGGAGACCAGCTAAATATGAACTGGCTCAGAGAGGAGAAACAAAAAAAAAAAAAAAAAAAAAAGGGGAAAAAAACCACCTCATGTAAATGTAACCAAAACAGGCCAAGCTTATTAATTGGAGCCCCAGGACTAATGATGATTATTAGAGCTAACTCAAATCTGGACAGCTTACATCACAGACAGAGTAAATTTGCATGTTTGCAAAAGTATTAAATACCTTTCCAGCTCAAAGCAGGGAGCAGGACATCTCTGTATCCCCACAGATACCCAAGATCTTGTTGCTGCAAGTCTGGAGTTCCCACTTTGTAATTTGTCCTTAGTTTGCCCAGGTATATTCATCAGTACAGATATGATGATAATTACTACCTCTTATTCACACCACTTTTAGGTTCAATACATATATATTTCCAAAGTATTTCAGCAGTTCTCTTAACATCCCTCTCCACATCCCCCCCCTCTCTCTTCACTTTACACTGTGCCTTTCTGTGTAAAATACCCCACTCTGTTTGCTCTGCTTTCTTCTCCACACAGTCTTTCGCAAAAACACCAAGGCGAGAGCAGAACTTTCCAATCCACAGTGTTTGGAATGGTTCATAATTAAGCAAAATGTGTTCATTGCCACCTCAAGCAATTACTCATTATGAAGAAGCTGAGAAAACAAATGAAGGAAAAAGAATTAGGGAGGTCACTAACTATGGAGCCATTTGAGACTTTCAAGCTTAATGAATAGCCCTCTGGAACAAGAGCACTCCAGGCACACAGACTGCCTTCTTTGGTGAGCTGTTGAGACTATTTATTTCTGTCATTCCTCTTGACCAAAACCAGGTAAACTAATGGCTTTCAGAAAGTGGAAATATTTTATGTGTTTCAGTTAAAGTGACTATTTAAACATGAAATGGGTGGTCTGGGCAGCCTGTCAAGTTGAACACAGCAAGGATTTACCTCTTGCAGGCTTTCCTGTGACGTGATTTTACTTAAGGACATACACTTTCATGTGGATTGTGTGGTTTCTTTTTTAAGGACAGAGCCAAAGTTTGGAGTGCAGGAAAGTTTCAAACACTGTAGTTAGGGAATCCTTTTGAGAGAGCAACACATAGCTTTCATTGGCTTTGCTTTTCTAAAGAGAAAGCACAGTGAGACTTAGCAAAGGAGAATGCAACTCCAGACTAGTGCCACAGCAAACCTCACCAGAAAAGCTTACATAGACATCATAAAACTTTACATACTGAAAATAACCCAAAACTTACATCAGAGTCAAGTTACAATTAAAGCAACACTAAATTATTGGAAGATACACATTCAGGCATGCACTAATTAACATCAGTACTTTACAAAGAAGAAGGTGGGAGTGTGGAGAAGGATCTTCAAATTGTATATTATTTCCAAAACAAAAAACTTCATTCATATCTTGTACTGTCAGGGCTCAGCCCTCCAGAACATACAGCAACCACAGCTCTCAGCACCTTGCAGGGCAAAAACCTACTGTTGTATTCCATTCATGAACACAGACACTTCTTTTTCAAAGCAATGAACCAGCACAGCAGATTTTTGAGTGAGGTGTACAACACAAGGGCTGGGGAAACTGAATCTGACCCAAAGTCAATTGAATGATTCCTATCAGTTTCCCTGGGACCAAGATCAGGCATTTATGATATTTTGAAAGAGGCTAGATTGACAGCCCTGCAGTCCATGCATTCTATTTGTCCATATAACAAGCAGAGCACAGGCAGGCGCATGTGATCTTAACCCACACCAAGTCCCTTGACAGGGGGCCTCAATTGCTCGATGGAGGAACAGCTTTTTCAGGTGAAAAGGGAATTTGCTCTGGGTAGTGCCTTTACCCCTTGGCCTCTCTGCTGAAGCTGCCAATTACAGTCAATCTTAGCAGTTTATTTCTTCTTTTCCAAACTAATGTCACCTCCAGTGGTGCAAATTTAGTTGAAAGCCAGAAAAAGGATTTGTAACTTAGTCCAGCCACAGCTGTAGCTAACTACACCAACTGGCTTTGCAGACTTATTATGTTATCTTAGAAATCAAACAGAAGTGTCAACAACCTTAGAGAAAGCCCTGAGCTTTGGCTGGGACAAGGGGATTGACACTTGTGCAAAGGGGCTGCTCAAACATCAACAAACTCTCCAGCAGATGGGTACCTTACAGCTCCGTTCTGAAAGGGAACAGTAAGATTTGTACTCACTGAAAACTTTTTGCCACATTATCTTAAAAGAAAAAGATGAAATAAGGCATTTTGGGGATGTCAACATTAAAAAATAATCTTTGCTAATCTGCTACATTTTCCCATCTAGAAATTCTTTCTTGCATAGTGAGAACATTCCGCATTTATAAAAAAAAACCAACAAAAAAACCCCAAAAAACCCACAACACTTCACCACATTGAATTCTCCAAAAGGAACAAAAGGAAAAGTATTGTTTAATTCAATTCTACAAAGTTTCCTCAAAATGCACTGAAACTCACGTAATTTTCTCTCAGTCTCTCATCACTAAGTGCTTCAAATGACAGCATTCCTGCTGAAAAACAAGCCTCTCCCATTTCCTCATTTATCCCCAACCTTCAGCACACCTCCACCTGCCCTGTCCCCTATGGCTGCAAACCATCAGCTCAGAGGTGAGGAATGCAGGTCTTGTCTGCATAACCCACAATGGAGCTGACAGAGCTCATGCAGGGTGTGTGAGTGTTGTGTTCAGGGTGTTTCAGGCAGCTGACATGAAAATCAGCCCTGCACAAGGGTGTATGTAAGTGGTTTCAAGAGAGGGGTCTCTGGTAGTTTTCAGGATGTCAGCCAGCTCTCTAAACACTTACCTCATGCTATGCAGCCTTTTACCACCTAGCTTTGACACGATGCACACATGTACAGAGAAAGCTTTGCAGCTTAAGAAACTCTTCAGCACATGCAGATGGAGTCAGCCTAAATAGTTTCCCCCCATACTGACTCCATTTTGGGGCTAATTCCTTTAAAGAAGCTACAGAAGAGAAAAATACCCATTTGTAAAGTTAGGGAGGTACAAGATAGTTCCAGCATATTCATCCTTTCCTCAATTTACAGATATGTCAGATACTTGAGGAGAAAGGCTAGGAGAATGTCACAGCACATAACAGTCCATTTCAGCTCAAGATCCCCCCAGAAGCTATCTCTGATGTTGTAACTCCACTATTAGCAGCACCACTTCTTTCCACTTTCCCTTTCCACACTGGTACACCATGAAGGAGGCAAAAGAACTTAACTATCACTAAATAAAGTCTCAACATAATGCTGTTTGCAAAGTATCAGATCATAGTACTCTATACCATAGAGACTGCCTTACATTTCTGCATTCCTAAAGATTTGATGCCACAAAAGTTTTTATAAATGTGGCCAGTGCACAAAATCCTAACAGCCTTCATTAGGTTTATCCTCAAACTTCTGCCTGGCAGGACAACGCTTCCACTTCCATTTGACAAAGAGACAAGCATAGGCCAGAGATTTATGCTCAGCCCAGACCAAACTGCTCATATGTCTGACTCCTGCTGAAATCAGGTGCATGTGAATCAGGGGCACTGAACGTTGAGTTCTAAGGTTATTTGCATTAGCTCTCATGGTAGGTCTGCAGCAGACATTTCAACTTCCATTCCCTTCCATCCCTTGCTTCAATCCCCATTTGCTTGCCCATTGCATTAAAAATGATTTAAAAACCTGGGCCAGACTAATCTCTATGATTCTGAAGGCAAATGACACCATAGAGAAAAAAACAGATTGCTTGCCTCTTTCAATTCTTTATATTCTCCACATCTGCTTTTGCTGCCCTCCTCCACAAGATAAAGATGAGCTCTGTCCCTTGACAGCTTTATGGAAAATACACAATATTAATATAGCCTTTTTATTATTATTTACTTTTAAAACGTGGAATGGATTTCCAAGCTGGCAAAAAGTAGGTCTGCAAATGCCTGCTGAAATCCAAACTTAGTTTTCTTTGCTTGTCTGTGAAATCAAAATTACCACACTGCAGGAGCACCCAACTGAAATTCAAATAGATTCCCACTTTCCTCACAGGATACTCAGATTTTCCAGGATCTGTGACTAATTTAAGGATTAACACATCTTTGGGATCATGGCCCAGTGTAAGGATGAGACCCCACATCTAAGTCAGAGGTAGCAGGCTGCTGTAAGGCAGAGTCTAGGACAGAAGGGAAACTCACTAGCACGACTCCAAGCTACTGGCTGGCTGGAGGCATAACATTTAGGAACTAGAATTGGGATCTGAGAGGCTATGGAATGTGACTTTTATCCTCATCTCAGACTCTACATCACTTTGACCTGAGGGAAAGGCAAAGGTTCAAAATCCTTCCACTTGAAGGATGCTAACTGGCTAGCTATTACAGAAGAGCCAAACCCAGCACCTTTGCACTCACAATGCCAAGTCATGTACAGCTTGTAAAAAGATGGATGTCACAACATATTGTTTTCTAAGTGACTATCACAGAACTGTCAGTAGGCTGAGAAATCCACACCTTCCTGAGGTCTCATATACCAGCACACAGATCAGGCACATTCTCTTCAAAATTAATGATATTGTGCACTCATAAAAAACAAAGCTATCAGAGAAAGGCTCACTGCTGAGGAACAGGTTCACTCCAAGGTGATTGGCCTTCAATATGATTGCATTCTTAGGGCTAGACAAGAAAAGAAGAAATAGTTCTGCTTCCAATTCAACCCTAGTTTGAAAACTGCTGCTTGAGGAAAGAAAACCTTCCAATTTCGACTGAACAAAAAGACTGGTCAGGCCTCCCTGGATGTGGTGAACTTTTGCTGGAACTTGTTGCTGCTCAGTTGCATTTTGGTATAATTACAGGTATAATTGGTGATTTTGATGGGACTGTCTATGTTCTTGGAGTCCTGTTCTCACATCAACTCCTTTCTACACATAGAAGTCTTTTGATCACAAAACTGCTTAAAAACCTGGTGTTCCATATTGTCAAACAAAAATTCAGATTACACTCTTCAGCTGAACATGCCTCTCTTACCTATTCAAAAGCAAGTATTTGAATACTCCTTCCAAAATCAGAGACATAGAAGAATCTGAACATGACAATACCAGGTCTTCAGACAGATCTGTGGTTGTCTCTAACCTTGGCTTTTAACCTTCTACTGGACATTATTCAATACTTCCCTTCCAAGGGAAAACACTCAGCTGCAGCACAAATGCACACAGCACGACTAGCAGTAAACTGCATCATGGGACAGAAAACATGACATAAAAATCACCTTTTTGGCTCAGTGAAATCCCAAATAGCTCAGTCAGCAGGGAGAATTTAAATAAACATGCAGAGTTCTGCTACCTTCCATCCAATAGAGAGCTACAAATGCAGGCACAAGCCAAAACATTGTAATGACATGGTTGCCTTGACACAATGGTGAATTCCAAATATTTCTGTATTGCCTCAGGATACAGTTCCATTAATACTGTCACTATCCTGCCATTTTTTGGCAGATGATCTTTATACTGCTCCACGTCTGTAAATCCTGTTCTTTAAGCTCTAGTGAGACCTGGTACATATACTCAAAATACAGCAGATAAAAATCACAGATGTTGAAATATAATTTCTATAGCAGAAGATATATTTGTATTGTAGTTCAAACTAGGATCACTGGACTAAATAATACTTTACATACATCAGTCAGCATGAACAAAACCCCAAAAGAAATAAACACTTATTTGGTCAGAGAGTAAATCATGCAGGACTCTGAATTTGTTCTAACTCTTGGTTTTGAACCCTCATTGTCACCTCTTCTCCCAGCAACTGGACTCAGTGTCAAATAAAGCAGAACTCTCAAGATGTCAAAAGGATTTTAATTATCTGAAATCTCTGACATTTTTTCAATGCAAAGACAGAATGGTTGACCTTAGCACAGAAAAAAAAATAGTGATTCAAGATACCTGTTCTAAAGAGAACCACAGCACAGGCTGTATTGTTTCATTTCCTGGCACAGTCACTGCTCTTCAGTACAATACAGGGCACTAAACTCTAAACACAGTCTGCAGAACATCAGAATGGTGCTGGCTCATGATTCTCTTGTCATTATCTCTTTGCTCTATGCAAGCCTGAGAAACTTCTGTAACAGCAATTCCCAAGTTGTCGTCTACAGGGAGCTGCCTTGCTCCCCTTCTCATTTCCACAGAAGCCCTTGGAAAGAAAGAATATGCACCAGATTGGCAACATAATAAGATGAGGAGATCAGCCAGCTGGAAGCTTTCCCTGGAGATTAAGCAAGAAATGAAAGTAAATCCAATAAGCACCAACTTGAGGTCTGAAGCTGCCAGCCATAAATAAGAAGCAACAACCTTCAAGTGGAGAAAGAAACAAGGCAGCCAACTGGCCAATCACCAGGGCATAGAACAGAGAGAATAAAGTGACATAAATGGAGGACAAACAAACTCACACCATTTTTTTACTTCAAAAGATCTGACTGAACAGAAACAAAACTTAGACCCTCCACAATTGCTGTAGGCATGTTCACAATTAAAGAGTAGATGGTGTCCACATGGCATTTAAGAATGGCTCCCCCAAAAACTTACTGAATGGAACTTTAGAACAAAGACTGGAGAAAAGTCAGAGACGGAGTTACAGGGATTATGGGAATGAGATGAAATACAACACTGATTTAGTAACAGTAAATCATACTGGGTTAATCCAGCATCTTTCTTGTAAAGTGACCGATGGTCAAAGGAAATACAGCAGAAAAATACAACAGACAATGTAGCAAAACTTCAAGGGATCACTTGATAAAGTGGTATATCAGAAATATTACTAAAGCTAACAAAGTTGGAGATTGATTAGACTGGTGAGAAACTAGCTAAATAACTTGATTTGTAACATGGGAAACTGCCTCAAAAATAAGGCTATCATGATTTGAAACCAGCTTGTGAAGCATCTAACTTTAGGCAACAAATCCAACAAGTCTTCAGCCCTTGAGACTCTGAAATCCAGAAAGTCATGATGATAGCTCACAGTAGCATGAAAACACTTTTGAAGTAGGGGGAAGAAGAGATGTGACAGTGAATCCAGAAAGACGCAACTCTAGGCATTGTAGGTAACAAAGACATGAGTAAGTTTTACATTCTTTTAGACGTTTCTTTGAGTTTCACCATTTTCATGTCTGTGGAGACTACACAGAAATTGGCAGATCATACCATCCACACAGGATTTCCATTTTTCACAGGGGCAGAGATGAAAATCTTGAAAGATACTTTGGCATATGAACTCAGGCGAAATTTCCTTTAGTCCAGCAGAAAAGATTCAAAATAACTGTTGCACTATTAAATTTTACTTTGATTTTTTTAATATAAAAAACCCTAACATTTTCAGTCTATAATACTGTGGGACTGTACTGATAACAATTATTTCCTATCACCAACAAAAAGGTAAAGATGAAAAACTGTTCTATAAAACTACTTTTCAAAATACTTCATTTGAAGAAGGAAAAGAAGGAAAAGAAGAAAACAATCTCCATATGGCCTCGTTCTCTGCTGTGGATCCCAGTTTATCACAGATTATATTTACTATGCTGCATCTGTCATCCCTCTGACTGAGCTTCCATGTGCTCAGGAAATCACATACCATAGAAAGGTACATCCAATTACAGCTCAATGGATGATAGGAATGTGTAATCTGTAAAAATGCAAAGCTAAATTTAAGAGACTATCTGATGATCTTTGATAAAAACCAGGAGTATGCATAGAAGGTGTGTTCTCCAATCAATCAGAAAAACAGTTTCCTGGTTGCTGATGGCAAATTTTTAAGAAAGAAGCCTTGTTAATTCTGGTTTCAGATACTTGGTGAATATTTTCTCTGCTGAGAATTCCTCAGAAGAGACTTAACATCCATGATGTTTAAGGCCTTGATTCTGTAAATACTTATGGACAAGTACAATTTCAGACATACAAACAGCAGACTCTCATTGAATGGGACATTCACTTGTATGAGGGTATTAATTTAGCTCTTTAATACAGTTACTAAAGTTTAACTAAAACTAACTTAAAGCTGCAAGGAGACCTGGAAGAATTAGGTGTATGTAACAACTCAAGAACTCCATCTTCTTTTCTTCAAAAGTTATTCATTCACATCATGTTCAGTGAAGAATTCTTTGAAATATATGTTTCGTTGAACACGTGCCTGATTCTGGATTCTTTCCCCACCATCTGCTCTGTTTTCTGCTATTCACTTTCACTATGGGATTGGTCATCCAAGTCACTGTTATTTTTCCTCTTTAGTTGAATAATTAGGTTTTTAAAACAAGAAAAAAGTTCAAGATGTCTGTGTACTGTTTCTGAATGTAATGTATTAACATGGATGCTCAGGAGGCACAACCTAAAAACTGAGAATAAAAAGCTTTTAAAATAATTTTTTTCACAGAAAATTAATTCAAAGACATCAGAGCACTGCTTCTCTTGAGAGTTTAATTTTATAAGGTAATTCCCAAAACTACTCACAAAGCTAAGCTCTGTCCATTACATGAAAGCTGTTGAAACTAGTTTCAATTTAAGGGACATTTTCATAAATATTAGCTTAAATGTTTCAATATGATCTGGAAAAAAACCAAAAAAACTTATTTGTCTTAGTGTGAGTATTTGCATGCTCATAGTTAGCTCTTTTGTTTCACATTATTTATTTTAAAATCTGCATCACTTTATAAGGGTATATTCAGCTCTGTGACACTTGTAAACAAATCATAGTTCCCCAAGAAAGTGCAAAAAAGGGAAGAGATTTCTCTTTCCCAGTCACTATGAGTCTCAAAAATGCCCCCACTGAACTTTAGCATGCATGTCATATGGCCAAACTGCAGTTGCTCTGAGAAACACAATTGGTAGATTGTGAAGATTCATAAGAAAAGAAAAGCTAAAAGGGATAAAAATGTGATACAACATTATTTTCCAAATAACTTCTATGGAAACCTAGTCATCAATCCTCCAAACCAGGAAGGGAAGACAAGTCATATGCTTCCATTGCATCTCCTAACTATTCCCAACTAATAACATAAGGTCACTGAATAAATTGAAGTGACTGGTATGTTTGAGACAATGAAGTAGTTGTAGTACATTACCTACATAACATTACTTAAAATACTAACACAAATTAGAAAACTTTAAATTCTTACCAAACTCTTTCTGGAACTACCAACACCCATCACACATTCAAGGATCTTTGCTGAAAGATCTCACAATGCATGCATTGCTGAAAAGGGGAAAAACAGTCCCCTGAGAATGTTGTCTGGTTTGTTCCAAATATTCTCCATCTCTGGAAGACAAAAGAAGGGGAATCTTCTCCCTAATGCTAGCATGAATTTAGCTTGTGTCTTTGTGTCTCCATGGAGACAATGTAAACACATCTGTTTCCTTTTTGCCCCTGCAATGGAAGCATTCTACACAGAATTCATCATTGTGGGGAACTAAAATATCCCATGGCAGAAATAGGGAGGATTCTTTACCACAGTGACCAAATCAGACCTGTGTTTCCATCAGTGTTCAGTGTCATCATGAGAAAAGACCAACAAGCCTGAAGTCACAGCTTAAAGCAAAGGGCTTATATCTCTTGATACTTGAATTTAATATTCAGCGAAATAACAGATGTTATGTTCATCTTGCAAGGGAAGAAAAAGAATATAAATGCAGGACACTCAAGGCCATCAGGTGAAACACAACATTCTACAATTCTGAAATGTCAATACAATATCTTAATATGGCCACAATTGCTAAACTTTGTTGCCCCTTTTGCAAATGCAAATGACTTATTCTCAACACCTGAAAACAAAGCTTCATTGTAGAAACTGTTTCACATATATTGTAGCTTTCACATTATTTGTAGCTTTATTTTACATTTCCCCAACACTAATTTCCAGTTCAAGAAAGAGGAAAATGCACTCCACTACAACTGAATCAAAATTACATGTTCATCTCTTAAAACAAATCTCAACTGCAGAACTGGCAAAGAAAGGAAAAGTATAAACCAGCATTTGTTGTTTCAGCAACTGAAACGTGTTAAGCTGATTTTTACCAGTCAGAAGAATGCCTCATGTTCCATGCTAATACAACATTATGACAACATATAACACTGTCAAGCACCCCATCCACAAAATAAGGAAAAAAGAAATCAAGATAACCTACCAGAATTCCACTGATTTTGACAAAAATCTTTATCCTTCAATACAAAAGAGCCACATGAAACACAACCCAGTCTCACAAAAATCTCCCACCTGCAGCTTTTTAAGCTCTTGCTGCTTTAAGGGTGGACACAAGTTTGCTAGCAGGTGTTCCCCAGCATGACTCATCCAGGAATGCAAATACAAAGCACCTGAGTGTAGAGAGTTGTATTTGGACAACACTTGCAGCTGGGCAGGATAGCAGATTTTAAACCTTTTCTTTAAATCAAAACAGGCAACATCTCTATTGACTTCAATGGAACAATGCACTTTGCACATACAAAAGGACCAATTCTTGGAATTTAATTCATTAGTATCCTTTGAAAAGCCCTGTAGGTATGTAAAATCCATTTCCAAAATGTAATCAAAATCTGATTAAGGTTAAACAAAATGTCTTACATTAACTTGGATGGATACTGAATCATTCTCTGAACCACCAGCATGAGGACCTGCAAGCCCAATAATTAAATATCTATTGCTCTTCACTTTTTGAACAATGATAATCTGCTATACCCAGATTACAGCAATTCTTCTCTCCTCATAATTCCATATTATTGTGTGCATTTCATAATGCCTGTTCTCTCCTTAGTGACAGTGTTTATTAAATGATACATTCTGATTTATATCAAGCTCCATTTCATACCAAGCTTGACCCATACTTCATTCAATAAACTGTAGAGCCAGCTGCCTAAAAATAAACATATGTTTGCTTCTGAGATGTTACCTTAAAGGTTTTACATTCATCATGAAGGAGGAGAAAAGAGGTAATTGCAGACAAAAGCTCAAACTTAGGTTTTATCCTGTTCAATCTCAGTACTTCTTATTGTCCAGAATGTCCCATGAGAATGAGGTCTGAGCACAACAGACATTTGTCTGTGTCCTGGCCTGTGCTCATATTGTGTCTGTCATACCCAAACCATGACAGTCTGACCTTCATGCACAACTAATATGGAACAGATGTGCATTCTTGGGAAGGATTATGGCCTTCTGGCAAAAAAAATAACTACTAACATCATGAGGAAGAATTAAGGTAACAGCGTAAAAGAAAAGAAATTTAAGCATAAACTTACCATAAGACAATAATAGTGGTATTTATAAGTGTCTGAAAAACACCAAATAAGTTTAGAATACATGGCTTGCAACCATGACACAAATGAAAAGAAGGGGTGAAATAGTCATGTGAATTGTGGGGCCCTTACATTCAAAGAGAATTATCTTTTTATATATTTTTTTTGGTTCTAGCATAAATCCCTCTCTACCTCTGCCCTTACCATTCTTACTTTGAAGGTAAAGCTATTCATATCTTGTGAATTTTTGTTTCTAATGAAAAGCATCTTATATTTTTGCTTTATGCAAAAACCTATTGCAATTAACACAAAAAGGTCTTTGACATCAGCAGACATTGAATCAGTCTTCAAACTACAAGCATGCAAGTGATACTGTAGCAGAATAAATCCCTTATACCCAGGAGCAGGCAACACGAAAATGAAATGCACTGAGGCTGTCTTCTCTTCAGGTGAGAAAGAAGTATGTTTGCTGTTTGCTAGTTTTCTGATATACAGGAGGGTTTCTAAAATAAGCCGTTTCTTCAATTTGCTGTCAATTTCCTTAAGAGAAGAATTTTAAATCACATTACAAAGGTTTGGAAACAAGATTCTGTGAGCAGCAGAAACCTGACCAGCATCCTACTCCTGTCTAATTAGCTCAGGGAAAAACTAGAAGGTGAGATTTTGCCAGTTCAGCCTTAACATGTAAAAGACTCTTCCTTTCCAGGCCAATAAAAGACACTTAGTGAAGAATTCACACTTTTATTTCATTGTCAGGCTTATCCATTTAAATGTTTCACATTTCACAGCTTTGCAGCTGCCGTTTTTATGCTAGTTAAGCAGCTCAACTTTCAATATTTATTTTAGAAAGGTATCAGCTACCTTGCAATAGGAAACCTCCCCCAGGGGTTCCTGCCCTCCCAGGCAGGAAGAGATGTTAGTATTCATGTTGCAATTTCAGCTGTTTAATTGCTAACTAGATATGCATGATATCCCATAAACTTCCAGAGATGTGTCACCAAAAAGACGCACCAAGTCATGTTCTCTCAAAGGACAGGTCAGATAATTAAAGCTGAAGCCATTAGTCATTTCACAGCTTGTTTGGGTTGGCTATGATTTTTTATGCCTTTCAGAATACTTAGATAAGGAATTTCATGACATGGCAATACTTAAACTGAAAAGGGCACAGCAATTAGTCGAAAGCATGAAAGGAATTTGATTTTATAATGTCAATTTTCTGACTGCATAATGTATAATAAAAGGAACTTGTAAGATTCTGTTTGACAAACCCACAAAATTATCCTTGGAGATTATGTGAAAACTTTTTGCAAAGTAAGATAGAAGTCAAAATGCCTGAGCTACTTTTCAATAAAACAAATGTTTCCTATTGTCAAATATAAGGCTGCGGATTATCAACCCAGGGTAGAAGTCATTAGTCAATATTTACTAAGGATATTCTTCTTCAGTCATGGCTGACCAGCCTGGGTCTGACAGAGCCTGGCTCTGGGCACTCATCCAGCTGGCCCTCTCCCATCCCAGTAGCTCTTGTCCCTTTTTCAACTTTGCTGGCAAAGTGTCAGCACAGATCCCAGTTGTGAATTAATCTGCTATAGAAATACATACCATGCAAGCTTCCCTTGGGAAGTGCCCATTTTTCACAGAGAGCTGTCCATTCTAATGTAAAGTTTCACTGACACAGGAAGTGTTATTTAGTTACAATATGGGACATTTATTTGATTTATTCTGTAGCTTTTCCAGGACATTCACTAGAAATGTCTTCCAAATATCATTAAAGAAGAACACAGGACATATATTTTCTTGATGTAGTTAAAACTTTTCAATATTTTTGTATTTCATTCTTTCAAAAGGGCAAACAAAATGATATTAATTTGGAGGAAACTCTAGAATAAGAGAGGGGAATGAGTCTAAAAACCTTGTGAGCAATGTGGTTTCTTCCTTTCTCTATCCTCATTCTCCATTTTTCAGATGGAAGCAAACAATATGTTTGTTATTTACAGATTTTTAAGAGTGAACTAGTATACAAAAGCACAAAAAACTTCATTCAGCTTCTTCCTACTCAGCCACAGTATCAACACCTTTTCATTTCTAAATAGGAAAATTGACATAGAAAGTGGGAAGAACAGAGCAGGTTTAGAACAACAACTCAGGATTCTTAACTAATCTAGCTCAAATCCATTAGACCAAGTGACACTGGTGCTCATTAATTTCAGATATGTAGAATGGAAAATTTAGCCTGGAAATTTTGTTTACTAGAGGAGTGCTTTTGTGGGCAGCACTTTTCAAGTAGGTATTTATTTGCTATAATCTGAGGAGCCTGTCTGTGTAAGAATTGATTGGTATTCTGAATTGCTTTTCTAATCACAGTAAAAAATTATTAAATTCATATGTGAAGCATGAAAAAGAAGATTTTCAAATGGACATTTGTCACAACATCTATTGTCCTATACAGTAATAAAGAATAGTCACACATTTTTCATCTTCTGTTCTTCAAATGCAAGCACTTCTAAAACAATAGAATTGTGAAGCTCATTTCTTATTGACCCATCGCAGAAAATAGGCAGTAAAACACAAGAAAAATGACAGAGATAAAATGAAACAAGAATTAATACTGAGTGTTCAAAGCCACAGAACACAAAAAAGAGTATTTGGAAATACAATCAGGGAAAGATCCCAGTGAGAGGGCCCTGAGCATTTCCTTCCCTCTCCTGGAGGTCTGTGTGCCCAGGCTGAGGGACAACAGAGATAGGACACCTGAGGTCTGCCTCTGAAGCTATAAATTCTGTGCTCAGAGGTACATAGAACTTTTCAACTTTCAAAGCCTGTTTCTGAGAAGCAGGATCAGATGTTCTTGATTGAAGAGCTGTGCCAGGGAGTATATTAAAAAACTAATTTTAAATCGCAGTATACACCTCACTGGGATTCAAGTGAGGAAAAGCAGTAAGTTTTAGACACAGCAACTTGTGGTGCCCAGTTATGGATGATTTCTATTAGATCCATGACAGTGTTTCTGCCTATTTTAAAATATCTTGTTATGGTAATAAAGGATCATCAAACCCTAGGGTGCATCAAACCCTAAGGACATCAAAGCCAACTGACATACCAGACTTTTTAAAATGTTACTTGTATGGAAGCAGATAGATATTATGGATTCTCATGAAACAAACATCCACCTTATTTGACAATTCCTGTAATCTTGTAATATTGGTAGAAATATAGCAGAGCTTCTCTTACACAAAGTGACACTTAAAACACCCTTCAAAGAAGGCTAGCCAGTGGACAAAACAATGAGAATTTCTGTCCAAGCAAGAATATTGTGTTTTAAAAGCAAGATTTCCCATTTCTTCCAAACAGGTCTTGCACAAAATCAGCATCCAGTTAACAATATAATGTGGCAAATATTTCAGATCCATGTGGAATAGACTGCTCTCTCAGTGCAAGACTGAATGCTGTGTACACTCTTCTGCAGAACTGACTGTGCAGCTGCACCTCAGCTGTGGGTGTGAAACCTTCCCCAGTCTGATTTTCTAGCGAACACTGCTATTTGGTTCCCACCTGGTAGTCAGCGCTGTTTGTCATCAACTCCAGCTTCTCTGAGACTGGGATTTTTCTTTAAACTCAAAGCCATCACTGTCATATCATCAATATTAAAAATCTGGATCTCCAAACCTCTATAGAAATGGTTCAAGCAATTTTTGTCCATAACATGCCTGTACTGAGTTTGGCTCATGAAACAACTGGGTATGGCTTCAGTGCTTGGAACAGAAGCCTGGGCAATGAAATCATATTGTAGTTCACAGAAGAATTTAATTGTTGCTGTAAAGCCCTGTAGAATTTATTTCTGAAAGGAACTTCATAAAAACCAGGATATCATTACTCATGTGACAGCAGACACATAAAATCAATTACTGCTGCATCTTTTTTAGGTCATTTTGTTGGTCATTAATTTTCATTGTAATATTTGATGTTCTGCATATTCTATAAGGACCTCTTCAACATGCATCAAGACATGATAAAATATTTTAGACCAGCTAATTTTTAAGGTCCTCAAAAAAATAGTTTTTTCTAGGGTGATTTGGGGTTTTTTTTAAGAGAAGGAAGAGGAGAAGAGAATATAATGCATTTTGCAATGACCAGCCTTTCATCTTCCCTGCCATCTTCCTGTGCTGCAACATTGTTTTTGCAGCTGTTAACCTTCCCCATTCCTCTTTTTAAATGACTCTTGAATTTCTTAAAGGAAACTGGGGAGTTCTAAGGAGTTTGAGGCATGACAAATTTATTCCATAGACTCAGTCAGATAATGATCATCTGATTTGCCATATTTTGTCTCAAGTAAATAATATCTTCAGACAGAAGACAATTTAATAGAAGAGAATGAGTTACCCCTAAAGTACTAATAATCAAAAAGAATGGGTGGTGATTGCAAAGTTACCGTTTTCCAACATTGTCTGATATTTTCTTTCTTTTTTTCCAATTTAGAGAATGGGGTTTTCTTCCATTGCTGCACTTAATATTTCTTCACTCTCAATGAAACCAGTGTCTAACTTATTCTTTTGTTGGCTTTTAAACATTATAAATAAGCAAATGAAGGCACTGAGGGCAGAGTGCTGCAATTCACTGTGCTGCTACATTAGAGGATGCAAATGTGAGAGCTATGGTTCCTATGCCTCCTGCTTAAGTCTGAGCTTAATTACAAAGAAATCATACAGATAACAGTAGGATCCATCTAATCCTTTTAACTAAATAAACACAGAGTGGCTGGCTTAACTCCAATATGTACTGTTATTCTAGTAGCTTCCTTAAATGCAAAGATAACATTTTAAATTTTGCAAGCAATATATAAGTACTCTGGTCAGTTATATTATCATCAGTTGCTCTGTTTAATCTTTTTTTTGGAATCCTAGACAAATTAGTCTATTTCTGCAGGCAAACCAGTTACATTAACTGGTGTTAACCATTAAGCTATCTTTCCATTCCATTCTGTTCCTGCTTTGATCATTTCAGGGAAACAGTATCCATTATTCAGACCAAGACAAACAGAGACAAATAACTCACTGTAACTTTTCAGTATGGAATGGTGACCAGCACTGAAATCAAAGCCTTTCTGGTTAGCCCAAAGACCTGAGGGAAAAGGGAGCTAAAAGTGCATTTTTTTGATAAAGGAAAAATATATTATTACTATTCCACTGCAAGTCAATTATTAATCTTCCTGTGAATTTCCAATATCCACATAATGACCAAAGCAATATTGGAGATATTTATAATCGTATGAGTCTGGAGAAAAACTTGCTTTGTATTATTGCTGGTATCCAAAATACTCTCCTCCACAATGATTTGGTATTAGAAAGAATTTCCTTCAACCCCTTTCCATATCATGTGTTTTATCATCTGAGTTTTAGTTTTCTGGTGTCTTCTAGTGCATTTGTGACAATGAATGATGGATGGTACAGTAAAAATACAATTTTCTTAGGACCATACACAAGGTACTAATGCTTCTTTGCTAGAAAGTAGCACTTCACCAACAAAAAATTCTCTTACTACTACATGTAGTATACTGGGGGAAGCCAGCTGTTGGGTGGATTATCAAGAATCAGTCAAAACCTCTGTTTAAAGTTTTCCTTCTACCCACTTCTCATTACTTCCACTGGGAAAATAGCCTATAAAACCTGAAGGGATTCTCTCAAGTAATAAGGATGTGCTTTGGTCTTTGGATTTCAGTAATAGTGAAGATTTAAATTCACTTTAGAATGTACAAATATTATTCCTGTGATTCTTTGAGAGCAGTGCACACAATACACCCTGAAAACTCCCAAAAGTCAAAATTTAATTCATAGCATAATGCCTACTTCAGGACAAAATGACAGACTCCTGAAAGCCTTCACAATCTGTCTTCTACTGCTGAAGGACTGCTGTTCCTAGAAGAATTCAGTTCCATAAGATAAGTGTTATTACATTATTTCTGTAGGTCTGCAGGGCCTGAAGTTTGAATTTAATGTGAACTGAATAAAATCATTTGCTTTTTATCAGCATGGTCCATGAGCTATGCTTTGAGGCCAATATGTTACTCCAAGGAAAATGAGTTAAGCTCCAACTCCCTAATCCCTGGATAAGATCATAAAATCATCACACATCACTCAGTACTGTTTAGTAAAAACTGCCTTCCTCTGTAGTAATAATGAAAAAACGGAATTACAGCCACTGACTCCTCAAACATGATGGCTCTTGCAGGCTCAGGTGAAGTAGAAGACTGTATGGAGAGGATGGATTGCAGCCAGAACAGCACAATAACCTCCATTTCACGTTGATGTTTGATTTCTGGAAATCTACTCAGAAATAGACTTTTAAAAAAGAACCATCCTCTTGCACACCCTTTCTCTCTTAAACACACTTATACTCATAATTTCATGCATAATAACTGTGTTTAAACTCATGCTCTGCTGTAGGCATAATTCCAGAATAAACGTGGGAATAACTCCTGATATAGACTGCTGTAATAATAAATCTAGTTATGATTTATTCAGTTTATTCTCACATTAACATGGAAACTCAAATGTAAAGAGAACTGCTAAAAGAATTAGTGTTTTCCATAGAACTATTGGAATTACATATGCTAAAGAAGGAATAGACTCAAATATGTAATAGCCAAGATGTACTAGTTTGTATTAATTCAGTTATTTCAAATATTGGTGTCATCTCTCTTGATTAGATACAAATAATTTCACTAAATAGAACGTAGAATAGTACATCAAATTGCCTCCAGCCCACCACCCAACTAGGAATACTCAACCAATAAATAATATTTCCAATACTTACTTTGGGCAATTCCTACAATTAAGCTGCTACCTAGCTACTTCACAGTGGGGCTCTAAAACCTAAGTCACTATTTGGGAGACAGAAGCCTAATTATTAGAACTTTGACAGGCAGTATGAGGGAAAGGTGTCAGTGTCTGCCTTTGAAAATGAGGAACAGACAAAGAAATTCCTCCTGCCACTGCTGCTGCTAGTTTTCCTATTGCAACTGATAGTTGACATTATCACAAAATATGTCACAAGGAAGAAGAAACACACTTACACAAAGTATGTCAAAAACTAATAGCAACAAGACTGATGTCAATAATATACTTAAACTGTTCCATTTGAGGTTGATGTAAGTTTATGGAATGATTTCCCAGCTGACAGTTGTGGATGACGACTAAAAATTCAAGTGCAAAATAGATCAAGCAGGCCAATCAAGTACTACTTTTCTCACCAATATACATTAAAGATGAGTCAGTCCTAAAGCCTGACAGGAGACCCAGTGATCCTTGCGTGAGGAAATACATGTTTAGTATTCCTTTTGATTCCTATTACATTAGCTAAACAATTATTAACAAGTCTTACTCTCACACAAGGGAAAACAATTCAATTATTCATGTGGACAGGCCAGGGTGTAATCAAAATCAATTTGTTACTCTTAGGGGTGAGGAACCAAAAGGTTTTTATTGCAAACATATTGAGCATACCTTTAAAAAGAAGGAATCAATACTGTCTTTCAATTGCATAGGCTTTCTTTAAATGGATAGAAGCATTTGCCTGAAAATGAACATAGTACTGGCTATTACTGTCACACTGTAGACAGTACAAATCATATTTGTCCCTGCCTATGGCAGGGGGGGTTGGAACTCGATCTTTAAGGTCCCTTCCAACCCAAAATATTCTATGATTCTATTAATGGTAGAACAAGTTGATCTTAATTCAATCAACTAAGATCCAATCTACCAAATAATTTTATTTTATGAAGTATTTCAGGAGTACTTCAAAACACTAAGGATTTCAAAAAAATAGTATATAACCTATCGGTTCCAGCCTTTGGTCATACTAGAGCTCATAAATTGGACAATTAAAACCAACAATTAAATGCTATGGAAGGTACTGATTGCTAATGGATTTATTAGTTCCCTCTGTTGTAATGGCAAATGGGGCTCCTCTAGCTGCTTCCCAAAGGAAACCATCATCTGAGGGTGAGCAAAACATACTATTCTTTACCTAAATATCACTTTCTACTTAAGAAGGCAAAATTAGAAAGTTACTTGCAAAAAAACTTGTAAATCACATAAATTTGCAAATAGCTACAAAGCTGCAAAAATCAGTTTTACATCAGTAGTGCCCAGTGGTTCAACTAACACTGAATGGATTGATGAACAAAATGCAGGTAACACTCACAAAATTACTCTCCAATGTAGATGGAGTGTAATTAACTTGGTAACTACATATTCTGTCTATGAGTTTGATGGCTTAGGCCCCTACTAATCCATAGCAACATGTTAAGAGCAAATTACCAGATGTATCACGCTGACAAACGTCTGCTCATTAGCAAAGGTTACAATCATTTAAAAACAAGCATTCTTCGTGCTGGAAGACTGAGAACCACAGCAGCACTGTCTTTTTTTAGATCTCCAAATTAGTACACGTTTTTGTCATGTCAGGGTTCTACATCTGTTTAAATGTTGCAAACAGTTATGAATATTAATTATCATTTGTTCCAGAAAAGCTGTAAATCAGTTAATTAGTAACCTGTCATCATGTTTATATTGTCTAAAGGAAAATACAACCCACAACATAACATGAAATTAAGCTAGAATTTGGTCTACAGTCACCAATTATAAATGCATAAATTGGTGTACTTAGCCTTCATCTAACATGAGGTTATTGAGGTTATCTTTTTTTTTTTTCCCCACTGGTTATATTTTGATCCAATAAATACATAAAAGACCTGAAAAACATATTGTGATGACAATCTGTTAACAGGTAAAGCACAGATCAAATTGGCCAGTTTGAGACTCTCAGCTCAAAGAGGCAAATTCAGGAGGCACTGAAGTCATCAACCTGAGAATTACAGAGAATGAACCCCTAAAAATAGGCGAAAAAAAATTACTCATAAGTAAATGAGATACTGACAAATAACAAAGACTCAACTTGCAAATATTTAATATTGGAACTTTCCTTCCTATACACCTTCTTCCAATATTTAGTAAGCTAATAAGTTAATTTTGAAGGCAAATTGCTTTTTCTGCATACTTAGTTATTTGTCTCTAAACAAAAAAATCTCCTTGTGTTTCACATCTCTTACACTTTAGAACATTCATATACTTCAGTTAGCAATGCTTCTCATTCACATACTTCCCTTAGAGTTTGAGGAGAATATATCACATATAAATTGGCAGCACGAGTGTAACAAAAATCCTTTGAAACATTTGCCTGACTTGGACCTTTCCTGACTTGGACCTTTCTGTAAATATCAGGTATTTAAAAAAGACTCTGCAGAAAGGCTCAGCCCAATGTTGTTTTCATTCATATTCTAAGATCCAGAAGTTTTACTTGCGAATCATAATTCTAGCTTTTAGGATTTCTCACTGAATAAAGCACATAATTTAAATCTGTTAATCAGTAGGAGTGGAAAAAAAAAAAAGTGTCTTCAGTTAGTAGCAGTTTGAGAGTGTTAACACTGACTCCATAATGTGATTTCAGTGCACAGGAAGTGACAAGTATGAGGGACACACCTGTAACTGTCTAACATTTAAATGAAAAATCTCTCAATAGGGAAAGCAGTGAAGGAGACCAAGCCAGCCAACAAGAAGAAACTTATTCTGCTGCACAGACTTCTTAATGTAGATGACTTTGTGACTTTAAATGACTTCTGACAAATACTTGTTCACTGCTTTTCTGTTAATTTTTTATTACAACTTGCCTGTGTTAAATTTCAGCACTATCAGAAAAGCCTGAAAACATTTCCAAAGCTTCCATACATCTGGCAGCTGACACTCAAATGCCAGAAGTTTAACACACTGCTTTGTGAGAGCTATCTGTGTGTAAATGTTATATCATTTTTTCCACTTTCTTGTAAATAAAATAATACAGGGCATGTAAGTTAAAATAAAGGTCAATTCCCTCTCCCACGCATTTTGCTCCTTGTATGACAGGTATGTTTATGTACAACAGAAAACAACCAATTGGGTGTTTCCCAATGAGTTAAAGCCCTGTTGAAGTTAATGATTACTTTCTCTTTTTTTGGGGCCATCAAGTCTCAATCCCCGGGAAATTCCTGGTTCCTGAAATCATTATTGCTTAATTGAAAGGCTAACAACCAGCACAGTAAAAACATATAGCCTTCTTCTGGGAATGTAAGAAGTACAGGCTCACATTGAGGAACTCTTTTCTTCCATCCCCTCAGATCATGAGTTGAGAACGACCTGGGAGGGGAAATAAATCTGAGGATACAAAGAGCTTCAGCAAAAAAACAGCAGGTCATAAATAAAATCCCCCCACAAACGCCAAGTGGTTTTGTTTTTCTTTTCTCTCTTTCTTCCCTTCTTTTTTTTTGTTTTAATCATTATTCACCCTGACATGAATCCTAATTAAAATTTTACACAGTGTGTCTTTTAATTAGCCATGGCTGGAGTGGTGAAAGCTATCAATATTTAGCAGGATAATTGTACGAAATGACTTTTCAAAAATGAACAGCAGGCATGAATCCACTCAACAGCAGGGGGTTATTCAGACACACACTGTGCAAGATGGGGTGCCTCAGATAATGTGTGAGAGATAATAATGCACACAGGGAGTGACACATGCTGCCATATTTTGTGCTTCATTGGTTTTCTGCAAATAGCATTTGGCTCTTGCACTCAGGACTTTAGGGTTCACACAAGCTTCAAGCCGGTGATTTTTATCTTTATCTTGTTGACTTATTTTATCTTAAATAGAAGGATGTGTTTAATAACAAGGACGCACAAACAGAAAACTGAGACGCAGCTCCGTGTATAACCTAATTTGATTATCCTTTACAGGGGCTAACAATGAACAAGATCAAGAACAGAGGCTTGCTTGCTTTCTTCCTTTCTTCTGCCCATTCTGGCAGAATACAAAGCAGTAAATTATCTTCTGTTTTGTGAAAGCATGATGCAAATGTGCTCACCTTTATTTTGAAATAGCTTTGGAATAGTTTACTTCTCACATAATCTTTCTCTCCTTTCTTTCACTGAAGAACCAGGACAGGCAAATTGCAATGTGCAACCTAAGTTGCTTGTTACAGCATAGCAGAAAAAGCATGAAACATGCAAATATTCCCCACAGACACCAAGGAATGTTCAGTAACATCACATTAAATGGGGTTCAGAGACAGTTACACATAGTGCAAGCAGTCTGTGGGACAAAATCCATGAGTAATTATTCAAGAGTGAGAACCCCTAATTCTAGCACATGAATTGCCAACACAGAGACAAGTCTAAAGCTCAAATTAGTGTAGTACTGTGCACATTCAGATCAAATTTATGCAAGAACTACTTGTTTAGTTTAAGAAGATGGAAATTAGCATGTTTTTACCAGTTGCCTGCAGAAAGTCACTTGATTATCCATCACAGCAAAAAGGATTCCCTCATCTCCAAATGATTCCTTTGTCTGCTGCAGCTAGGCAGATTCAGCAGGACACTGGTGTTTGACCAAGTCCCCTCATAATATTATAATTAAACACAAAGGGCAAAACTAGCACTGAAGTTTTAGCTCACCAGGAAGGTTGACTGGCTCCTGAAAACTGGATGGGATCTGTACCAGATCTAGATTATCTTTAAGGTCCCTTCCAACCCAAATCATTCTAGGATTCCATGATTCTATGGTACCTGTACGATTTCAGCAGACAGGGAGCCACAGAGCAATAGAGCACTAAAATGCATATAACATCAGTATATTCTGCCCTTTTTTGTTTTTTTATTCCCCTTACATACCATGAGATTGATAGAAATAGCCTGAGCCCACAATGCAGTATTTCAGCAGAAACATTAACTTTATCTTAGTTATGACACATTATGCAGCATCAACTGCATACAAATCTTTCCCATAATTCTTTACAGCTAAATCAGCTATAAAACTCAGAGACCAAGACATATAGCCACACTGTATATCATCTCAATGCATTGCATACCAGCAAAAGAACAATTATAAAGCTGCTAATGGAATTTGATTGACAGAATCACAAGACATTTACAAAGAAAGACCAGCAGGAGAGACCTCTTCTCAATTTAATCAAAATGTAAAGCACTAAGGTTTACAGCACAGCAGCATTTGCAGTGCTATAACACTGATGAATTACCTCTTCATAGGCTCTGATCTAAAGCTCTCTGAAGGTACAGGTGCCACCACACTGATTTCAATGACTACTGGAATGGGCTCCCAAATTAAGTTTGAGTGCAAGCCTGGGAATCCAAAATCTTGTTTTCAAGGCTGCAAGAGACCTGTTAAATGTCTTCAACCAGTTTATTTCACCCTTCTGTGCCTGAATTTTAACTTAAACTGAGACTCACAGTAGTTTTTACAACCTCCGTTAAGTAACAGTTGTAAATCTCCCTCAAATTCCTGGGCAGTGGTGTGCTAGTGCTAAGTATTTTTAACACTAAACACATTAACACATACAAAGTTAGCACTTAATGGTTAAGCAGGTAAGGGGAGAGGCACAAAGCACCCAGAGAAACAACACATCAAAGTATTCTACAGTTAAAAAGATAAACAAAACCAAAACAAAACCCAAAGAAAGTTAAAACTCAAGACAGTTGTTAAACCAAGCACTTTATAATTGTTCTATATAAATACGAGAATTTACCACCAAAATTTACAAACCAGATCACAAACAGACTTTTTTTTTGTCAAAAAAAGAAGGGGAACAAAATAAGAACTCTAGTAATTTCAGGTGGGTTTTTTCTGTGTTTAGTGGTATACTATTTCAAAGAAAGCTCTTCTTTTTATTTTTACAAAAGCTGAATTGATTCTTCTTTTTTTAGACAAAGGCTACAATTAGGTGTTCATTATTACCTGATGCTTTTACTTTGAGAGATCTGTTTTTCCAGAAATAAGATTTAATTATTACATTCTGCTTTTCAAGACATTTTAACCTAAGCCCGAAAAGTGGAAGCAAAATAAATTAATATGATGGATACAAAGAATTTACAAAAAGCAGTCTGACATGATAAATAGTAAAACACTGTTAGGTGGAGTAATTGCATTTAAATGACAACAGCAAATATTTTGGCTTTCAGTCAACAGTAGACCATCACTTTATATCCAGAAACTCTTAATGCAATGCACAATGGAATGGCTGTAGCTAACAGGAGGGAAATCAAAAGACAGTCAGGAAGTATGGGAAGATGAGCAGTACAGCAGCTATGATAAGAGAACAAATTTCATGGTTATATAGATTATCAGCATTAAGGAATGGTCAAGTTTAACATCAGCCGCGAGCTGATGTGTGCCAAGTGTGTTAAAGATGGGAGACTCTGGCTGAAATCTGGAGTTGGGGTGGGTGCACTGGCATCAGAAAATTGCTCCTTCAGTTACCAAAAATCAGCAAAGGAATGAAGTTCTCTGTCAGTATCTGTTGCATACCTCAGGGCACACAGCCTGGTCTTCAACACAGGTTGCACTGTCTTGTCCCCCTGGAGATCCAACAAACCACCACCCTGACTCCATCCACTCCCACACAAATAAATTAGAAAAATAATTACATGCAATAATCTATCTAAAGCCAGCAGCATCTGGATTGGGTGAGTAACTCCTGAGATCTTGTTACACATTCACATCACTCACAATGCATTAATCTTTCTGCCAGTAAAAGTAATTGCTTAAGAATTAGCTTGGGTATTTATAAAGGCACCTTACCCTTCAAATAAATGAAAGTTCTGTCATTTAGTGAGTCTTACAAAAGATACAGTAACTGAAGGGACATTTGGATTAAACAAGAAAATAGTGTTGGACCCTGAGGGAATGAGCCTGACATAAGTAAAAAATAAACAACCCAAAACATGAAGTACTGCAGTAATTTATAAACAAAGTGGTTATCTCTCTGCAATGTTAATAGGTAACGAACACCAAAATCTCTTGGATTATTTGAAAAGAAAAAGAAGTTTCTAAATAATAAGGCCTGGATTTCAAACAAATTAAATATGTAGCTCTGGTAATCCATGTCTGGAACAGAGGGCTTAGCAGGGAGAAACACCTCATAAATTGAGTCTGTTTTTCAAAGGAGGATAATGTGTGACTACATCACTGTTATTAAAAAGTAATTTTGTTGTGTATAAGAGGTGCCTGAGACTTTGTAAAGTTCTCCATGTGTTACATAATACAGGGCTTTAAATACAGCTTCACTTCAGCCCAGAACTGGCAAATGGCACTGATGTTATGAATGAAATGAACAAAGATTAATTTCTCACTCTTTTTTAAGAATATAAATGTGTGCCATTATCACTGTCACAACCACCAATATCTTGTGCTATGATATATACCCTGAGTCTTTTATTATAACCCTCAGTTACAAATATTCCAAGCACAACTTACAGACCCTTAGTCTGGGAAATGGGAGAGGGGAGACAGGTAAATTAACATTTATGTCAGTTGCCCTTCTCACCTGTTTGCATAAATGCTCAGAGGGCACTGCAGGACTGATATCAAGGGGAAGATGGTTGGACAGGCACGCAGCTTTCTGTGAAATCAAACAAGAGACAGGGATGGGAAAACTATCCTCTGGGAAAAGAAGGGAAATAGAATCACTGATGTGTAAATAACCTACAGCACCCACTGGGGAACCAGGAATCACCATGAGCAAGCTGAAATCTATAAATGAACAGACGATAATACAATAATCTTAATGGAAAGGAAGAGAAATTTGGAAAAGAAACAGAAGACTGGGTAAAATACATTTTCAAGCAAATGCATTTTACCTTGAAAAGGTCTGTAATAATGTTTTTCTACATCTAGCAGGTCAACTTCCAAGTTCCAGAGCTGTATAGTATCTGAATGCATCACAACACATTCTAAATAACATTTGTAACAGAGACAAACATACACAGGTCATGTATGTTCACATGTAAGTCATGAAAAGTCATGGCACATGGTCACAACATTCTGCAGACACACTCACAAATCCTGTTTTACGTCTGCAGTTATTTGACTGGCATACAGAAGAGCATGGCATGCAAACTGTTAAAATTCTTTCTGCTAACTGCTACCAAAAATATAACTTTTTTTTTTTTATACTTTAAATTGAATCTTTTAGTAATATATCTCACAACATAAACACACCTCTTAAAATCTTCAAAAGAATCCATAAAGATCTTTACTTGTAGTTTGACACCTGAAAGATTTCAGAACACCTATTCTACTGTTGGATTAGCTAAGGCAAAGAGGAACAAAGTAAGTCAATGGAAGACTCCTAAGTGACTTCTTGATGATCTAGGGGCTGTAGGAGTCATTAGTCCTCATTCCCTTCCCAGCACTGAAGGGATAAAAAATTAACTATATGCTATTGTGTCCCTGACAGGGCTGATATCCTTTATGTAACCTCTTCACTTTGTACCAAAAGTGGAGTCTTTACAGAGCAAGAATCTACAGAAGGTCAAGACATAAATGACATATTTCTCCTCAATCTGCATTAACTTTTTTCTTTGAAAGCTTTGTCATGATCTATCCAAAACCAGGAGCAGAACTACAGTCTTTGCACACAGAAATTAATTTGTATTAGGATTAACCTGGCTTTGTAGCATGGTTAGAAGTAGTACATAGAATGGTATTACTCCAGCCATGTCAGGTAAAACACCAGCCCTCTAGGCAGACATAAGTTTTACCAACAAGTCCCAGGTGATTTTGCAGCATTCTAGGTTTTCTTTATATTTTCTTATTTCAAAGTTATTTCAGTGTCAGAAAATTCATGTTGCTTGCTTAAAGCTACCCACTTGACAAAGCAAGATCACTATAGAGAAGTAGATGAGGAACTTTATCTGAGCCCACTCAGCAAAGCTCAGAAAACATGTATAAATTTACTACAACAGTTTCAATCCTTAGGTTTGGAAAGAGGGTGTAGAGTGAATAGAACCAAAATAGAACATGAACAGTTCATCCTGTTCGGATTTCTTTGTGAGCACCCTAAGAAGATTATAAATAACTGAACATTTTTTCCTTCCTTGCATTTACCAGATAACACATAGAAGATGTTTATACTAGAATTATTTGTCTCAAATAGCAGAAAGTACACTTGTCACATATAGTCTGTGCTGCTGACATGTGCTGTTGACAGTGTCACTTTTAACATCAGAGTATCACTACATTTAGAGTAAACGCAATATGTGGATACAAGTGCTGTCCCAGATGGAAAAATCCCAAGAATTTAAAGCTACAGATCAATCATAAGTTTAATTTCAGCCCTGATTTTTTGAATAAGAACTGAAATGGCTGAACATCATTTTGCTTTAAAGTGCTAGTGACACCTTCTCCCAAAAGTATTAAGGATTGGACATTGCTTTTTATCTCAAAGTATATGTTCACTTAAGCAACAAACAAGGCAGGTGCAAAGTGGACAAGGGATGTCAAGGACAAGCTATTTCAGAATTCTGAAACAGGCTGATTAAAGGTAACAGGGAATCTGAATTAAATTAGTTTAGTTTTACCATTTAAGCATAAGTAAAGATGAGCTATCATTCTACCAGCTGCAGATTTTGTTTTCAAAAACAGCTCCTCAAGTGGAAACACTCAAAATCCACTTTGAATGCACTGATTAGTCATGAGATTGTTTATTCTTACTTGTGTCATAATGTACCTTAAATTTGAAAAATTCTTGTTGAGCTAGTTGTACTGGGATAGAAATAAAGAAATGGCACCATTTATTCATTTATTGTTCTTTTTAATCCCTCTGGTGACCAGCATATCCCAGGTTTTGCCCTGCAAACCCTTCTGCTAATTTTCAAACCATTCTACTAAGTTATGCATACTATTTCTTTCTAAGTGAAATGTGTTACTTGTCTTTCTGGGGGTAATTATTTCATTTTCTTGTTTGGTCTGTGTTTAAATAAGCTATTGATTTCATTTTTGCAGTAATTTAAGGTGGGAATACAGTTTTTTAATAACATCAGCCTAATACACTTTGAGTAAACAGATTTTATGGTGTCAATCTGTTATTTTTGTCATCAAAATCAAGCAAGTAGCAGCTACTCACGTGGTTGGATTTGGAGAAAGAATGTTTTGTGAAGCAGAAAGTAAATTAAGAGAACAATTCAGTAGAAAAAAAAGTAATTTGCAGTGAAATATCAAACTTTGAAAAAAGGACATCATATTGCAAACTAATTACTGCATTCTGACACTGCAATCTCATAAGTCAGCAGCTTAAAATATGATATCATTGTAAATTAATGCATAAAAATACCAGCTGAGAAACATAGTTGACTACAAATCTGAAAATGGCACTGAAAATGAAATGAAAAATGAGGCATCATCATGAAGAGAAATTTGGAGATTAGACAAAATTCTAAAGCTTCATTAAAATTCACTCTCAACAGGCTTAGATGGAAATGACCTCCAAGGATTATAAAATCTCACCCTTCAGCTGCTTGACATTCATCAACAGGTGATAATTTGTCATACTGGAAAGAATGCTGTCATCAGGACTGCTTTTTGAAAGAAAAGGGGAAGGAAAATATTAAATAAGTTGCAAAGCATAAGAAGAATACAAATTCCTCAGCTGAAGTACAGAGCTTCAATAAAAAAAATAAATACTCAGGATACAGCTGTTATTCTCCTGGAATCTAAGCTGAGGCTCTTTCAGGTGATGTAGCTCAGCTGACCATATCTGAATTGGAGGCAACTGGGCTCATAGTACACAGTGTGTAAAAATATGAACTTGTAAAAAAATCTCTGAGGTGGAGATGTCTTTTTATGTCTGCAGTTACCTGACATTTTATTTGGATATTGCCTTCAAGTCACAGAAGCTAGCAACAGAGAGAGGCTTAAGGACAGCAGCAAGTGTATTTATGGAGATGCAGTGTTTCCAACATAGTAAACCAAATACTAGTAGACAGGGCTTTCCTACAACTTAGTCAGAATTGGTAATTTTTATTAAATAAACTAAAAAAGGAAAGAAAAAAGAGAAGCTTTTCTAAAGTGCTGGGTGTTCACTTTATCGTCCTTCAATAAAAAATAACTGAAAAGAGAAAAACTTTGATTTCATGGAGATTGATCTTAGAATTATCTCTCCCTTACCTGACATTTGTCTGGAAGAATAAAATGCCTCGGTACTCTGTCTCTTCCTGACATTCCTTCCTTTTATTTGGTAACAAAAAAAGCAACAGGATTTTATAATAATACATTAAAATTTTAGAATAATTTCAGTAACTATCATTGCATTATAAAAAAAAAAAAAAGCCTTCAATAGGGTCACTGACATTTAATGAATTATGAAGTGGTTCTTTCAGAGCATCCCAATTTGGTTATCTCACTAGCCTCATTAAGATTTTTCCATCTAGAATACCAACCCTTTGATAATATCTACTTAGTCTAGTGTTCCATCTGACAGCTGTCACAGAAAAATGAATGGAATATTTTTAAATCTTTACTGGAGACAATTTTGTTCACATCACTTTCATGACATTACTTGATATGTTGAGTAAATCCTCACTAGCTCACTAAGTTCTTTAAAAGATACCCTCATCCAATGCAGTCATCATAAGCATGCCATGAATGAGCTAGGGTAATTATTCTACAGTGATTTTCAAGACCAGATCTTTTGCCTAACACTGTATTCTCATGTCATCAGACATAAAACTGGAATACTTCTGTTATGTAGTAAGCTGTCAGCAGATGATTTTATTGAGTTTGACTTATTCATTGTCCTTATGCATAAATCTAATAAAAATGTTAGAATTTAGATTGTAGCTAAGGTCACAGTACATGGCAAGAACACTGAAACATCCTGCTTTCAAAGACATCTAGAGCCATCAAATCATCCCCATCAGTCCTAGGCATACAGAACTATCTAAGTGTCTCAAAAAAACAGCTGCAAATTTACTAAAAGCATTGCCATCAAGAATCACAGTTGCTTCTTCTGCAAATGTTCTCACTCCAAATGTTTACAATCATTTTGTAAATTGCATCAATATCAGAGGATTCTTGTTTACACACATACATAAATACAAGCCTTGCATGCATTCACACATTCCAGACTCACACAGCTGCCCTTTCTGAAAGCTCTAAGTCTAAATCAGTTTACAGTATAACTGCAAGAATTACATATTTCTGCATTATTTTTGCACTTGGTATGCGGATGAAAGAATTGAATAACATCATTGTGGCTTTGGAGAGATAGGAGAAAGCACTGTGAGAACTTGGAAATCAGCAAAGAAGCAAATTAAGACAACTGTGGATTGTGGTTTCCTTCCAGCACACAGGTTTTGACAAGAGAAAAAGGCTTGTATTAAAATGTGTTTTTCTGTGAATTCTGCTTAAATAAGAAACAACTGTAGGTTGAGGTTCATCTGCCATGGAATTCATAGAACAGAACAAAAAATCTAGCTTTTTGAAGTAAAGTCAAAGAATGAACTATTAATGAGTGGAATGTTACTCAGTCTAATTTTTAAAAAGCAATAGTCTGAAAGGAAGATTTTGAGATTTGTTCAGCACTAACCTACTGACCTACCCACGGTTTCCTAAATGTTGGTTCACTTTAGATGAAATAAAACAAACTGATCATTTCTGAATACTTCTGACTGACTTTCTTTAAAGCATAATTTTTCTGATGACTGTCAAACAGAGTTACTATAGTTCTAATGTTAATAGTATTGTCTTTGTAATTTTCTAGACTTCATGTGCATGCTTTAATATTTCTCCAGTACACAATAGCTTGTATTTCCCTGGAGACATTCAAGGCCAGGCTTGTTCAGGCTCTGAGCAACCTGATCTAGTGCAGGATGTCCCTGTCACTGCAGAAGGGTTGGACTAGATGGACCCTTAAGTTCTCTTCCAACTCTACAATTCTATACTTTAATTTCTTATTTATAGACATCTTAGGCAATCATAAAGAGGTATGGAGTGACCACAACACATGGCTTTGTCTTGCCAAGGAATGTACTGGCTATGAATTACATGGCTGCTCAGATGGCAGCCATTCTTAGCCAGGAGACTTGCAAGGATAGTTAGTGAAGTCGCTGCAAAGACAACTAACAGCATCATGTAGTTCTGCCTTTATCTGTAGTATTATCCTAATATGCTTTAGCAGAGAGGAGAATGAAGCAAAGTGACTGAAAAGCTAGAACATCTAGGAAAAAAAGAAGTAGATAGCCTATCTAGGCATACTTCTTCAGGTATTCAAAACCATAAGCTCCCTCTACTGGTACAGCTGAATTACTAAATACTTATAATGGTCCTAGATTCTGTAGTTCCAGCCCTAGCACAGATCATGATTCCCTTCTGAACTGTCACATTAATTTTTCAATTCTACAGTATTCTTTTAATCCTATTACTATGTGATGTGAATTCAGACAAATTTCAAATCTGCTTTTTTAACAGACCCACACATCTTCAACATCTGAGCTAGTTATCATTAGTTTAATGTCTATTCATGGACTCTACAATGTTTTTCCAAATTTAAGTTTTAAGCTTGACAGAAACTGGTGATGCTTGAAAACAGAAAGACAGATTTTAGGTATTAACACTACTGCTGAAAATCAGAATCTCATACAAATATGCCATAGCACAAGAAGTTAAAAAGTGGTATCATATGTGATTAATTCAAGTCACTGAAGTTGGTGAAACATTATTCAAGCCAAAGGGGAAAAGTACCAATTTAAAAAGTCTGCAAAAAAGCTCAGACAGTGTCTTGTATCATCGATGTATGTTGTACAACCATCTGTCAACCTTAAATTGAGTTCTTTTCCAAACATTGCTCCCTACAGCCAGTCAAGCAATTTGTTTGCAGAGAAAGCATACACTTTAAAAATTGTACTCTTATGCTAAATATTCTACATTCTTACCTATAAGTGGTCCGGTCAACTCTTGTTAACTTTACATTTTCAAAAACATTACTAAATCTTTTACACCATAAAATAAGAAGTGATTCTAAAATTTAGGCCTAGAGTCTGTTGGTATCTAATATAAATGACCACATAAAAAGACAAATTGCTAGTTTCTATAGCATAGCAAATTTATATAGATAGGATTCTAAAGGATTTTTTCAGTTATCTAATTTTCTACTGAAAGACCAAAGAACAGTAACTAAAGATCTCATTCTTTGCAAATTAATCTCATTTTGCTAAGAATTATCTGAACTGAGCAGAATGCAAGTTTTCATTACAAAAGATTAAATCTCCAGATGCATTAATAAGTGCATTTCAAAACACTTCTTGCAGCATCTTTACAAATTAAAAGGGGAGTGACAGGTCTATTGTCTGAAATAGCCATAACTCAAGACATCAATACAAGTATCTTATGAAGCAGCAATAACTGCATGAGTAAGGAAGACTACATTGAAAGCACTAGGTAAGCTGCAAACCAAGAATGAGGAGCACAAGAGGTCCTGTGTGGTATGTCAGACCCAGAATAGCAGGGAGTTTTTGTCTGGTTTGTCTGGGTTTTTTAGCCTGTTTTGACATGCTAGAGATGGGTCTATTTTGAGTAGATTTCTATAAAACCCTCCAGCAATGTCATTTTTACTTCACTGTGATCTCTGCACAGCTCCTGTCTGGGACCCCATTAAATGGAAAGAAGTTCAATAATCCATTCTCAAGCCAGCATAAATACAATTAAGTGTTCAACCTCAGGATGTGAAAAAAGAGGCTTCTACCAAGTAACGTGTGCTCAGTGATGAAATGCAAGTCTGGAAACAACACCACAAAATATTTTTTGAGATCTAGATAGGATCATCTCACCATGTGTCACTGATGTGATGTTTGCTTGGAGTGTATTTTCAAAGCAATGCAAATTTATCTGTTCAAAATGCCCTTTGGGCATTCCTTGTGCTGCATGGGCACAACACATACATGAGCTGCAGCACAGGAAGTTCCTAAGAACATTGCCATTTTAAAAATAAATGAAAACGAGCTGTGCAAGATGTGAACATACTACCCGAAAAGCAGTACTCATAAATGAAGACATGAACAAGGCCTTCAAATGCCTATATATGATTTAATAATTACCACAATCCATTTTGGGAAAAAGCAGTGGACCTAACAGGACTAATGTTCTATACAATCAGAGGCAAGAGAAAAAACATAAGGAATTATGTACAGTTTTTGTTCCTAACTGAAGTCAGTTTCACAGCTCTTCCAAACTCCTAAGCAGCACAACTGTCATCCAATGGCACTGTTTAACAGACAAAAAATATCTAGTAAAGTAGAAGACAGTAACAAGTTTAAGTGATGGATAAAACAGTCACTACAAATGCAGCAGGACAGGAGCTGATGTCAGTGCTTAAAAAACCTCACACTGACCACAACCAAGGAAGAGCAAAACTACAGCAAGCTATTCTTCAGGAAAGCATAAAGGAAGCATTCAGTTCCTTCAGCAACACATATACACTTTGCTTCCCATGGCTTTATGACATAACATGATTTTAGGATTTTGGCAATGAGTAGCACCCTGCCAGCAGAGTTCTCTACTGAGATGGTTTTCACACAAATTGAATTCTTTGCAGTGCCCATGAAAGAATGGCTGGGATGGGCTTGCCTGACACTACACCAGTATCTAATATCATATTGCAGACCACTAAATACCTTGTCATGTGTCAAGCTATTGTTTCATAAACAGCTACTTTACTCCTGAGAAAAATAATTTCTGAATGTAGTTAATCGTAGAAGTGATTTCCTAACCACTAGAGTTTCACACAAAATCATTCCCATACTGATTTAGATCCCTTTGTGACACACTAGATAGAGACATTAAGATCATGTTCTTAACTTTCATCTGGAAAAAAAGATTAAGTCCAAATTTTTTTTTTCCTTCTTAAAGATAGTATGAATTTTACATGTTTAATCACTGGTTGCAGGTGTTTCTTTACATATTTTCCCACTTGGGTATCATAGTAACAGAAGACCCACACAGCATATTCCTCTAGACTGTAGTATGAAGGAGTGCCCCATAAAGCCAGTCATTTTAGTTGTGAGGCTCAAACATGTGGAAATTTTAGAGTTTTAATAGGCCACAATTTCGTGTAGCTTACACTGTCTTAGTTCCACTTCCTGCATTACAATGTTATCAATTGACAGTGGCAAAGACTGTAGCCTAGGATTTTAATTAATAGCAAGTGAAGGGTGCAAGAAAACAAGAATGACTAACAAATCAGTGCTTCACTAAGGGTGAAAGACATCTAAAAAAATAAAGCAATCTAAAAATGCTTTGTTACACTCTTGTTTTATCTTTAAATGCCTCCCTTCTCCCATTAAGCATTCTAGTCCACTTTGCTATTCAAAGTGTCACTAAAAATGTCAGACAAATGGAGAGTGAATTCTATGGTTATGAATAGAAATCTGAAGGAAAAAGGCATAGAATCAGTAGCCTCAATGATGGCAATCATGACCTTTGGGAATCAAAACCAGAGTTCCTATACATACCCTTGTCACTTTTCCAACCACAGATCTGAGGCTGTGGTTTAAACAGCAACATTCCCTGGAGGATATTTATGTGAAACAGAGATCACTACCATCCTACAGGGAATATGGTATAGTGCATTAATTCTTCTTGGTAATCACACACAGACTGATGCAGTAAAGAGATGCAGCTTCCTCGTTTATTTCACAGAATAAAGGGTACCTGGGATTGCCAGAATACTGTAAAAATCTTGACATTATATTGCTGCCTTAATGGCATGATATTGCCAGTCAGGTTGTAGCTAGAGGCAAAAAAGCAGAAAGGCTTAATTTTGGAACTATGTATATCAGAGGAGAAGGTAAGTTGTCAGGGTAGAAGGTCGCTGCGTGACTAGAAAGGCATGGAGAAAGCTGCAAAGAAAAGAGAAGGATTCATGCTCCAAAACACAGTGACTGAGCCCTGACAGAAGCAGAAAGAATGATGAAACAGTAGAAAGGAAGTGACTTTCAGAAAAGGATCTGCATCCACTACAGCCTCTGTCCATGGCCATTGCTGGTGACACAGAATTCAAGTGTAAGAGAAAGGAGGATTGTTTAGTACAACAACACAAAGGCTCCCAATGGTTTCTGAGATATTAATGTTAATTTCCCTGAACACTGGGAACTGCTGGAAAATTGGCTAGCTCAAAGACAGAGCAGAGCACTCTAAATTTACAAACTACTAGCCATTCCCACTTCTGCTTGGAGATATTTTGACACTCCAGACTGGCCAAAATCTGGGCTAAAGAATGTCTGAACCATCAGTCTCCAGTTATATCTTATTTTTTGTATCAAAAAATGCAATGAAAAAAGTAATCCTCAGAATTTCTTCATTCACAAATGAATTCTCAAAACAAAGAAACAAGGACACTACTATGTAGTGCCCAGCATATGTCTTACAATATGTGTTCACAGCCTACAGAACACTTCAGACTAACACTTCAGCTTTTCCCAACAGAGAAGGGAACAAATCTTGTCAAATTCACAATGTCCAATTCAAAGAGCTCCAGTAAGTTTATATTACAAAATCTTGGCATGTATAAAATACATATTATTTAGATTCACAACAAAATGCCTGAATGTGTGTCACTGCAATACAACACCCAACTCTGCAGAAATGCTTGCATGAGGTCAGGTGCTAAGCTAGCAACATTGCGCAGCATACAAATTAATTACCTCTGCTGAAAAGATGTCAGACTTGCACAGTATCAACAAAATACAATAGCAATCTCTAATACATTAACTATTCCCAGACTTAGCAAGTGACAAATCCAGTACCTGTCAGACTGGAAGATCCAATCACGAAGTCCTTAGGTTTGTTTTGTTTTCAGAATTATAAAGAATCTTCATCCTGATGTCTGACATTGTTTTATGGCATCCATCCAAAATGTTACAGCTTAATTTCAGACTGCTGTATACATCTGGGATAACTGCTGGAACATATTGTCATGATCTGGGAGGAGGATGGGAGATGAAGAGGTTAGGTCTGAGGGATTTAATTGAAAGGCTAGGGGAAGGGAAAGGAATGAGGTGTAAACAACAGATTAAGGATAATAATTCATGTTTCTTTGCATTACTGCTTAAACTTTGAAATTACATAATCTTTCTGCTCCTGATAGTAAGCTGTTAAAATTCTAATTGTTATAAACTGAAGTTAATCAGCTGATATTAAAAAAAATATAAAAAACCACACTACAGAAAATGAATCCTTTCAAATGAATTCCAGGAGAGTTTCAAACTGCATAACATATCTGGTAATTTCTTTCCAGACATTTGACCATCTTTCCAATATGATTCAAATACTAATATTCCTTTTATGTCAGAAAATATGCTTACAGGCTCCTTTTCCCTGGGTTAAAAAGTCTTTTTTGCATTTTGAAGTTAATTCCAAACCTTAGATTGATAAATGCCTCTGCACTAAGTCAGTAGAACATCATCAACAAAGCCTAAATTAAAGCATGGTTATTCAGTTTTGAACTGTTGGCAGAAAAGCAAAACTCAGCACATTCTAAAAGAAATTTGAAAAAAGTCACAAATACAATCAAATAAACCTGAAACCTGTTCAGGATCCATCTTCTTCTCTATCCTTTGATGTTTTCACACAAAGTTATAAAGTCTTATTTCTCAAATCCTTTTCCAGCACAATGATGTCATCCCCTCCTCTTGTAGCATTTGCACTGCATAAGTTGCTTATTAAACTTACAGAGTTTTTGACAAAGAGATATACACACATGCCATACACACAAGATGACACTTGTAAATTGTATCATTCCTAAAATGAAGTTGGTAGACAATTTACAAACAAATATTACAAATATAAATATTTGGAGAAACTGAAAAATCTCTCTTAGAGTTGTCTGGGACAAACAATGAATTACAAATGTAAATACATATTTGCCCAATAAAAGCTGATATTTGATCAGCAAGTAAATATTTCTGCACTCTTCCTTACCAAGCATGCCAAATACACTCTTTCCTTACAGATGCTTGAAAATTAAATTCATGATTGTACTTAAAGATGTCAAACGTACTTTTTTTAGAAATGGGTTCATATTCCATATACAAAATCCAATTATCAATTAAACTGTCAGTTCACCAACATTTGGGGCATTGTGAACACTGGAGTTCAGTAAGCTCTGGCTACATCCCCAGCATGTGGGTTTTTTCCTCTGAAACAAAGCTCAAGTAGTACAGCTCTCAATTACATATTCAATTCCACAGTAGTTTTTTACCCAAACATTATCAAATAGGAACAATCATAAGATGCAACCAGATCGGGTCCTATAGCCTCATCTGAACAACTGAATACCATGTTCTCAGTCTCTTGACCCACAATTGGATTTCTTATTTTTTTTAAGCATGATGATCTATACCTAGTCTTAATCAAAAAATTCAGTCTCTCTCTTTCATTTTCATTTCTTCTCAATCAAAGAGTTCTGCAAAGGGAATGAAGCAGGTGTCTGGCTGTAAAACTGTGAAGAGTAATCCACAGAATATAGAAACTTGACAAAGATGGAATGTACAGTAAAGTTACCCTTCTGGGTCCATTAGACAACACTTTAAACTATTTTAATCATAAAGAGGACTGCTTGGCTGGAATGTTAATGATATGTGTTTTAATGGATTGGGACATTTAAAATCACATTAAAACTACAAAGCCATGTTTAATTCAAAAGACTGGCAGGAGATATTAAGGGGTAGGTCACATCTTTGCAAAAGATGTGTTAATAGAAGGAAAAAACTTAGCATTGCCCCTCTTTCGTTTTATAGCTTTCTAAAGGTTTTGACTAATTAGAAGATTATTCATTTCCACAATCTACATATAATGATTTTTAACATTTGGACCAGTACAAAACCAATAAAGATAAATTAGAAATGTATCTGTTGTGAACACTAAGAAGCCATTAAGTATGGCTTTAGCTGGGTTTACAGGGACTTTTCTACACAAAGTGCTGTCCAGGTTAATGGCAGAATATGTTTTTTCTGTTCTTGAAAATAATTATAAAAGCTTTAAAATACTCTGTACAAGAAGTTCTAATTTCTTCCTCTTCCTGCCCTACAGCTCTGCTACAAAAATATACTCGACTAGTATCTCTGAAAGATCTTTATCTTCCACAACATCCAGATTTGGTCCTAGGCATTTTAGGTTTCACTTACATGTCATTAAGAATAGGATGCCTCAGGGAATGGTAAGAAGTGGAGAATTTTTTCACCTCTGCTACGAGAATACATCAAAGCCCAAATCATAAGCAATAACATTACCAGTGCTTGAATTTAAGGCAGAATAGGAAAAATAAAATACAACATAGATCAGGAAAAGGTATGTTGTATAAATAGAGCTACATTAACATTCAAGAGCTGAGGATGTGGCCAAAACATCCTCTGGTATAATATGCCATAACCTTTCTACCTTTCATGCAGATACTTAGACAGAACAAATTAGTTTATCAGTGTACAATGTAATAATATCATGAGATATTTATAGAACATAGGACACTAATATGTGAGTCCATATTCAACAGTCTGTCCAGAATGGCCATCAGGGAGCAAGAAGTGTAATTAAATGGCTCAGCAGGGGATACTGAAAGATTAGTGGTAAACCACTAGCCTACAAGCTAAGATAGAATGCAGTAATGCCAGGGCCTCAACCTGGAACAAAAAAGCTGGTAATTCCAAGTTAAATTATTTGAACTGAAGTTTATCCCTAGCATACCTGCAGTGACCAAATTTAGCTCTAGTGGCATTCAGTGCCAATGCTGCACTGTCAGAAACATTCTTAGTGTGGTTCTAACACATTGACACAGAGTCACTACTGAACACCCCCATGGCAGTGAAGTGGCTCTTGTTGTGACATCGGGATGGCAAGTAAAACCCAGAGGCTATTTAGAATGTTTCTAAGGAATGCATTATTCTAGCAAACAAGTGTAGTTCATAAAAATGGCTTAGAGAGCTCTCACTTAGGGGCCATCTAAAGTTATGAATTCTCTCCATTGCTGTCTCCTTGCTGGAGAGACACAGGTTTTCATTTACAAAGGAGGAGAGATTTCACAATGGAAATGCCACCTCCAAATTGCTTTCTGAATAAATTGTTAAGCTTGCTATTTACAGTAATTTAACAGTCACCCAACACTTTTCCTGCACATACTCTGGTATTTGCTGTTGTCAAAATAAAAATGCTTAATGGATGTCATCTTCAAAACATCAAGGAAGCTCTAAAACAAAACTGTATGTATTACAAGATAAAAAAAACTATTAAGTTCATTCATACCAAACCACTGTAAAAGAAACAGGTTCTCTTATAAGAGAGGCCAAACTTATTCCTTAATTTAATATCTTAAATTTGCAGTCAGAGATTCTTCATCTCTTCTGAGATCAGGAAGAGACAAAAGTCACTTTCAGAGCCAGCTAGTACTTTTATATGATTAATTTAGTTCCTTAATTGGCTAGTCCAGATTTGAGTAAAACTATTCCTCTTCAAATTATTTAGGTTTAATTCTACCTCACAATCATTAGCTTTTGGAAACACCTATCCAAATCCACTATTTGAAAATAGAACAGCCACTATTACCTTTACACATTACAGTGAGCAGCCTGATCTAGTGGGAGGGGTCCCTACACCTATGGCAGGAGGGTTGGAACTCGATGATCTTTAAGGTCCCTTCCAACCTAAATTATTCTATGATTCTAAGTTCTTTATGTCAAACCAGGAAACATTATAAAAACAAAACTATATTTATTACAAGATAACAAATTATTAAGCTATTTATGCCAAACCAGGAAACATTACAAAGGATAAATGACATGACATTATGTAACTGGTTGTTGCAATCTTTTAAATATCTGTTGTAACCATGACTCCCTTTACATGTATAGCAGTAAACTCACGAACTCTAACGTGTTTTCAGGTCCTCACATAAGATATTAATAATACAAGTGAAAGCTTTGCTACTTATATCTATGGATCATAAACCTAACCCAAGGATGTTAACAATTTTATTTTGTATACTTGTGGATTCAGATGCAACATTCTGGGTTCAAGTCAAAGGATTTGGAATTTCTCATTAAATCCCTACTTAAAACAAAACAAACCTGCTCACTCCTTACTGTGTCTGAATCAACCCTTTGTAATTGACTACAGCTATTATGAATAAAATATCAAGAGGGATAGGGCTTGGAAAAGGAACTGTAAACAGTTTTCTACCCGGAATCAGCACAAGTTTTCCCTGAAGAAATGTACCCAGTTTCTTCAATCACTCACAAAAAGAAGGAAATGACTCTTCACAAAAACAAAAGATAAATACAGTACAGAAATTTAGCCTATTAAGTGCTGCTAAATCACAACTACGTTGAAAGCATCCTTTTATATGCACAGTATAAAAAGATATGCTTGTGACATACACACAGGGAGAATATGAGCCATGAAACTGAAAAAAATAGTGCAAATCTTTGTACTGCTATGGAAAATTCATTTTAAAAGGACAATTTTACAGATCTCTTTCTTAATACCAGCTGGCACAGATGGAAGCCAAGGTGGCTTTAAGCCAACACCACTTCACCAAGGGATTCCCTCTTGCAGGAGAAATCTCAGGTGCCAACTCCAGAAAGCTTTGGAGATCTTTTTAGTGCAAAGGAACCATAGATACTGAGCTATATCTCACACATGCAGGTCTGGTTTGACTCCAGATACTAAGTCAAAAAAGGAAAATGGCAGTTCTGCTAGAGGTTTTTAAGTAGTAAAGTAGCTAAATCTAGGTATGATTCACACTGTATGCCCCAAAGGTCAGAGACAATTTCATTTTATAAGCTAAATATATAGAAATCACATATGTAAGTCACATACTGCATAATGCTATCTGTGCTATAGAGCAGTTATCACAGTAGAGACAGAGGAAACCAGTGAAACTTTTAAGATTTGCTGTATAAACAGAAAACCTAGACATCAGAAGATCAGGTTAAGTTGTCATAATGGTTCCTGCTCTTCTTAATACTTAGGAGAAGCCTTTTCTTGTGTTGCCTAGCCTATAGCTGTACAATTTACTTTATTATATCTTACATCTCAAACTGATTGCAAGAAAATGTTTTAATACAGCTTGTGAGTTAACCTGCATGACTGACTACTGCTGGTAAAGAGAAAAACTCAGAGCTGACTTAAAATCTTAAAGACCTTCATCTGCAAATTACAGATCCACTGTAATACACAGATGCAGTAGCATTGTATATGTGTTCAGTTCCTCAAGCATTTTTAAAGAATGCAGAAATTGCATTTGTTGATTGGTTCTACATTAGATATAAATGAATAATACAAAATTTCCATAAACTTGTAACCAGAAAAAATGTCACATGCACTTTGAACGCACATTGAACTCATACCAGATTTAAGTAATAGGTAAATGCATGAATATATATGCAATAGTAATTTCACAGATTCTGAGTGCTCTCACCCTCATTTTTAATTTGCCTTGCTCAAGACCAAATCATCAGTCATGAGACTTGCAGCATATTTCATGGAATTATTTGATCTTTCCCATTAAAAATACAATTAAAGTGTGTCACTTCTCTGTACACATTGCATATGTAAGCTCAGGCATGATCTATTGGTACAATCACAACTTTCTGACTTCGGTGAAATTGAAAAGCTTCATTAGAAAGGAAGAGACAGAGCGCCAGAGCAGTTTTCAGATCTTCAGGGGGTCATTTATTGTTGTAATAAATTTCATTTTTCCATCTGAAGGGTAGAGTCAAAACAGTGTAATAGAGTAATATTGAGGTATTTATTTTACCTCGTTTTTTCTTCCACTGAAATGCTGGCAAGGGAGTGTTTTTCAGCTTGGCAGACAGCCAGCTATTTCTCAGTAAATAACATGAACTCTGTCCTGCACTGTAAAGCTGTACATCTTTTCAAAAATGTTCAGCCCTTGCTAGAGTCCAAGGAATCTTTGCTTACAAAGTGTGTCTGCAAAAGCTTCTATAGCGAGCAACTTGGCAGAGATTTCTAAACTATATAAAGTTTTCTCTCTGTCTCTTTTTCCCCCTTGAAATGACTTCATATATTCCTCCTCCGTACTATATTTTTCCCCAGCATAGTGACAGGAAAAAAAGAATCTTCTTTAGTCTAGCAAAGGTGTCTCTGGCTCCCATCTTCCACCCAAACCCTGAAAAAAATCTACGCTGCAAGTCTAGTGCCAGAATCACTCCTGTATCAAAGCAGACATGCAATACATGCAGTTGCTCAGGCAGCATCACTGGAAGGGCTCCATTACAACCGTGTAGACTTGAAACCCATACTGAGTGTACTATGCATATCAAATTAAGAAACCTGGTTTAGTTGCCAGTAGCTAATGTTGTAAACTGGCTCTTAGAAGGGTAACTTTTGGGGACATACCATTCAGATCACCCAGGTTACCACCTGGCAAAGGTACAATCAGTGTTCTTAGAAAGAAGCTATAGAAAGTACAAAGCCAAGGAGTCCCTTTCTTACCTAAAAGGAAGTCTGCCTGTACAACAGAACACATACTGACAGTTGTACTGGTTGGAAAAGGGAAGCTCCACATTAGAAAGGGATTGTGACTAAGACCAAATCCAATGTAGGTTAAATGTAGAAAACAAGACAGTAAGTTTTGCTTTTGCACATGTGGCAAATTGGAAAACAGAAGTAATGCGTGAGCACATGTGGCTAGCAGAAGGAACTTGATGATCTCGATCCTTGTGTCAGCACAGTAATGTACCTTTATGTGTAACACATTGAAGAGGAAACCTGACTTGTGGAAAGAGATACTAAGGTTTCTTTTACCTCTGTGTATACCTGGCACCTTGAGAAAGAAAAAGATTTACACTCCCTATTAAACATGTTCCTTTTTCTGCCCAAATACCATGCCTTCAGCATATCACTCCAGTATCACCATTCTGCACATGCTCATTCACCTGACTCCATGGCACAGTTCAGACCTTAAAAGCCATAACAAAGCCCAGCTGTTTAGTGGAAGGATTGCATGCTTCCCCAGAACTGAGCACAGAACAGAATAATTAATCAATGTTTGCAAAGCCCTTGGAACAAAAAAGTGCTCTAGAAGCTACAAACTGTTATTGTTGAACACACCCCTTTTACCACTGGAGTTATGATTCATTTCCCTTAATGTGTTCTGAGTAGGGAGGCAGGAAACATGAGGCTGCAGTTACCCATAAGGACAGCTATCAATGAACATGCAAAAAGTCAAAAAGCTGTCTTCACGGAGGAAGGTAATCTTGGAGTCAAACAGACAAGTTTCTACCTTTCAAAGTTTAGATTGTTGTTTAATTATGCACTTGCACCTTTTGTTGCTATGGCTACTTTTCTTCCCCTGGCTCCCTCCCTCCGCAAACAGATACAGCTGTTTCTCCAGCAGAAGACATGGCCCTTTGAGGTAGGAACATAACATTTCACTTACCATCCACTGGCATTTTCAGTGGTTAGCACTGTCTGTCCATATTTTCATTTTACCAGTTTTGTCAGCACCTAAATGACATTTCAACTGGTTTTAGTTCTGCTGCTTCTGAGATCAACTTACTTGTTTAGGTAAATATGTTCCATTGTCTAAATCTAGACTAGGTCTTGCAACACATTAATTTTCATAACAGCTCCTGAGTCATGACTGGCACAAAACCAAAATAAAACAACCCCCAGCTTTCCACAGTTTATAAAAAGTGGCAGCATTCCCACAAGTCTGCTTTGCCTTTATAACAAAGCAATTCTTCATGACTGAGGCTCTAAGGTATGTTTCCGATTATTCAGTCCTGAGGATTTTTTTTTTTTTCCACTGGGAACTTAACATATTTCACACGGAAAAAAAAGCGGGTTTAAATTCAAACTTTGTCTTTGCACTCACAGGCTGAGTTCCACTCTCATTGGTTTGGCTGGTTCACTTGAGAGAAGAGCCTGCTGTGAGATCTGGATCTACATCAGTGGGCCAGGTTTGCACTATTTAGATCTTCGGCTGTGTTTTTACACTCATGCTAGTATTTAATTACTGGTGCTATTAATGTAACTTGATATATCTTTATTTGGGAAAGGGCAGTTGGCAAGCATGATCAGATGGTCTGGATTGATTAAGGTTAATGGATCTTCTAAGACACCAGACACTTAAAAATTTCTTTATTGCAGCTAATGCATGTCAGCATTTTTAACTCTACTGAAAGCATCAGCCTGATAGATTTCATTTTGCTCAACTTTGCATAAAGAAAGTGTGTAGAAAAAAAGTTAGAAGGTAACTCTATGTAACATGCACATACATTCTCTTGTTGGAAGTGACTTGAAAGTGCCCACTAAAACCAAAATTCTTAGTGCAAACACAATGTGGGAATGGCAAGTGATGTTGTCTGTCCTTATTGTGGTGATGAACACCTGCTGCACATGGAACCCACAACAAAATAGTTTCTGAATAGTTTTCTTTGAGGTACCAGACTCTTGTCTCATTGAACTCCTGTAATTAGGCACCACAATCCCTTTAATAAAGAAAACACAAAGCTTTTCAGGGATGCTGTGCTCTTTATCATGAACTATGAGGAAAACTGTTCATACTTCTTGTCTTTGGCCTCCCAAATGAGAATAGCTTGCAGCTTTGCATACTGTAAATGCACTGCTTGACCAATTAGAAAAATAGGCTTATTTTTAGAAAAGACTTTCACAGGGGATCTTTGGTGATTTTAAGATGTTGCTATGATATTTGACAAAAAACACTGCCTACATTTTAAATCTAATTTTAAGAATCATAGGCTGCCAAGTACAAGCCACTTAGAATGAAGCAGAACAAAATACTGTTATAGTGGATAATGACTGCATGATTATATTCAAAGATTTTATTTACTAGTTCATTTGTTATAGATAAATAAATTCACAAAATACCATTACTAAATAAGTGCCACTTTTCCAAGTGGCATCTATCCCAGATCTCACAGATGAAAGAATGATGTACAGGCAAGTTCAACAGATTGCCCAAGGTCACATACCAAGATAGCAGCAAGTAAAAATAGAAAAGAAAACCCCTTGAATTGATGGCATGTTGCTCATTTATTTTAATCTTACTCTAAACACATCCATAACATTTATTATATTGATGATGTATGCATGCAGAATTTGCCATCTTTTTAATCTACACAAATATGTAATTAAATCTGTAACAAGCAAAGGGACAGAATACCTATTTTCAAATAAAAATAAGCAAGCAACTGTCTTTTCAGTAGTCATTTTGCTTCTGAAATAAAAGACTTCCTAGAGAAACATTCTTTTGAGAATTAAGGCATAGGGTCTTTTTATATTTAACAGCAGTGTTTATTACAGTAGTGGACTTAGACACTACTTACCAGCACATGCTTTTGGATTCTGCCAAAATTTCTTGTACCAGTGAACAAGTTATTTATATTTTCACTGTTTCTGAGGCCAGTTGGTTGCCTGTGGATTGTTCTATTTCCAGCCATCCTTTGTTCGACTTCATGAGGACAGCATGACAAACACTCTAATAAGGAGCCTCTTCTTATGCATACACTTGGTACCTAGGACAATTGGTTTTAGATGTTAGTTGGAATTTCTATGCATTACTAAAAATAGTAACAACATTCTACATTATACCTATGTTAGAGACAATACCTCACAAAATTATTATTATGAGCCTTGATTAGAATGTATCTGGGAATAACTGAGGCTTGACAATAGCTTTGTAAGATTAATGGAAGATTCACTGGCTAATTTGTCATTCTAACAATTACAAATGTATAGAAACCATTCCTTAAAAATATCTTGTAATGACAAAGCCCCACTTCAGATTTATAGGCATTGCACATTCATACACGTGGGCAAAATTTCATCCACCGTAAGTCTCACAAGAAAAGCTCAAATAATGAAACTTTGAGTATTTTTAATACTTTTTTTTTGTAATATAATCTAAGCCATGTTGAAATCCTTTAAGGCAAAGATAAAGCCTTAGGCACTAAAGATAGTGCCTTTGAAAGTGTCTACTTGGAGCAACACACTGTACAATTTACACATCATTTTATGAGAGCATTGGGATGGAATACAGGTGGTTGACTCGATTTCCAAAAATAATACTTTCTAATAATAGAATTACCTGTGGTTAATTTATTTACAAGAATAACTAGCTATGGATAACATAAATTACAATGACAAAAGATAACATCAATATTTGTATAATAATACTTGTGAAATCCTGCAAATCTTATATGGTCTGTCCTCTGCTTTTAACCCATAGTTTAATGACAGTGCTCTAGTGAGAAATAAGGAACTGACAGTTTCAAGAAATGACATGAAATCATTCAGAATTTGTATCAACACATGCAAGAAACGTACATCTTTTTTCCACAGACTGCATCTCAGGACTGTTCTGCTAACTTCAATCCATTGGAAGTTGAAAGGAATTTGTAACAATTCTTGACATATCTTGACAAAAATACTACCCTGGAACCTGTTGGGGTAAAGTTAGATTCTACCCCAGCAAAAAGTTAATTCTACTTTTTCCCTGGATTTTCTTCTCTGGAGAATCAACTAATGAATGAAATTAACTAATCTAATGAAAAAGCATGATCAGAGTGGATTGTAAGAAGTAAATTATTAATAAAACAAAAGAAGTAAAACAAGAACTATGTCTGTGTTTTCAGAAAAGTTTATGCATCTGCTGCAAACATCTGAACTACTAGCACCTGAAGTGGAGACATAAAATAGGGGACTTGTGCATAGGCTTGTTCTTGTGTTCATGGAAAACCCTTCAAATTAGGAACATGAAAGCCTAAAACTCAAACCCATGAAATAGTGAAAGACACTTTTGACTCTTTCAGAACAGCTTCTCCACAGGAGCTGTCTAAGAAGTCTAACACAGACAGGGTTTAGCCCTGATTTATGCCCATTGAAGCAGGATGAAGCACATTTCTCTGTGGAATACCACTGCCGGCCTCCTGACACCCCATGTGGAGAACCCCGATTATTAAGTGGGAAGTACAGAAGTTTTAACAGGTCAGGACTTTATCCCCGCCGCCCTGCCAAGGATTAGAGCCCACACGCACTACTTTTTCACAGACCGACACCACCACCCCCTCACACACCACCTCCCCCCTCCCCGCCACACCTGGCACTCCTAGTGGGGGCTGCCTGGGGTGCTTCTCTCTGGATTCTCTCAGTTGTTGTCTTTCTTCCCTCACCCCGCAGTAGCGGGTGCCTTCCCGCAGGCCCCACTAGGCAGAGGGAGCGCCGTGCGGGCAAAGGAGCGGAGGGTGCGGCAAGGAGCGCGTTGAGGTGAGGGGCTCCAGCCCTGAGGGAGCGGTGATTCTGGGGGAAAGGGAAGGCAACACCCACGAGCCCTGCGGACAAATAGCTCCTCGGGGTCGGAGAGGCACGGACTAAATCTCTCCCCTAGGCCGGAGCCCCCCGGCGAGGGAGGGGGCAGCGCTGAGAGGAGGCGCCTCGCAACAGATGGTTAAAGCCGGGTGCCTGCCCGCAGCCCGCATTGGCCGGCGGCGCGAGCCGGGCGGGAGGAAGGGCGGGAGGGAGCCGGCCTCGCGCAGGGAGGGCGACGGCAGCGGCGGGAGCTGCGCGGCCCCGCGGCAGGGAGCGGAGCGGAACGGAACGGAACGCGGCGCCTCCGCCCCGGTCACCGCCTTCCCTCCCGTGCGACTGCTGAAGCTCCCCGAGGGAAGAGGTCTCCTCCCAGCCCCGATCGCCGGCGGTCCCGGGTCACCTGTAAGTTGCTCGCCTAGCGGGTGCTGTGAGTAAACGCCGCCTCCGTGCGCAGCCGGGCTGGGGCCACCGTGAGGGCTGTAGGTTGTGGGGGCGGGAGGCCCGGAGGGCTCGGATCTCCCGGCTGCTGTGAGCGCTTGGAGCGGGAGAGCCGGAGCCACCGGCTTCTCCTCCGGTTTAACCCGTACAGTAGGGAAATAGGGAAGGTGTGTGGGGAGATCCACCCCCGGGCGGGAGGCTCAGTGAACACCGGGGAGATTTTTATCACCTGTAAGTGAGGAAACCCCCGCTCCTATTCCCCCCTCCCCACCCCACCTTCTATTGCAGCCTGGCCGCCAGAGAGTCTCTTGTGGTGAATAATTGCCGGGTTTCCGTCCCCGGTGCTCTGTGGATGGGGAGGCCGGCAAGTGAGAGCCGAGATGTAGAGAAGTGACTTGCCCAAGGTCAGACAGCGAGGCAGGGGCTGAGCTGGAAAAGAATATATTCTGTGCTAAAAACTTGTGGTTGTTGGTCCTGTGCCGGGCTGTTGAACGCCGCAAGGCTGCGGGGCTCCAGGCACAGACGTGGTAGAGTTGTAGGTAGGTCTCTAATTAGCTTTTTTTTTTTTTTTTCCTAATTCTCATTTAAAGCTTTATGTAGAGATGTAGTGTCTGTGTCCTCTGCTTACTCCAGCATGCCAACATGTGAATGGATGCATATATGCTCTTTCTTTTCGGTGGCTAATGTTAAGATCAGTAATTTAAACCCAAAAATCATTCGTGAAAACATGATGCTTTTTTCTTTGCTTTTAGCCTGGCATTAAGTCATATTGTTGCCATTAATGGTGAATGTTGTCTTATGCCATCAGATAGTAGTTGCGAGAAGCCTCTTACATTGGTTAAGCATCAAGTACATGCCAAAATTAATCTGCAGTGCAACAGCTATTATGCTCAATCTGAGAGACAGAAAGCACTAAGGACTGTGCTTTAAGAACTTATGCACTGGCATATAATTAAGGATGCAACAGGAGTAATTGTTATAGTGCTAGCAGTATGCATAACAATTCTCTTTCCCTCTCTCTAGATGTATCTTTAATGAGTTTAAAGATGATCTTCTGTAGTTTGTCTCTGCTTAGTGTTTCTCTTGAGTTTCCTGTTATGTGGATGATTTGATTAAATGTATTATGAGAGTTCTCCAAATCAGTCTTCTTCATAAAAATTGAATGATCATTGCATTTCAAGACATCCTGCAGCAGTAAAACTTGAAAGTTTAAGTGTACTGTTCAAAAACAGCTAACTCTGCTACTATGTTTCTCAATTTTACATTAACTGTTGTGCTTAGTTTTGAAGGGGGGTGGGAATGCAATGGAATATGGAGAGGTTTTGGAAAATATAAAAAAAAATTTGTGTAAATAGAAGCACTTGATTTTCATCTGTATTAGGGAATTTAAGTGAATGTTGGAGTCTTCAGCACGAATCACAGAATTCAGGGCAAGGTTCCTGACATGATGAAGCTTGCCTATTATAGATGTTTTCTGGTTTGAGGATGGATCAAAATTCTGCATGGAGAGAAATTCTGCAGTGATAATGCAAGCTTGACAAGGGAAGATGTCAACTAATTAACAGTTGACCTCTGTAGGAGGAGGAAGGATGTGTGATATTTCTGAACTCTGAAAAAATATTCCATCAGACTTTTCAATACTAGACAGAAAGTTGCCTTTATACAACTACAAATACTGTAAATGTAGAGGTCTGAAGTTTCAGCAAAACCAGTGTCCAAAGAAGTGTTGCTTAATTGGCAGTAAGAATCTCTCACGAAACAGAAATTTTTACTTTCCCTCTTATAAGGACTTGTACTTAAGTTTTACTGCTCTTGTGATACGTGAAATGTGTTGTGCAGCTCCCCTGGGAACCTTCATGCAGAGATTTATGATCTTTGTGTATTAATGTCTACAGTGGTTAATTTCACAATGAGAAACAAATGCGTCTTCTGATTTGGCACAATTGTGTATCAACTTATCTAAGCTTTTTTGTTTTTTTGAAGTGAATGCAATAGTTCATCAGTTTAATCCCGACTTACCTGTCTTAGTGTGTGTGTATACGTATCCGTGTCCAAATGCGTTAAAAAATTCAGCCATATGTATCTGTGTTCTTCCAAATGCTGGTGGAAAAAATATTCCCATTGAACTGTTTGAAATAATGTTGTATTTCTGCACTTTGGCAGGAAATTTATTTTGGTGCACGCAGTGGGATGACTCTGAAAAAAATTGCCTAGTGTGAAAGATCCAACAACAGTATCTGGGGAACTGTCTAAAGCTGAATGAGATTCATGAAGTGGTATGACTTCAGTTTTAGAACTCTGTGCTTGGAACTTTTATAATGTAGTTCCTACATCAAATGTTTTTAGTATCTAAGTTCATAGACATTGAACTGTAGTAGCTAAATGATGATTTAATGATGAGGGAATATATGCAGTGGCATACTGACGCCTGTAACTTGGTCTTGTTATAGCTGTGATATTTATGTAGTGCTCACTTACAATGAGCTTATTCTATATTTCTTTGACCTAATTCTAGTTTGTTACTTTGTGTTTCTGTCTGTTTTCTGTCATTGGTTAATACTCCACAGGAAAATCAGGGTAGCTTCCATGAGTTATAGTAGTTTGTGGTATAACACTGGTTTTGATGTGTGATCTCTAGTACTAATTAGCTATGTTTAATGGATTGTTGGAAGACTGTGTCAAAGTAAAACATGAGCTGCAGAGCTGTATTCAATCTGTCTATAGTATTCTAAAATGAAAGTAGTAACACTGTGGTGATGGAGAAAACAATGTAAATACCATTACCTTGTTGCTCCAGAAAGATACATCTCATTTAAAAATTGGCAGCACCTTTTTTCAAGTTCTGAAAAAGAAAGAAATTCAGTTCTCCTCCTTATGTGAAGATCTCATGCAGCAATCATTGTGAAAGGCTGAAATTATTGATCTTTGTTGTAAACAGTGCTTCTGTTGTGATCTGACAGTTCTGGCTATTTCTGCAAGTGAAACACTGACATGTCAATGACTACTCTGTTTAAGAGATGAACTCAGGTTGAAGTACCAAACCATAAAGCTCAGTGTACACCTAAAAAATAAAGTTCTGATCCTTGTCTCACAGCAGATACTTGATAGGACTCTTGAATAATGATGGATTTTACATCAACTTATCGTGAAGTTTTATTGTTCAGTTAGTTTTCTTCCTTTTCCATTGCTCCCTTTTTGTCTTAGTTAAAGTAATAGCAAGTTTATGTTACGTTGTCACAATGGTGTTCATTTTCAGCTGGCTGAGAAATTATCTTATGACAAAAGTAACAGTGAAATGTAGGATCTTCCTTTCTAAGTAATATAACAAGATTCTGTTGGTTGAATTTGAATTTGAGTTGTGCAGAAGGTAGCATTAAATGTCTGCATCTTGTCTAGTAATTGTAAGAAAGATCTTTATGCTCTTGTAATGTCTCATATCTGCAACCACCAGTGACTTCGTATAACTCTGCTTTAGAAAGTATGAATGATTATCTGTATTTTTCTCCTAGTAGTGTTTAATCTGTGGAATAAATCTCTTTAATCCCAAAATCACCTCTAATGAGCTTAGCTATATCTAGTTTAGGCTATGGAACTTGATCCAGGAATATTACTGGTTTGGGAAAAATATATGTACTGCTTGGTATAAAAAAGTGAACCTTCATAGATGGATGTATGTTGAAAACTTATCACTTTATTCTTGCTTTTGCTTAAATTATCTCAGGGATTTAAGGAAATATCACAAGCATTTGAGAAAGTTGAGGGTTTGTGTGTACACATAAAACAGAATATAAAGAAAATCAGAGAGTTTCTTAAGGTGCAGACAGTTTCTAGATTGTGCTGTGTCAGGAGTATTTCTCTTTCATGGTTCTAGGATTTGAGAATCTTTTCATACTGACTGTAGACTTACAAATGTGACTGCTAGGCATGTGATATGTGCCCTGTGCATCATTTGTTGGGAATGAGGTTTTTCTGAAAATTCATTGCTTTGGGAGAGGTAAAGGTCTCTCTGGGAAAGATGCATTATAAGAAAAAGATTTTAAAAAACTAAAACTAGATAGGTTACCTAATGGACAGTTTGCCTTCTTTGGCTTAGACCCCAATCCTCATTTTAGTGTATTCTGAAGAGGTTGTCCAAGTTCACTGTGATACTGATGTATTTGAATTAAGAGGTTTCATCGTGGTTTGAACTGAAAAAATTAATGCAGATGATTTGTCTTAAGTCACACTTATCTAGTAGTTTGAGTACAAAATCAAAGCAATCTTAAAGAAATCCATTTACTTTCATTGTAGGTGATATTTGCATGCGTTATGTTCTTGGTGCTGTCTGCTGGAGAACAGACTGGCAGCCTGCAGAACTTATGAAACATGACCCTGTAGTTTCTGTAGATGTTCAGTGTCACATTAATGGTGTTAAATTAGCAACATTAATGATATTAACTTATTTCTTCATTCAGACTGTGACATTTGTTTGGCAAAAAGATCATTAAACATATGCAAACATCCTATGTGCAGCAAAAGGTCTTTGGACCCTGGCAAATGACAAATGAGAAAATTACAGGTTGTAGGAAAATGTAAATATCATTCTTTGGAAATCTGTCCTCTGGCAAGACAAAAATGTTCCCCTCTAAGCAATGGAGGATTCATTATATTCTTTTCACATTTGTGAAGAATACTGGAGACTATTTTACATACTTAATGCATATCTTGATGTCTCTTCCTTTTCTTTCAGGCACTGCTGTTGAACTGGTATTATTCCTGGTTTTCTTAAGCAAGTATACCAGTAATGCACTGTAGAAAAATGCTGTAGCCTCTATTAACTCCTCATAATTTTCTGGATAATTTTGAATTTTTTATCTAGGTCACTTTTTAAAATCAAGTTTTATGCAAGTCATTAAACTGGGACTTCATGTATGAAGTTCCTTTCTATCTATGTGTTAACCAATGGATACATTTATTGTAACTTTAGGGAAAGGATTAACTTTGTTGCAGGTGATTCTTGTGAATTCCTAGCTATGTAAGGCTTTGTAGCGTCCAGTTACAATACTAAATCACTGGTGTCAGAACACAAAAAGCTTCAAATCCACAGTGCATTTGCAGTAGCTTGTTAACAATTGCAACTCATGAGTCGAATTTCTAGCTTTCTGCTTAGAAACTTAATGTCTGTCTGATAGGATCTAGCCAGTTTTGTCTCTGTGTGGGGACTTAAGCGATGTTTCTGTGACAGGGCTGCTGAGTGAGTTGAGAAAGGCAAAAGGGATATTTAATTTGTTAAAACAAAGATCTACTGCAATGGCTAGCTGGGGTTTTCTATCATTTTGTCACATCACACTAGAATTGGTTGGTTCATCTGTATACCAAGTCTTCTTTGGCTTTCACTTTTGTTTTCTCTTGCACCTTTACCCCATCCACCTTGGCCCTAACTTTGTGTTGTAAGTAGATGGTGTGAAAATATACAACTTGACAGTTTCTGCTCATGCTGAAGAGCATGGCTTTTTCCTCCTCTTCCTGTCACACTTATTTTACTTAGATTTTTTTAGAGTGGGTTCAGAGCTGGTAGCAGAAATTGACTGAATTAAGAGTGACTGATGTCAGATTCTTGCATTTTCTATTATTCAAATATTTCTAAAATAATTACCTCTGGGCCATATGTTTGGCTATTTCTAGTCCCCTGCCATTCCTATGTTGCTTTGAGGCAAGAAACAGGGAGTTCTCTTGCATAGAAAAATCTCTAGCATATATACAATGCTGGGAACAGGATTTGATGCAGTAGATCCTTATTTATCACAGATGCATTCAGGTATTTGGGAAAGGGACAAAAATAGTGTGTTTTGGTGATATCTGCTAAAAAGTCCAGTTAATGTGAAGGAGGATATCAGAACCACTTCCAATTGTAATATGTCCGCCTGATATTTTTCATGTGCTCCTCTCTTCCCTGATTTTCGCTTGGATACTCCTAGAAGTCTGGTTTTGGGTACTGTTGCCCATCTAGCCTGAGGATCTCCAGAAATCAGCTGCTCTGAATAATGCACTACAGCTAATCTAGCTCCACAGGAGATCCATTAAATACTGGAAGCACTGTGCCTGTGTTAGTGGCCTGAGCACAGCTCTGTCTTTGTTACATTTGGCAGACCTTGATGCTAATGTGGTTAAGTTACTTAGAGATAGTTGGAGTGTCTAGTTTGAGCTGGAACCCCTCTTCTATGAAGACAGCCTGGAGAGATGCTGGGAGACCTTACAGCAGTATTCTGGTACCTAAAGGGGAAAGATGGACCAGGAAAGCTGGAAAGGGACTTTTTACAGGGGTAGACAGTGATAGGACAAGGGGTAATGGCTTTAAGTTGATAGAGGGTAGAATTAGATTACATAGAAGAAATTTTTCTCTATGAGAGTGGTGAGACACCAGCACAGGTTGCTCAGAGAAGTTGTGGCTACCCCATCTGTGAAGATATTCAGGGCCAGGCTGGACAGGACTTGGAGCAATCTGGTGTGCTGGAAGGTGTTCCTACCCAAGGCAAGGTGTTGGAGCTAGGCTGTCTTTAAGCTGCCTTCCAAACCACACTGTTCTGGGATTCTCTTCTAGCTCTAAACTAAGCTATAGTCTGTGGAGACAGGTTAATATATTTTTATGCGCTTAACAAAGACATTTAGGTATTTCTTTAGATTTTTGAGAAGAGTAGAAATATCAGTGAAATTGTATTGATTTCACTGGAAGCAGAGTGCTCTACAAATTGGACAAATGAAGTGTCCAAATAGAATTTCAGAATTAAGTCACCTTTATGTTATTACCTTTTTTGTTTTTTTTCTCTAACCTATGGGTCTGCCAGAATAATATAATTATCATTTTAAGAAAATTTAAAATCTGAAGGCTTTTGAAGATAACTAGATAAAATATGTCCTTAGTGTTACAAAGTAATAAAGTACTGTGAAGCTACTGACTTGAAGTTGATTTATTTTAAAATTTGTCTTCAGACAACTAAAGACAAAATAGGTCTTTTCTGCCAATGTAATCTAACAGGAAACAATTTTTTGGGGTGCATAATATAGTGTTGCAAGTTATTAAATGTTGACAGTGTCTTTACACAACAGGAATTTTTAGAACTATGAGTGAGCAATCAAGAAGAAGCTAAGCTGAAGCAAGAACTCTGATGAATGACATCTCAAAGCAGAAAGAATGTTTTTTAATAACTTAAGGTATTGCCTTTAGGAAAGGAAAACAAAGGATTTGCAGTCTATTCATAATCTCAACTTCTGAAAGGCGGGGGGTGATGGTGGTGTGTGTTACAGGTTTAAAGTTATTTAGAGAACCCAGAGGGAAAAGATGGTGAAGCTGAAACTTTGAAGGCTTTTGATGTTTTCTTTGGTTACAAAACTAGTGGATAAGCTAGGTTTACTCCCTTGCTTTAGTTGCATGTAATGGAGATTATGCCTATATGGCAAGGGAACTTCTATAAAAAGTAGAGAATTCAGCACTAAATTTCATCTCTTGATTTACATACTAGCATATGCTAAGCTGCTGCATCCTTCAACAGCTGATGTGTAGTTAGATTTATTTGATTTGAAGAAATGGACTCTTTGGACTTGTCTTTGACACTACTTTTTTGCTGATGAGATGGTCTCAGTTAGAATTGACTAAACCAGTTTGCAGTCTGAGATTAAACAACACTGAACTACAGTACATAAGTTTCTATACTCTTTATTTCTCCTTGTCCTCATCCCTTCCTTATACACAAGGAGAAAATTATATGTCTAGTTTTGTTTTGCACAACACAAAGTAAGCTTGTTAAGTCCAAGTCAATTATAATGAAATGTTTGAGCATATGTCAGCATCCTAGAAAATTTAATTGTGTAGTCCAGCATTTCACTATTCTGACAAGTTGAAGAAATGTTTCCAGTAGGGGAATCAATAAGAAGAAATTAATCCTCATCGATGGGGAGATAAGATGGCAGGGGGAGAAGGCAAAACTACTGCCCTGTATGAATTGGACTTAATTCACTTCTGAGTGAACTCAGGCTACCTCTAGGAAGGTTATAACCTAGAATAGCCCATGGCATTGCAAAACAGAGTTCAAGTTGTTTGTGATATTCGCCTTCTGTATTTGGCTGATCCAGAGGGAAAGATCAGCAGCTGAGGAAGTAACTTCCTCTGAACCTTTGATCTCGGATTCTGTTATTGCTCTTACTGTAGCCTTAGGAAGGGTAACTGTCAGACTTCTCATACTTGAATGTATCTTCAGTGTTGCATTGTGTTCTGAAGGAAATAGTCCAATTTTACTTGTTCCTATGTATTATCTCTTCTTGAAGAGAAAACTGTTGAACTTGTTCTATATTCCCTCTTTCCTTCGTAAGCATGTATTCTGTAGAAACCACTGATAGGAAAAGTTACTGCACTTAAAGTGGAAACCTCTGAAGCTTGTCAGCTCTTTTTTGTGGTAGAAACCTTAAAGCGAGTTCCAAGGTGAGATTATTTACTGCAGATGTGAACTTATTTTATTTCTAAAGTAGGATTAATTTGCCAGATTATAGTAATCCTTTTTTGGTATGTAAATTATGGAAAATAAGATTGAGATCAAAAATCACTTTTAATAAAGTATTATTCACTGCTAGTTCTTCTGATGTGTAAGGATTAACACTTAAGTAATTACATTTGCCTTTACTTCTTTAGAATAATTTGTTGTGCAACAACATCTAAGTAGAAGTTCTTTTCAAGTGGTAGTAGAGGAAGAGAGGTAGCTAGGAAAGTGGCAACTGTGACATGCTATGTTACATAGTTGGGGACAAAGGGAAATGTTACCCATTTGTTCCTTACTGACTAGGGCAATGATGCTGCATAGCTGTTTCCATACTTTCTATTCTGGGATACTTGTATAAGCAAAGATATTGTGCATATGCAGAAGGTGGTGATGACAGAATTTAAACAATGGAGTACCTCCATTTGTTTCAATGGAAACTGAAAAATAACTTCTCATGGTTTTACTGGTCTGATTTAAAAATATCTGTTAGGGAATCTCAGAAGTAAAAATAGTACTGAAAACACTGCAAATGAGTAACACTGATCTCATTCAGTATTGTCATTCTTACAGCAAGGCAGTCACAAGGATCTGTCAAGCCCAGGGTTTTGTCTCTTGTTGCAGCTGGCAGTCAGCACTTCAGCATGCAAGAACACACACATAGTGAGATGCTATCAAGAAGTCCCTCTAGCTTAGCAAGTTCTACAAGCAGTAGTCTGCCTCTGCTGCTGCAATTAATAATCCTTGATGAGATTTTTTTGTTGCCTATAATTATATTTTTTCACTAAATTTAACCTGTTTTACCATTTTAATGATTTTTTGAGCGCGTTTTGTGATTGTGCTTTTCACAAGGACTTCTGAAGCTTTCATGTGGCAGCTCATAGTTCTGAGGCCATCATTGATCAGTAAGGTGATATGAAGAGTAGGGAACCAAATTCAAGTGCTTGGGTAATTGATCAGAGTAAGAGCATTTAGAAAAATAGATAGTGGCTAAAAAAAATAGGAAATACTTTGTTAGTCAGAAAATGGCACACTGGAAGATAATACCTCCGAACATTTTACTGTAAGGAATTAAAGGGGTCTTAAAGTTTTTGCTTTGGTTTTATTTGTTTATTCTATCTCTTCCCATTTCAAGACCTAAAGATCAACTTTTAAAAAAAGTAAACACACACATTTGGTTTTAAACCCATTATGTTTAGGTCCAAAATGAGGTATTGTTAAGTTGCTTTTGTTCTTTGAGCTCTCTAGGTATATGTTTTTGAGCTTTTTCCATGGTAGTGCAAGAGAAAGAAGTGGTTCAATTTTAAAATCTTGGTTGATTTCTAGCAGATGGAGCTTTAAGAAAATTGCCAAACAGCAATGCAATCTACTCTTGCAAACCTCTTTAACACAAAGTATGGGTGCTGTCTAATACTGAACTGTTGCTTGACAGCTTTATGTTTCTGAGCAGTGGCTTGTTAATATATTAGCTGTGCAGACATTTTTCTGTGCAGAGCATCATCTTGCATCCATATGCAGGCAAGTTTATTTCTCTAGCAAATTGTACCTTTAGCTTTTTGCCTTTCAGTGTATACATCTTAGTGTTCTATTCATGGCCATACAAGGCTTTAAATAGAATTTGCTGTTCATGTGTCTCATGAATCATGCATTCATCAGCATCTGTGCTAAATTATTCATCTTTAATCTGAGAATTCAAGTGTTGTCACTGAAAACATGCATCTTAGCCTATTTTAATATTGCCAAGACAGGAGAAAATACCAAAATTATTTATTGCACTTGGTTTCCTTATGAATGATTTAGATGAAAATCAAATTGCTCTGTTTATACTTATGAAAGCTCATATACTGGGACACAGGTGGAGGCTAATATTTGAAGAGGGAGCTGTGGTACTAAGTTGCTTGATTTAATATTGTTCTGCCTATTGTTCCATTAGTCATTTACTCAGCCCATAGGGTGCACCTTCTGTTTCTCTAGGTGTGCTGTAAGCAATGCCCATTGTAGAAGTTGGGAATTGTTCTCATTTTGGAAGTCTCAGGATAACATATATATTGCACAGTTAATAACACTTCCTGAATTTAGTGTTATTTTTGGTAAGAGCAAAGATGTAGGAGGAAAGATACTAAAACCTATGCTATGTCTACAAGAATTCCAAAAAGTTGTCCGGATCCTTTCTAACTCTTGGTTTCATTTACTTTACTCATCTGAGACAATTAAAGAGAAATAGAGATTAGTTTGTTTCATTATGAAGTTACATGTGGCCACTTAGACCTTTTGTAAGCTGGATCTAGGTTCAGCATGATTCTGTTTCAGTTTAACTTCATGTCAATTTCTTTCTTTTCCTCAATGTGTACAAGGTAAGTCCTTAAGCAAATAAAAGACAAGGGAAAAAAACCCAAAATCCCAAACAAATAAATCCTTAACATGTGCCCTAAGGTGCCTTGGTTATGGCCCATATGTAGTACATAAGAATTAAATAAGTTCATATTCAAAAGAAGTAACATAGGCAAATTTTGTATGGTGCTAAGTTCCTTCTCTGCATTGCTGCAAGCAATTGCAGAAAGGTTTAGTTGAGGTTACTTCTTACTTTCAGGGAGGTGTTTGTATCCTGCAGACTGACAGGTTAGTGAAATTCAATAATGATAATTCAGCAATTTGGTGAAAAATAAAAAAGAAACATCAAGTAGACAGTTGATTGTTCCACAACACAGACACCTCTAGTGGTGTAGTTACTATAAAAAGAGTCACAATTTTAAGATTCTAAAAAACATACTTTCAAAAACTCTTATGTTTTGCCATGGTAAAGCTAGAGATGTTTTAAAACGGAGTGAAGGGACTTGAATAAGAAAGCAAACTTTGAAGATTTTTGTCTTTTCTGTTATCTGTAGTGTTTTTGATGCACATCATTATGGATCCCATTCCTGGACTTGAGATTCTTACTTGTAGTACATCCCCACTGCTACATCTGTGGTCTCACTTCAAGGAGTTGTAACGTTAGAGATCAATGGTTTGAGTAAGATGAAGTGTTTGAGGTGTGTGATGTGCTCTTATGTAGAGGGAGCCACTGGGATTTCCAGGTGAGGTTAAAGGGATATAAATCTATTGGATACACACCAGTCCTAAATGTTGATTATTACCAATTCCTACAACATTTGGTTTGAACAGGATATAGTAACACATAGTTTGATCATAAAGATCATATTAAAGCAAAATACTTAAGAAGGGTATCCTATTCAAACTCTCATTAAAACCTAATGTTTTAGCCTTTTTATTAACTCACATAATATTTTTCAGTCTCATGTATTAATTACTTCCTTGCTAGCCCAGATTTGAGAGGGAAAGCTTTAATACTTCCCAGCATTAAACAAAAGAAAAAGGCTGACTGTATTCAATGTTAAATATTCAGTATTTGTGTGTGTTTGCATACTTGCATTCAGAACCTTTTGAATTGTGTGTGTGTGTATACACTGTACTTTGTTTCATCAAAATAATATGAAATTAGTTAAAAGTGGTATGAATCATAATGACAGGCTTGGTGCCTTGGTATCCAAGATACGTTAACATGCTGATAAGTTACTTGTTTTCCTGCTGTGAGAACTGGTTGCTGTATTTGATTCTTTAGCTGAATACAAACTAAATTAAATCTGCTTTGACCTATATTGTGCTCTAGCTAATGACCCAGTTAACCTCTAGTTAATTTCCTGTCTCTTGGTGTCCTGGGAACAGGGACATGTTTACTTCAGTTGCCACAAACCTTTAGAAATGTGCTACTGGCATTTATTATTCTAGAGCTGTGTGTTTTAATAGAAATTAGCTAATGGGCCATGGGGGTCTGCAGAACTTGTAGAATGCCAATGAGGAGTTTTCTTTCATTTTTCCTCCACCCTGATTTACATGACTATGCTTTTAGCTTTTCTTGGTTTTGTTTTTGTTTCTTGAGTATTGATCTGTCTCCTGTGGAGGAAACAAACTATTTGCTTAACGTGCAGGAGGACATTATTGTTGGCAGCTTCCCAGTGACTCCTATCTTCTGCATGCTTTAAATTAAACTAGAACCAGTGCAGACATTGTTTGGGAAGGTTGTAACTAATGCAATTTTATTATTGCATGGCTATGTTATTCAAATAGATCTGTATATAATTGTAAAACAATGAGACTATCTTGTATGAAGTTGTATCTCAATGAAACTTCTCTGATGCAAATAGGATTCTCCTGCAACTGGGTGGGCTCATCTATGAACCACACATTCTATTTTAGGAAATGTTACGCTGGTAGAACAACTGGCAGAGCAAGGCAATGATTGTTCACACCTATTCATAGCAGCAGTCCATATTGACTGTCACAGATCTATTGAGCAACATATAGTCCAAAACAACCTGAACCTTTTGTGACATATAGAACAACTAGTGCTTGTGGGTTGAAACCTTGAAAAACACCTTTTCTAGAGTGAATCCTTTCTGCTCTGCCTGTTCTTTGAAGTTTTGACCATAAATATCTTTTGGAGATGAAATCCTTATTTTTAGTTATGTCTAAGTTGCAAGAAGAGGTAGAAAGAACTTGCTGAATGTACAGCCTTATGCTATAGTATAGCTGCTCTGGAAAGAGCAGATGGAAGCAGTTCTAGATCAATTCTGGGTCCTGTGCTGGCCATGTGAACAGATGGGTCTGGAGGGGGGATGAGGAAGCTTGGACTGATTGGATGAGCTATAGAGCGCTTGTTGGTTTTATTTTGGGGTGTTTTGTGACCGAAGAATCATTGCTTGAAGATGGTATGTTAAAAATACAGTGTTGAGGAGGAGAGGAGAATCTTCCATTAACAGGTTCTTGAGAAGTTGCTCCGTTAAGCCAGGTGGCCTAGAGCAGCAAGCCAGATCTGCAGTGTCTGTGTGCCTTGGGTATATTTGCAATTTTGCTAGAGATCAGCTACCTCCACCATTTGAGCAGAGCTGACATTCTCTTTTTATCTGCTCTCATTTCCTTTTTACCTGTGGAAAACATTAAACATAGGGGAAACATTCCTGAGAGAACTGTAGAATCTTCATCACTTGCTGTGAAACCACTGCCATCAATATGTTATTTTGCATATTCTACCTGCTGGTTAAACCAGTTTCTTCCTCCCTTCGAAGTGGCTGTCTAAATGAGTCTACTACATCATATCACATTGGACCCTGCAACCCTTCTCCTTTTTACTGTAAGGGCTGGGGGAGAAATTACATCAAATGACAAAAATATTCAGAAATATAACAATCCACAAGTTCAGTGTTATTGTTACAATATGTCTTTGTACCTGAACTTCAATGATTATAGTGTCCTGTGTTCCCCACGGGGTGGCTTATTTGAGACAGAGCAAGAAGCACTACATCTACCTCTGTTTTGTTTTTCATTATCTCTAAACTAATGGATTTTTACGTCACGAGGTGTTAAATCCCTCCCTCTTTACTATCTGGAGCATCTTGAAAATGAAAACTTGCTGTCAGTCATCAGAGAGTACAGACTATATACAGAGGGAGCTGCGGTGCCCCACAGCTTAGTCTCTAGTCTTTTCTCTTTATGAGCTTATTCTGTCAGGGTCTGTTAGTTTTGGTATTGTTGTGGTTTAACATGATTTCAGACTTGCTGGTGGTCTCCATGGGTCCTTTCCCCGTTTCACCTCTAAGTACTCCTATTGCTACAGGAAAAAAGCAACTGTGACTGAGAAGATTGGAATTACACACAGTGTAATTCCCTTATTCATAAATTTAACCAGAAGAAGCAAATTCCCTTATAGTGGTTGAGAAGAACTAAATTGTGAACTTTGAGAGGGAATGTACTTTTCAGATATTTCAAATCCTAGCCTCAGGTATTTCATTTTATTGTCTTCTCTTGCATTTAAAAAGAAATCATGAGATAAGTTATTCCTGTGTAGGTGTATTGGGATGGTTTTATTAATTCATAGAAATCTGAAATCAGTGCAATTAAGCCACTATAAGGAGAAAAACTTGGTCAGATTAGGACCTAACCTGATTTCCTTTAAGACCAGAAAAATAAATTGAGTACATTATACTGTGCTGTGGAAAATATTCTCATGTTGTATGTGTTCAGATTAAGTCTTAAATAGTTTTGCCCTCTTGTTGGAGTGACAATCTGATATCACATATTCATCCATCACAAGTAGTTTCTAAAAATTTTACAGTCCAAGTCAATGAATTGTGAAGAACTTTGAAAGATGAAGACATGGAAGAGTAAGAAAGATGAAAGAAAAAGCTGAAACACTTGGAAAATTGCACTTTAGTATTTATAAAATGTCTTTCTGTTCACTGAATATGACTTTTGTTGCATATCTGCCTTGTAAAGAGGGGAAAAAAGTATATGTTAAAATGTTTTGAGTCATTACAGAAGGTTTTGTGTAATACTTGATGAATATCACAACTAATAATCTCTGAAAGGTTTTTCCTTCTCAAAAAGAAATTAAATTTATAATGGTTCTTTATTTCAGATATTTAACTTTTCAGAGCTTATTCTTGTTTGATTTTCTTATTCTGTGCATTTTTTACATGGACACCTATATGAGACTTGATTGACGCTGCCAACAGTGTGGATACTTCAGAAGAATTTAGGTACTACCTCTGTCTCAAATGACTGAAAATAATTCACACAAGTATTCTGTTGTATAGATGTGGTATGAAGAAAGTAATATAGCATATTTGTCCTTGAAAATCAGTTTTTTTGGGGTGTAAACACTAATGGAAAAACAGTGCAGTATTTTGGGTCTGTATTTTGATTTAATAATAAATAACAAAAAAGTACCCCCAAAAAAGGGAAGAACAGAGCAACTGAAAAACCACAATCAATTAAAAAACCCAAACCTGGATTTTGATCTGGCAAACAGGGCTGTAAATATTCTGTTAATGACATTCATTAATCTGCTTTTTAGCCTGATGGATCTAATTTCAAAAACCATCCTTAGAAAATTTAAAATGTAAATTGCCATGTAGCTCCAGGGGTAAGGATGACAGGATGCTAGTGCTAACTGTTTATGGATACTGATTTCAGTCCCCAGGATTTAAATGCCAATTTACTGTCTTGAAATCTATTCTGGTACAGTTTTATGTTTAAACAACATGCCTAAAAGCTGTGAAAGAAAATACCAAACTCTTAATTACCATCTGCCTTTTTTCCTCTTCCTAATTATTGTGAGCAGGACAACAGTTCATTTGCCAAATAGTTTTCAACTCGGAGTGGAAAATTCCCGTCACTTTTGTTAAGCCCCTTTTCTTCAAGGCAGAATTTAACAAGACTTTATGCCCTCTCCAGGTAGTGCAGATGCTTAAGATAAAGCTGATTAAGGAAACTTATCTCTATCTACAGTGTTTTTTCTAAACCACAGGGATGCAAAAGCAACACTTGACTCGGATGTCTATGTGAAGGATAAAGTGTAACTGTATCAAATTTTGTCAAATTAGTTTTCCTATTTTCAACTCTTGAATATATATATAGGATAACTGGAATTTTTTATCCCCTTGCTAACTTGAAGCTTGCAAATATGCTTGACTGTTAGAGTAGAACTCAGCAAATGGAAAAGAAGATATATGAGAAAATATTCTTAGTTTGAAACGTGGAGGGGGAGGTAGCTATTAAGTCTGTGAGTTTAATACCAGGCTTAATATTTCATTTATGTAGTGTTTTATTCTTGCCCTGATATTAAATTGGAGTCAAATGACTTCAGTAGAGTTGCACTAGGATACTCCAGTATGCAGAGAAAAGGCTCTTATTCTTGTCTCTTCAGACCAGTTTGAAGTTGTCTTGTTTACCATTCAGGATAAAAGCTGGCATTTAGGTGTATGTACCTTATTGTATTTGTTGTTGATGCTTGTTCCTTTGAGTAGGGCCTTCTGAAATTCTGTTTATTTCACCTTCATTAAAGCTCTCAAATAGGTAATGAAGGGAATAAAACCTTTTTCATTAATATTCAAATCATGAATGTTGGACTCATCTGATAAGAATGACTATGCTGTGCATCCAGCCACATGGGCCATATGGGAGCTACTCTGAAAGGCCTCTACTATTGGACTATGTGGGCTTTTAAAGGGACATCCAGTAGATATAGAAGGTGCTCTGGTCCCTTGCTGCTGCACAGTGCTGTGGCTGATTTTGTTCTCAGATGGAGTTTTTCAGATACAGCTGGTGATTTTTTCTGACCAGCCTAAAAAAAAAGAGTACTATGGTGATGCACTATAAATGTTAGTTCTTTTAGCTCTGTAGCCACTGAGTTGGGATGCTTGACTGAGCCCCAAGTGAATGTGTGCTTATGTTCTTGGTTTCACACCGAGATGTGCTTAGTGGAGGCAATGGCCTGGTCAGCCTTTCAGTGTTGCTCTAGCTGTGGTCATTTGTCCTAAGGGTCAATGCTGATACATGTATGATGGAAATTTAGAAATAATTATTTTGAATTTATTGTGAAGTCTTACAAAGCCTATAACCACTTAAAATATAAGTTGATGATAATTTACTTGCATGCTCCTCAAGTTCTAACTCTGCCTTCTGCATCTTTTTCTGATGTTATCTGCAGATGGAACTCAAAGAGGTTTCTAGTATTTTATTAAAATGAGAAATCAGAAACATTTTTGTGACTCGTGGAATTGGAATCTTCTCCAGTGCTTAGTTCAGATATGGCCTTGCCTTGCCTAAGGTATTAGATACACACCGATAGAGAGAAAAGAGCTCCACGTTCAATATAAATGTAAAAAAGCTTGAGACACTGCTGATTATCTGTTGCTTTGCATGAATAACTGCAGCTGCTTGAAAATACGAGGGATTTGGTGAAGAGTCCAAAATTGCAAATCCTTTGCAATACCGCTGCATTTGGATTAAGTTTCTGTGAAATCTTTCCTCAGTCGCTAATTTCACACTCTAGGGATGGAAGCATGAACAGTTTATACCATAAATCTTTTAATAACAGCTTCCTTGAGCTTTGAAATGCTTGCTTTTTGATAAGTTAATAGTATATAATGCATTTCAAGTAAATATTGTAGGCAGTTAGAAGTTCTATTTTCTAACTGTAGCATCTATGGCAACATGTTGGGAGAGTGAGGCCAAAATCATATTTCTATAATGCTGCATATTCTGTTTATTGTGGGAATACCAGTTAAAGTAGCTTATTAACATCTGCTCTATCTTTACTTGGAAAATAAAACTTTTTGCAACATTGTTTTATGTGCAACAGGAAAAGAATGTAAAATGATTCAAGTGTTTTGCGAAAACTTGTACCAATTCTTGATGAGTAATGCTTTGTGTGATTGTCATGTGAGCCTTCTGTGTCCTTTTGTTTGAAAAGTAGATTTCTGGTGTAAAACACAACACCTACCCCTGACCCCAGAAGGTTCATCAGCCATACAGGGGAGGAGGAAGCAAACCACTTAACTGGTATGTGAAGGAATAATAGAACTAAAACTGAAAACTTCCTTCCCCATGTTAAACATTTGCCACATAAATTGAATATTTGACATCTTGCACTTCTTTACCCAACAACTCCTACCTACCCTTTTCTCACTCCTCTACCTTGAAGGTCTTGGTTTTGTTTTTACTATGTTTAATTTAGCCTTTATTCTGTCTTCTATAGGCTGCTTTCTTCAGTTGTTTTTCTAAGCATTAGTTCTTACTTGTGTGCTGCATGTTTATTTTGGGAAATCATTCTCTCCAAACCAGCTGAAAAACTGGTAATGGACTTCAAGTCTCACTTCTGTGGGTTGCAAGTCCTGATGTGATGCATGGCTGATATATTTTAATTTTCCTTCTGCTAGCAGATGTTGGATGGCGAAGGATCTTGTAGGGAACTCAATGTTGAAGTAGATATGCTTTTAATGGCTAGGCATAAATGAGAAATATTTGTTTCACAGACAACTCAGTCTGCCTTGATTTACTTATTTGGATTTTAAATAGAGGGAAATTTATTTTTATTTGTCTAGTCTGAGCATTTAAAGTTAGGAAGTGATGAGATGTCTAAGAATGACAAAATAAATATATGAGTAGACTTTCAGACAATGTACTTCTTGCTCTTTATTACTTTGTGAATAATATTGGGAATATTTGTGTGCGGACATTGTTGTGAGTTTTTTGTGGTGGTGTTTTGTTTTTCATAGTAACTGTTCTTCATGCCCCTGATATATAACAACAGATATGTAGTTTTCATGGGTTCAGATAAGGATAAAGTGGATAAAATAGTCTGCAGCCTTTTGGTATCCTTTGGGTGTTTGCTGAGTAGGTCACTATGAATTAAAGTACCTTAACTGTACACAGGCTACCTTACTGTATTTTCTTCAAGCATTCATATTCATTAGAAAAGAAAATCAAGATACATTCATGCTAAATTTTTAAATGTGCTTTAGCTCCTTTTCTCCTAGTATGGACTCTACCTACTGGTATATGGGACTTTTTTGGCTATTCTATTCTAGCAGAGAGTAATTCAGGCTGGAATGGGCCTGTGGAGGTCATTTAGCTGAACTCCTTCCAGACAGGAGATTATTTCAAAATTAGATTATAATTTATTGCTCCTGTCTCTTGCCTTAAATACAGACTGTCTCATTCCAAGTGAGGTGCAGCTGAGGTAATACAATGTTTGACCTATTAATTCTATCCAGTCAGCCTCTATTATGAACATGAGTATTTCTGATGTCTCTCTCTCTCTCTCTGCTAATGCAGAATGCAACAGAGATGCCCAACTGCAACAGAGTGATTCCTTTTGTTACATTTAAGTTGGAGAAGCTGCTGTGGAGAATCTTAAAGCACCTCTTGGCTTATGCAATAATGTTCTCCACATGGCAATTATAGAATATGCTGTGTCATCTGCTCACCAAAGTCTATGTCAAAGAGAATGAGGAGACTATGTGGCTTACATGGAGATTGACAGCTAATTGGCTTTTACCAGATTTCTATGCTGCTCATCTAGCAGAGGTGGATTCTGTAGTAGCCTAACACAGGACTGAGCTATTTTCTTCAAGTTGAAGAGCAAGGAAGTTGATCTAAATGTAGTCTAGGATGTAGGACAGGGTTACTGTGAGGTCTTGGGGTTGTAGTAGCTAAGTGGTATTTATTTGCTAGTTGAGGGGGGATCAAGCTGAGTCATTCTGTCATCTACAGCTGGAAGGAAGATGCTTAAGGTGGTTTTGGCATAGAGTCAGTGCTAATGATGAAACAAGGGATACCATACCCAAAGGCTGCAGACTATTTTATCCACTTTGTCCTTGTTTGAACTTCTGTGCTGTTTCCTTGATAACTCCCATTTTCTTCCACTACGGTTGTTTCAGCCTTTACTGAGTTCAGTGAGAACCTGTTCTTACTGTTACTTAATTTTGTACTTGACTAATTTAGCCATCCAACATATTTCATCCTGGTGGCTAAAAAAGGAGTTCTAGTTGAAAATTGTTGGCAATGCTAAAAGATTAAAGAGGAGAATAATGGCTTTTCATTTATTCATATAGAAAGGATATAATTAAGTTATTGTTGGGTGAAGTTTCTGTATTCTGTATCCTTACTGGTTCTGATGCATCGCCCTAGTTTATACTTCTTTTCTTACTTACTTAAATAGAATAGCAATTTTGTTGATGGTAACAATAAAAAGGAGAAACTGCAAGAGATCTATTCTGCCTGGTATTTTGATATTTGAAGTTAGAATCCTTTTTTTCCTGTTCTTTTTTCCATGTTCTCTGTTGCAGTTTCTTGCTGCTGCTATTAGTTTTGGAAGTAGCTGCCTTTCACTGACAGCTTATTGCAGAGAATACTGTATTCCAAGTGGTCCCCAAATTTTTGTGAAAATGAGATTGATAATACAGTTCATTGTCTTATTCTGTGGCCTAGATAATATTTGAAGAAAATAAGCCATGTAAAGAAGTCAGAATCAAGCTTTTTGGACCAGTACGTTGGATCTTACAGTATTAAGCACATTGTTGTTCAAACTTTGTACTAAGAAACTAAGGACAAATAGTAGACAGTGTCCTATAGAAAAAATGGGGAGGGTCTTCTATTTTGGGAGACAAATGTCTCCTGAAGTTGTGGAAGATATGATAGGTGTTTTTTTCATGTCCATAGAATAATGCTGGGGTTTTCTTCCCCCTCCCCAAATTTCTCTCTTCCTTAAAGACTTTTTTGCAATAAAATAATCATATTCTGTAAGTCACTTATCAAAATCAATATGCAAAGCTTGTGATTAAAAGACAAGCACAGTTGTCATTTGAACATTAGTTTTAATTGAGGCTATTCCTCCATTCTGTACACTTCAAGGAAATTAATGGCAGTGTTGCAGTCTTTCAAGAAAAATTAATTATCCCTGCTGATTTCCAGTTCCTGTGCTTCCTTCTTAGCCCTGTTTTCTGATAGCCCAGCAGGTTTGGAGAGACATAGTTTATTTTTACAGAATATTTCATTGCTTTGAGGGGAGAGTGTCAGCATTTAAAAATTTACCAGCTGTTTCAGGTCACTTACAGCTTAAGCAGCTCTTTCGTTTTGAATGATTTATTTAGTTGGCCTCTCAGTGAGTTGTCAGCAGTTTACAGAGTCTGTAACCATGCGAAGAAAGGATCCTAATTTGTCAGCTCAAGTGAAGAGGGGTTGTAGCCGGAGAGAGAAAGAAATTAATTCATTTTATGGCTCTGGCATGTTGGCCATCCCCAGATGCAGTACTGAAGGGAAAGGTGGCTGCTGGCCATGCATTTGTGATTGGAGATAGAGATGGGGTGTGTGTGCAAGGTTAAAGGAAGGTAGTGGAGATTGGAATGGGAAATTTCTCATGAAAGACGTGAGAGAATGCACATGTGTGCACATTTTCTGCCTCAGAGGGAAAACCAGAAGGAGCTGTCAGAACTAAGTGCAGATATGAACAGGGAGCTGAGTTTTCCCTTAGCTTGAGAATAAGATAGTATATGACATTAAAAAAGAAATAACTGCAGGATGTTAAACAAGATAAGACTGAAGTGGATGCTTGTTAACTGAGTCATCTGCCATGGTAGTTTATGACTGTTGTAAGTTTGTCTGATGTATAGCATGGTTGGTTTTTGTTAAAAAACCCCACATAGTATTGCTGAAGTAATTGGAGGCAAGCCTCATGCTGTAGATGTATATTTAATTTTTTTCTAGAAATCAAAAAAGGAATGATGCATGTCATCTGTGTAACCAGAAGTCATGCTTTGGCTGAACATGTATTATCAAGGTAATGTTTTCACCTTCTTCTGAAATATTATTTATTGGTAGGGCAAGACCAGATGAAGATCCCATTTGACATAATACTTTTTTAAATGCCTACTCAGACAGTAGCTACACTTCAAGTTGATGATGCTGGTCCTAATGGATAACAGTAGGGATTGTCACATTGTAGAACATTGATTTAAGGTATTGGTAGATGTTTGCAGTTACTATTTCTGCAAGCCTAATTTTAATAATGCTACTGTTCCTTAATTATGTTATTGACTTAATCAAAATTATTTTCAAAACTCTCAATGTGCTGTATTTTTTGTGGAAGTTATAGGCTTGTAAGCGATTATCAGCAGAGGCAGATGGTACTGAGGATCTAAATGGATATAGATCTAGTCTGTCAGACCGTGTATGTATTTACTTAATAGATTGACTTCCCATAGTAAACAGGTTAAAAATGGGAGTTTCAGGGACATTTTTCTTTAGATCTATTTAAATTTGCCTTGCAGTACTCATAGTACATTGATCTCAGTCTTTACTAATACATGTTATTTAGTATATTGGCAACTTAAATTACTGACTCTGTATTTAAGGCATATGGGAATTAGATTTGCCTTAGAATTTTTGACAGCTTCAGATACCTGTTTCCTAGAACTAGTCCAATAAGATTGTTCTTTATCAGATGTGCAAGAATCGTATTCTTGATTGCTTTGCTTGAGTAAACATTCTGTTGGTCTATGCTATGGATTGTATTTTGGTCTCTCTACATTCCTGTCTTTTATTGTTCTTTTTCAATCTGTTCAAAGGTTTTTTTGTGCAACTCTTCCCTGTTTGCAGAGTAAGTCTCAAAAATGTGAAGAATACTTAAAGCCAGAATTAAGTGGTATTTTTGTCTTGTAACAGGAAGATTTTGAGCAAATATTAAATTCCTCGCAGTTATATGCTAACTACCCAGGTAATGTATACAGTTGTGCTCCATCACAGTGATGGAAAGCTTAGAAAGATGTTTCTGTTGCCTGTAGGTAACGTGTGTGAGAGACCATCAGTCACTAGCAATAACCTGTGCATCAGGTGTACCTCTGAATGCCAGCTTTCTTGAGTGCATAAGAGCTGAATAAAGCTTTTGTTCACTAGCTGTTTTTCTTGAGATTTCTGTATGAGATCATTTGCAACTGCGGTGAGCAACCATTCCATTCCAGCATATGGCTAATAGTAATCCATTGCAATAACAGTGGGAGATAGCAACATATGCATATATAGATGTTATTGGTTCTTCAGGTGTAGCACTTCTCAAGCTGTAGAATGAGTTATGAGTGCAATAACTGTAACTTCACAATTTTTGCACTTGTGTGTTCATTGTGTTGCTTTGAATATATCTTATGTGCCTCTTTTTCTTGAGGGTTTTTTTATATGTATAAGTACTGAGGTTTTTATATGTATAAGCTACTGAGGGTTTTTTTTTATCATGATAGCATTCTGTGATGAAATGCTAGGGTAGATGCTTACTGACTATAGAATGTAATAAGTGATAGTCAGTGAGATTTAATTTTGAGTCAAATATGCACAGGCAATGATTGAGAGTAGTTTCAAACCTGAAAATATTTTTCTATTGTGGCCACACAAATGGCAAGTATTTATCACACCTCTATCTTATCACTATGCGAACTGATCACAGAAGGCATTTATTTAATTACTTCTCTCTGACAAATCTGTGAAGGATACTTTTTAACCTCACAGTTATCAGCCAGTTACTGGGAGGTGTTTGCTTACCTGCCAGAAAATCCCTGATGATACAAATAAATAAAAATTATCAAGGGTTTTATCAGACAAAAAAGAAAGTTCCCTAGTTCTGCATCCATTACTCTGGTAAAAAGATTTAATCAAACTTTACCCAATTTATGAAATCTAGTAGCATGATGCTTCCTCTTGATCTTATATGTGATCTGCATAAACAATTTCTAATGTGCTGTATAGAATCTGTCTTTGAAATTAGTATGCCATGCACAGTCATTCTGGGGCTATCAACTACAGCAGTTCAATTACTGGCTGTTGAATTTTTCATATTTTCTCAAATCTTAGCCACATGTATAAAATTTGTTTCTCAAATTCCATAGATAACTCTAGGTATGCAGAATGATAAATGGTTTTCTGTGAATTAAAGGTGTCTTGTAAAAACAACACAAATACAGATTTTCAGCAGAATTGTGAAAAGGTGAAGGACAGCAAGTGTTCCTCAGTGTGGGGTGAATCCTGACTACCTAATGTCAAATTACAAATAAAAATATTATCAAGAAGCTTTCTTTTTTGCTTTCAGATAATCTCAGTCATAGTACTTCTCCTAGGCAGAGCTTTTAACTGTGGTGTCATAGATTGGAAGAAGTGTGAGGACAGGTTGGGTGACAACTTTAGATGGCATGGCAGAATGTAGGAGTTACATCCATAAAGAGTGAAGAGGGTGCTCTTCAAACCAGCTAGAAGGCAGAAGCCTTGTGACAAATATTTTAATTACTTTATATAGAGTCAGAAAGCTGTTTTTTATCAAGAAATTTGATGGGATGTTTTTGGAGTTGAGCTATTTTGGTACCAATCTGCTACAGCACAAAAGTTTTGAATGAATGTTGTACTTTTGATAGGAGTGCCTTGATATTAATATTACTTAATGACAACATATTTCATATCATGAAGGGTCACTTAAGATACAGTTCTTTGAAACTTCGTGTTTGAAATGCTTCTCTTTCTTTTGTCCTCTACAGGACTATGGAGAAAACAAGAGGGCAAGCAAGTAAAGAAATGCTATCAGATTGTCTAGGAGATAGCTTATTTATTGGATTTTTTTTTTTTTTTTAGCTTATGTGATATATTTAAGGTATCAAGACTAGTAAATTATATTTAAGTTTGTCTAATCTTGGAATCATCTGAAGGTTGCTAGGAAGGACAGCATTTCAGATGTTTTAGAGCTACAGAAATGGAAGACGTGAGTATTTGTAATTCAGAGCAACACTTCTTGAGATTGATGTCAGTGTGGGCTGTCAAACTGAAAAAAAATATTGCTGAATGAATACAGAATTCTAGCAGCATGCTCAAATTTGAATTTCCCGTGATTGCTCAAGGGCACAGTAAATCTGTTTCACAAAATTTTACAATGCCCCTGTACTGTGGTCAGTAAAATGTATAAGAATCTTAATCCACAATAGAAACCAGTCTACTGAATCCAGGAAAATAAAAAATACGCAAAAGAATGTAAGCCCTGTTTTATTTTCATGTGTTTCTGTATGTTGCATTTTACTCTATTCAAAGATTTGCCTCAAAGTCAAGAAGGAAAAATAAAATTTTCTGATTATGTACAATCACAGTGGAAGAGGTGTAGAACCAGTTTGAATGGGGGAGTTAGTCTTTAACTGCAGTTAATCATATTGTAACTCGTTCGATAATTACTTTCTGACATTTTTTGACATTTAAGTGTTTGAAATCCCCTGTTTGGCTGTGGTGCCTCAGAAAGAAGATAATGGTAGACATGCCTTTTCCTTCCCTACCACATACTTGAAGGTAGTTCAAGTATGGAAAGGAATGGCTGAAGCTAAGCAAAGCATTGGGAGTATTCATTCAATGCATTTGACCTGCCTTTGCATTTAAATATTCTGAATAATACAGCTTTTATGTATCAGTAGTTTTGCCAGCCCCCATTATTAGATGCATTGTTATTCAACTTTCTTATCCAAAATCTTACTTTGAATTTATGAATTGATACTTGTTATGATCAGTGTGTGACAGGCTGGAGTTCTGATCACAGCCTGTGATGTGTCTTCTGTAACTTGAAAGTACAGCCTGAAACCTTAGACAGAAAATTTCACTTGAATACAAAAGCACCTCTTCGTACATCTTCAAAGATGCAAAACAAAGCAATTCTCTAAAGACTCAAGGAACAAGTGGAGGTTTAGAACTGAACTTGATTGCATTAATACTCTTTGAATGCTAATAGTTGATATCTTCAGATCTCACTGTATCCTGTGCTAAAGAATATTGTTGGAGGAAAAAGATCAGAAGAAGCTTTGGGGCTATTATGAACTGTTTTAATTTTTTAAGTGGTTAACTGTTTTATTTCTGTACCTTAAAGAACACAAACTAAAATGTAGTTAACTTTTTAAAAATCAAATTCTAAGTTGTTATTAGGAAAAGTTCTAGTTGTTTTCTACTGGGATGACTTAGCCTCCTTTGTTTATGTACAGTAAATTGTGTGATTTCCTCAGCTGAGTGTTTTCCTTTCCACAGAAGTTACTAATTTGAGAAGACCATCTTTTCTTCTCATCCCAGCCCAGCTGCCATTTCTGTTTGTCTTAACTTCAAATGCATTTGGGTTTATAGTATTTCTGAGAAAGCAGGGTTGTTTCTTTACCTGTCTGCTGTTCTGTTTTCAAAATGTCATCTTATGAGGGATGAAGGCTGATCTCCACAAACTGGACAGTTTTGCTTGTTACCTTGAAAAATCTGTTCTGGATTTGAGATTTGGAATCCAGAGTTGTTGTAGCAGGATATACTTTGTGCTATAACCCTGTTTGCAAAGTGTGCAGAAACTCAAAAGTACTGTATGAATCTGTGCAAAAGCTATTCAGGTTTGTGAAACCCTATAAATTTTAGAGTAAGTAGGTGATAGGCAGAGCTTTTTTGCTTATGGCTAAAAAAGCTGCTTCTAACAAGCCTGGTTCTCTCAGGAAATGTTAATGATTGTAATTTCCTTAGGGTGTTTACCTCACTGTCATGCAATACATTCTTACTGTTGGTTTGAATTTCTATTCTGACATAATTGCAAGTGTTCTTTTATTACAAAATTGATGAGCTATTATTTTCACTGTCAAGGTATAAAATTTTCAGTCCTCTTTCTTAGGGACCATATTCTTCCATGCTCCAAGAAATTTAAAGGGGTAGGTTGTTGGAGGATGGGCACAGGCTAGGGAGTTAACGACTGCCATCAAGTTCTCCGAGCAAGACAAAGACAGCGATCAAGGCCTGAGGCACACCTCGCCAGGTTGGAGCCATAGCCGCGTGACAACCTTGACGATCGTGTAGAAAAGAGAGAAACAGCAAGGGGAGGGTTCTACATAGATGATGTAACATGTGACCAATCGGAGTGTGACTAGTGGGCATGGTTAACCATAGCTGTAACATAAGCTTGTCTGATGCTCTCAATAAACGAGATTTGCTGACCATGATAGCATGAGGCTTTTCTCCCGCGACTCTGTTCCCGACAGTAGGTGGCACAGGGAAAGATGATGTAGAAATCAATTTATCAGAGATGGTTTTCACATAAAGTACTTGAGCTACATTATGCCTGGTAATTTTAAAATGAAATTTGTTTCTAAAACTGGTGACTTACCAATGTGCTGAACAGCAAACATAGGAGAGGGTGCAGAGTATGCTTTCAAGCAATAGGAATTCTGTTTGACAGCATCACTGACAATGAGATTTTTTACTTTATTCTTAAAACTTAGGACTACAGAAAACTGTACCCCAGTCATGGTGAACTTTGCCACTAGCATGTTAGAGCTGTGCCATTGCAATGTTGCTGAATCCAGCTAAAATGCTGAGAAGTACCAGAATAGCAATCACTGCAAGCAGCCTGAGCAGGTTACTCAATATGTATTTCTCTTTAGAAATTTCTCATCGTTCCCATCAAAGAGCACTATAATGCTTCACAAGAATTTATAATTTTCCTAGTTCATCCTTGAAATGAAAAAGGTTATAGTTGTATCTTCCTCTCAGAGAATCACATGGTGCGAGTCAGAAGGATCCTTAGTGCTCTTGCTGCTGCTTTGGCAAGTGGAAGGTTGCTCCATTGGAGTTCCATTGCTCTCATGCAGCATTATCTACAGTGCGAAGACACTGACTTCAACCACAGTTCTAAGTCAGCTTTTTGGGAGTCTTAGCTCAGTCCTCCCCTCATCCTTGCCTCTGCAGAGAAATTTAGGAGCACATAGTCATCAGTTGTGAAAAGTCTGCCGTTTGGATTAATTAGCCTTGCTCAGTTTCAGGGCTCATTAATTGTGTTTAGCAAAGCATTAGCATACTCATTGTGCTTGTATTTCTGAATCTAACATATTAATACTCTGCCTTGCTGTCTAAACACATCAGCCCAATCACACATAGCATATTGTGCCAACCAAGTACATGTGTCACTTAGCTCCTCCTAACACATTTGTGCTGCTGAGCAAGAAAATAAACAAAACCCAAAAAGCCCTAGGTGATGGAACTAGTAAGTTGTCATCCTCTATTAGAACTAGCACGGTAGCAGGATTGCTGTGAAGTCTGCCACATGCTCTCTTGGTGGTGAGTTTCAGGAAGTACAGGTTTGTTCTTTGCTTTTCTCTTGTGACAATTCAGCAGCAGAGTATCCAGATGTAATGGAGTGTCTTGTATTTGCCTCCTCCAATGATTTGTGCTAGTAACAGCTGTGTAAATACTGCTGAACAAAACTGCCAATAGAATTTATGGGCTAATCAATGCAATATATGTTTGGTAATGCAACAAGAAAATAGTTGGATATAGGTTACCATATTGCTTAGGGAAAGTTCTAAGTACACATAATAAAACCTTGAGTACAAGTACAATAGAAGCTGGAATTTGGCTGTAAAAGGTTTATGTCTTCCTTTGATTGTTGAGGACAACTACTTAGCATGTTATTCAGTTAATTATGGTTTTCAGTTGATGCTGGGAAGGAAGATTCAATAGTCTAATGACTATTAAGCAGGTATTATTTATTGCAGTGCTGGATGTGCAGGGGATTTCTTCTGTTTGCTCGTTTCACATGGTGCTGGTTCAATTTGTGACCTTGTGTGACCTGGGCTAGGTGTTCCTGCTCCATCAGGGGAGTTGGACTACCTGATCTCTTGAGGTCCCTTCTCATCTCTGATATTCTGTGATTCTGTGTGTTAAAACAGGTAACGGATTCATTGGGACTATTCTGGGGTCATACACTCTAGAAAGAACTGCTTTTTGGGAGTCAAAATGGATGTTTAGGGTCCTCTGGTATTTGTCACAAGAAGAGGGCAAATTACAGCAAAGATCAATAAAATGCTCATTTTCACCCTAAAATTTTTGTTAGCCTCTGCTGCAATATCTGATATTGCTTGCTCCACAAGATGTGGTAGACATTTATTTTGGCCCTTATTGAAAAACCAGTTGCAAATTCTTTAAATGATTGTAAGATCCACATTCTTCATAAATTAGTGTTTTTCTTCTGTCTGTGGATGTATAGTCATTAACAATATAATATGAATTAATCATGTATTTTTTATTTTAAAGATACAGGCTGAGTAGCTCCCTTCTAGAGTTTATGCTTTGTAACACAGAGCAGCAGTGGCAGCGGGTGACTGTGCAGGTGCAACATGGCATAATTGGGATGAAAAAAATAAGATTTATACAGGAAGCCTGCTATTTTAGGATACTTAGTTTGACATGAATCCCTTGTGAATTAAATCATTTAATAGATGAAATGGAGAAAGTCCTTCTAATCTTCGTTTTGAATGAGCCATGAAATAGGATATGTGAACAGCTTGAAGTGTGAAGAGGTTACTATGGCTTGGTTCCAATGATTTTTTTATTTTTTTTTTTAATAAGATATTGAAAGATTTGTGCTAGCTGGGAGCTTAAAGGAGAACTTAAAATCTTCTGTAAAATAATGGAATCTGTATCTGGAAACATGTCATTTTTTTTATGGCAAAAGCTTTCACTAAATTTTTCCAAAAGTTATTTTAATGCTCCCTAACAAATACATAATGGACTTACCTGCAAAGTAGCACTTTGAAATTGAAAGCAGTTAAATAAATGTCTTCACTGTCTGTAGTTAGATCTCTTTTTTGGACAAAACTAATGCTCACATTTTATATCTGCAATAATAAACAATAGAAGGACAACAATTAAGAGATTTATTCATAGTTAACTTTTAAAAAGAAAATAATTTAGATCAAGTAACTTCTGATTAGAAGTCCTGAGTTGGTGGTGAAGCTCCAAGACACCTGTATAACTGGCATTTATGTTGGAGTGAATTACTTCTGTAGTGTGTTGATTTCTTAACACAGTGCCAATTCTTAAGCTTCTGTCCCTTCAAGCAGTGTGTTTTGTCTGACATTAAACCGTTGCTTCTGGTGTGCAAATGAGTATCAGCTGTGGATGGTAGCTTTTAGACTTTATTATTTGTAATTAAAAACCTAAATCCTCTCTATATATGAGTAATCTATTCTTATCATGACTTGATATAGACTTAAAAGCTAAACACAGCAGCTGAATAATATGAATCAGAGTTGCTTCTCTTTGCAGATTTTTTATGATCCTGTGTTTTCTGTTGTGCTGACTATTTATAGTACTAGTTCCCCTACCTACAGGTTTGAGATCGCAGCGCTTGTGAAAATTAAGACTTAGAATTTTCTAAAATGGCAGTGCCTGTGTATACATTTGCCCTTCTGGCACTATTGATGCTACAGTGCTCTAGTGGGGCCTATTTTGCTCAGGTTTGAGCATGCAACACTAGTGTCATCAGAAATAACTCCTTGTACTTTTGTCTATAGCAGCAGAGATGAAAAATTCTATCTCCATACGAGATCTGGAGGTTATCCTAATCGGAAAGAGTCGTGGGGAATATGGAATGTATTAGGAGCAGACTACTTGACTTGGAGAAATTGTTCTGTTGGTAAATGTCAGGTTGCAGCCTGTGAGACTCCATATATCCAACAAAGAGGCGAATTATCCTGGAGAAGGTTTTTTTCTCAACTTACATTAGTAAAAACATGCCCCACAAAATTTAAAATCCTTATGGAATATTTAAGTAACATCAGTACTAAATGCTCACATAGCATTAGTGACAGAAGAACTTGTAAGTGAGCAGAGTAGCACATCACCCCTTGTTAACACTGGTAGAACAAATCTAAGCAGATGTGACAGGACAGTGGCAGTACTGTATTCCAGGTAAAAGAAGACCATTGTATTTTGAGGGAGGAAAAAATGGCCTAGAGGCAAAAGTTAGGACCAGCATTTTTAAAACTAATTCTATGAGAAGGAAATAAAACGCTGTTTATAGATCTACAAAATGTGGTTCCTTTGGTGGTGAATCTGATAGTATGTATCAACACAGTGCAAAGGAAATACAGTTCATCTTTCTCTTTGCTTATCTTGATTATTTGCACTAGATTTGCATTAGATGGTTTTCTTCTTGTGTACCTCACTTTGAGAGTTAGCCTTGCTGTTAGATTCACGAAAGGATGTTATAAGGATGACTATTATGAATGAGATTGTTGCAGTGTGTTGGTCCTAAATGTGGGTTTGCACAATAAATTCAGATGACAGATCAGTGTCATTAATGCTGTAGCTGATTTCTGCACCAGGTTGGAATCTTTAAAGCGTGTCCTATTTAAATATCAGTTAATTTACCTTTTTATTGGAGCAGAGAAGCAAACATCTGTGCTGCTACTTGTTAATTACCTGCTTGCATTCCCTCACTTATGTACTGCTCAATTTCATCACTTTGAGATTCTGGGATCTCTTTTGTTTTTGTCACTCACTTCTCCTTCCTTTCTGAATACTCTAAAATACAGTTGAAAGTTTTCTCTTTCCACTCCTTATTTTATTATTTTGCAGTTATGGTTTTCTGCAAGGAGTTCTTACTTTCATGAGATGCAAATAGAACAGGACATGGTTCAGGGTAAGTGCATATAGAGAGATCTAGGGAGCAACTACTTGTGGCCTGGGGAAATCTTCAGACTGGCAGTGGCAGATTTGCCCATGCACTTTTTCATGTCTGGAAATGTTACATGAATAACGGTCCTCACTGAAGGAGGAGGCAAGGTTTTCTTATCAGCAAGTGACTAGATGAACTGCTCAGTATGGTTTTCTGTCCTTCTTTCCAATGAACCTGAAGAATTTTTGCTCTCTACTTTCAAAGTTATTCCAGCAATTATTTTTAATTATTTTTTTTTTTTAGTATTTCACTTCATAGCAGTATTTAAAGTAATTTTCACAATTCAACTGTTGTGTGAGCAGTGAGTTCCTACTGATCTATCACTGAGTGTTTTTGTTTTATAAAATAACAATTTTCTTGCCGGGTACTCAGTATAAAGTTGTGGAGTGTGTTGGCATTTGGGTTTGTGGTAATTATTTTTTAACAAACCCTGTCATGTTGTCCTAAAAATTGATCACTTCTCTCTACTACTTAAAAGTTCCTCACTGCAAGAAGCAGAATAAAAATGGTCAAACTTTACCTTTCAGAACTTGTTTTGCACAGCTTGCTGTGTTACAGATCAAGGAGGTAATTGCACAGCCTTTGAGCCTGATTGTACTTAAGTATATGGATAATGAGAAGCACTACAAAAGCTCTCTAATTAAAATAAAATTATTTACAAAACTAACAGCTGCTAGTTGTAGCGGCTGCAGAATTCTTTATAGCTGTTCCAGTCTTAGGAATTTGGAGCATGCAAGATTTAGCTTTATTACAATTCAGGCTTTTGTCAGTAATGTAGAGGCAATGCCCAATCTTTCAGAAGTTGGAGAAATAGACCAAAGCAGATTTAAGGAGCTTTTTAGGTTTTGGGCTTTTTTATATAAAGCAGTGTTAGGCATTTTCTTTGGTTGACATAGTTCTGTTCCTAATGCGATACAGCAAGAGAGGAAAAAAAATGCTTATTATAAGCTTAATTCTAAGTACTAGAGAGTTACCACTCTGCTGACCTTGCTATTGTGTGTGGCTTTCAGTAGAACTACATCTTTATTATGATTTCCTCTACTGTGCTAGGAATCTGGCTTTGTCTTCCTTTTTAACAGTGAGTTTTAATGGAAGGCAGTGGTACGTTTGGCTGCTGTCCTTGATTTTTCTGCAGCAAATAATGTAAGAGTTACTCATGGAGAAAGGTGTTGCTCCCACATGTGCAGATTCAATTTCATTATGGATATGTACACTCCTTGGCTGAGTTACACCAGAGTGCACGGTCCTCAAAAGCTGTAAACTCGTCTCTGCTTACTGGAGAATTGAGCTCAGGGGGATGAGGGAGTGAGAACTGATTGACACTGGAGAGGTTATGTGGCATGAACATAACAATGTGAGAGTTCCAGTTTTAAATTTGAACTGGTTGTTAATGGGCATCACAACTGCTTGAATAGCTGAGGCTCTGCTGTAGTTTAATACTCTTTAAAGTTAATGTAATGTTGAGTATTCAAGTGTTCATTCTTGCCCCTCTGCTTGGCACTGCTGAGACCAAATCCTGGGTTGCATCAAGAGGAGTGTGACCAGCAGGTCAAGAGAGGTAATTTAACCCCTCTACTCAGCACTGGTGAGACCACACCTGGAGTATTGCGTCCAGTTCTGGAGCCCTCAAGTCAAGAAGGACATTGAGCTATTGGAGAGGGTCCAGAGAAGGGCCACAAAGATGATCAAAGGGTTGGAGCAACTGCCCTATGAGGACAGGCTGAAGGAGTTGGGGTTGTTCAGCCTGCAGAAGAGAAGGCTCAGGGGGGACCTCATAGTAACTTATCAGTACCTGAGGGGGTCCTACAGAAAGGCAGGGGAAGGAATTTTTAACATAATATCGGATGGGAGGACTAGAAACAATGGATATAAATTGGAGGGGGATAGATTTAGACTAGACATAAGAAAGAAATTCTTTACAGTGAGGGTGGTGAAACTCTGGAACAGGTTGCCCAGAGAGATTGTGGATGCCCCCTCTCTGGAGATGTTTAAGGCCAGGCTGGACATGGCACTGAGCAGCCTGATGTAGTGGGAGGTGTCCCTGCCTATGGCAGGGGGGTTGGAACTCGATGATCTTTAAGGTTCCTTCCAACCGAAACTATTCTAAGATTCTATATTTTGATCTGTGGCATTTCCCCTTTCCTGTCCTCATGCCTGGCTTATCAGGCATTATACTATAGTGAATGTGAATGCAGGACTATTAACTATGTTAGTGCTTTTACAGTGACTATCAACTCAGTATCTCAGTATTTTGTGGTTGTTGGAGTAATTTCAAACCAATTATCGTTACTGCCACCTACTCAGCAAACGGGAAGATAGGTGCAACATGATTGAAAATTTAGTGGGATTGATTTATCTGTTTATCTAGATGACTTTGCATTTTTATGGCATTTCAGAGTGTAAATGTCATAAGCAAATCTCTGGCTTCATTTGCAATTTATCATGCAGAATGCTTCTGGGATAGTTAATACGTGAAATAATGGCCATTGTATTCTAAGCTATTGATTGTAGCAAAGCTTTGCTTTAAGTTGCCTCTCAGATGTTCAACAGAAGTCATTAATAATTAAATGTTTGTGCAGTCATTTACAGTTAAACATGACTTTTGTTGTGGACAGTTGTTCAGTTATGTTTGCGACTTACTGTTTACTTCTGCTGTCAGGTAGAAGACTGCTGCTGTCCAGGCTGTGAGAAGAGTGATGCAGCCTTCAGGTTCATACCTCTGTACTACCTGGGGAGTGTAGTAGTTGCTGTAGTAACAGCTTGTTACCCTCTGCATATGAACCGACAGCATCAAAGCACCAAGGTGTATTTTGCCAGTAACTTAAATAGTGTTCTGCCTGCTGAAAAAGGGGCTTCAGTGACTTAGGGCTTCTAGGTTTACTGTCAAGTCCCAAAGGGAGTTAAAGGACAGATACTTGGTATAGTCTGACACACAGTTCCACTCTACCTCTCTGTTTCTTATCACCTTTTCACCTTTCTGGCTATTAGAAGTAATTAACAGCAAATGAGCACCTTAATTCTAATAGAAGAATGGAAACAGGTTAAAGAAATGTGGAAAGTTGACTCTGTGCCAGTAAATTTATGGAGCATTTTAGATGTGTCCTGAGGATAGCATATAAGAATATAGTTCACTGGAGACTACTTAAAGACATGTACTGTTTCAAAGATTCATTAGTACGCACTTGGAAGTTGAATGATGTAGATGCATTGCAAGCCACACTAATTTTTGCTTTTCATTTTATCTTTTGTTTTAGGATCTCATATATTAAAAAAAATATATATTAAAAAACAACTCTGTATTTAAAGGGGAATGGTTAATTAAAGGTTACTGGGACAAACGGCAGTGTTTGTGTTACAAATAGATTTGTTTAGCAAGGTGGATATTTGTTGTGTAAGAATTATGGTTATTGCTGTGCTTGAGGACAATCATTTTAATGCTTTTGTACCCTCTGAAATACAGTACTTAATTTGATTTTCTGTTACTGATATATGTCCTGAATCTCGAGTCCCACTCATTTGCAACTCATAACTCGGACAGGGTTGGGTAATTTTCAAGTGATCTGCAATTGCATTCTGTGTTTTGGTGAACTCCAAATACATTATACCCCATGTAAACAATTTGTTGCTGTGATAACAAGCAAGCTGACAGTCTTTTCCTGGATTTCTAGCCTTCTTGGTGTTGAACATTTCATCTTTGGGAAAGGTAAATACAACCATGCCTGAAACCAACATTTGTATTATATTTTATATGGGTTTTGACTTGCCAAGAATATGAGGTATTCTATTGCAGTTGGAGACTAGCAGATAAGCTGAGTGGATTATACTGTTCAGAGTTGGATGTATCCAGGTACAGGCTGTAGGCTGTCTTAATGGTTATGTGTATTTTGGAAGAGAAGTGGAAGCAACTGATGCAAGGAGTGTGGATTAAATATAACAGATTATAACAAAAATGGAGATGGAGCATCACAGGACTGTGGATCAAAGTAAGCTATATGAAGCAAAGCAGTGGTGAACACTGGAATATGATTTGTTTAGTATCCCTAATACTGGTGAGGCTGTGAGTAGAATATTCTAATTTGTAACAAATACAGTTCATCTTTATAACCTTATTTTTCATCTCTCTGTAAAGCTAAGGGAAGATTAGTTATAAATATCTTTCTTTTAATGCATGGTTTTGCTTGTACCCCTTAGCTTTCCAAGCAAGTTTTAATGAAAGCTCAAGTTTGTCTTAGGCATTGACTCAGGTTGTAGCTGAGTAACTAGCGTGTCTGTGACGCAACACATACTGCCCCAGAAGTGTTTTTCATATATTTATGACAAAATCTGTGTAACAGCATAGACCTCACCCTGTTGAGGAGCTGCAGGACCTCAATTTTTGCTAGTTTTAGGTGTATTTTCCCTTGCCAAGTAGCTGTGTATCTCCCAAAGCACTGTCTGTGAAGCTGTAATTAATTGTCAAAGCCCTGTCAGTGAAGTCCACTCTGCTCCAGAACATAAACTCAAGCTGTTTGTTACCTGTAGTGTCATGACTTGTTTCCTTGAGCAGTAATTGATGTCAATTGTAGATAATGTCTATGAACTTGAAATTGTGTTGTTTATTTGTTAGGGACCTTGAGAGTGTGATCTTCTTGCTCAGTCATGGTGTGGTATAGATTATGTCTGTAGTACAAGAATTGTCTTGGGACATAAATTACAGCAATTAAAATTAGCTAGAGGAGAGAGAATAATGCATAATTAATTGGTATAGTCATTAAAGGGCTGCAAAGAACCTAAAAGAGATACCATGTCAATAGGCAAGCACTAAAAGTGACAGGCAGTGTGTGAAGACCAATGATTGTGTTCAAAGCCTAAGGTCATTAAGGCATGGACAATTACATGGAATTTTATGACTCTGGTTTAAGATCTGTTGCATAATAACACAAGATCACTCCGACGTATTAACAGTATGTTAAAATAGAAGATTTTCAAGAATAATAATGTTCAGATAATTCCTTTGAAGACTGGAACGGTGCAATTAATTTCTCCTCAAAGAAAAGTAGCACTGTATTTTAAAGAACTTGGAAACAACAAAGATGTGTAAGGAAACCCCATCAGCTATCTGGTGAATTTAAGCAGAAAATGACATTTTTTTCAGCATTAAATACAATAATCTGAGCTCATATAAAGAAGAGGTTAAATCTTGGTACCCTGAAGAATGAAGATTTAATTAAGAGTCTCTTTATACTACATAAACAAAGTCGTGCCTGTGTCATGCTGAGAAATACAGCAATGTGAATAAGGGGCTGAGGGTAATGCAGCTGTATATCAGTTGCTTAATTATTCATAAACCTGCTTGTCACTGAGTTGCAGTGATTTACCTATCTCAGCTCATTTGCCTTATTGGAAATACTGCTTGTTCTATAAAATAGTTCATTTGTAGTGCTATAAATGAGGAATAAATGCTGAAAAGGAAGTGTCTTTCATGTGAGAGAAGTTTTAATAATTGATTTGTAAAGCAAAGTAAACCTTAAATACTGGAGTCATTGGGACAGCGACGTATTTGTTTTGACAACTAATGGAAGAATGTGTGTCTACTGGGCGGACAGTTAAAGCTCCAAAGCAAACATCTCAGCCTTTCCTCATCTAAGGAATCCTTAGAAAGTTCTGGCTTTTTAAAACTTACCAATGCTTTGCTATTCTACTTGCTAAGAATTTAGATTTCTAATTCATCTCACTGTCTACTCTAAAGTTTAAACATTGCATGTGATTAGCTTTACTGTGCAGATGCCAACTTGAATGGCCTCTGTTGATTCAGAGAAGCTGAGTGGTGTCAGAGTTCAGTTACTGTGCTTTCAGGAAGGCCTCCTGTTGCCAAAATGAGCTTTCTTTTTTCTTTTTCCAAGCTGCATGCCAGAGTCTGCACCAGTACGCAACTGGACTCAGGAGAAGTATGTATGCACAGTCTCTGAAAAAGCAAATGTACAGCTACGTCTTCTCCAAGAGCAGCCACCCTCACATTACTTCTTCCGTTAGTGAGGGAGCTCTCTGTTTGCCTGTATTGGATATGTATCTGTTTACTTAAATAAATGTTTTTGATCAGTGAGCATCCTTCTGGGCACTGAGAGCCAGACAGGCCAAGATTCTGTCTATTTATTCTTCGAGCTATGGATAAAAACTAATTGTGTAAGGCAGCCTTTTTTCCTGCTATCTCTGAGGTTATTCCTCTGTTCAGTGCAGTGAGAGAGTTTACTTGTTCAGAGTACAATGATTTAGCACTATCACACTGAAATGTGTCTGCTTTATTATATCTACCACTTTATTATTTTGGCTTTAGATAGTTTGCTTGTGTTATGCTCAAAACTCTGCACTGTTTTGAATTAACTGCTTAGTAGTCCAAGCAGGTATCATATGATGCAGTGTACTTCATCATTGGTTTCGTTCTCTCTAGATGTTTCTATGATTCAGGGCACGATGCCAGCCAGGAACTGTGGAATTGAAGGTCTCTGGGGTCTAAGTAACTAACAAGCTTCCATTATTCCATTTCTGGCTTCCATTAATTTTGCTGCTGCTCTTTTCAGACTTTCAGACCCTGTGTGTGGAACTCATTGGTGGGACCTATAATTGTGTCAGCCATGAGAATTGAACAGAATTGTGAATATTCATTTTAAGTCATACAAGGCAAATAGTTTTGGCTTTCATGTTCAAACAATGCTTGATGTTGAATAAAAGAAGTTAAGGAGATAAGCAGTAGGTAAGCAAAGAATTTAGACAATTCTGAAGAGTTTTTTCCTGGAGTATAGCAGTTCCATAGGCTGAGGGAAGCAGTATTTGTGTGTTCAGCCTCTGTGGAGAGAATGGCAACGTAAGATAATGATGTAAAATAGTGGTGTGACAGGTTATTTGCTCTAAGACAGCAGACAGTGGGCTGTAAACCAAACTGTATTTGTTTTCCTTAAAATAGTCTTTTGCTCTTCCTATGTGTGAGTTCATCACCATTCCCTCTAGTCAGCAGCAGTGAGCCAGTTTGGGAAAATGTAGGTGTTCCCATATCATGGAGATGACAGTGCTACGCATCACTGCCACCTGCCACACTTTGAGCAGTGAGTGCTGGGCAGCTTCTGTCCTCTGAGCCAAATTATGAAAATGTAATCAGAAAGCAATTGCCAGAAACCTTGGCTGTGCTCAGAAGGCTGTTGACAGCTTTGCATAGATGAGGTTCCTGACTGGCATTTCACAAGTTGTTTATCCTATGTGTCACTGGGGTGGTAGTGGGCTAGTCTTGCCCAAAATATTAAATCATCCCTTCAAAAAGCAATCTCGGCTCCATTCTGCTCTGTACCTGTGCCTCAGTTTAAGCAGTGCATAAAGCCCAACTAACTACCATTTATAATTTTTTAAAATAACATTTCATATACAAAAAGCAGTCCAGATTAAACTAGTTTTACTGATATTTTCCACTACTGATTATTGTGAGCAGTGTGTATTTTGCTTTGACCAGCTCAAATTATTAACTGTAATAGGGATGTAATTGCGTTCTGGTATTGCAGTGCAGGGACCTCACAGGCTGTGACTGCAGCCTCGCAGGAGGGCAGAGACTTCCCTTTTCCTTAAGAGGGAATCTTCTCCTTGTGGATGAGGTTTTTATTGAAGTAACGGAACTCCCCAACTGCGAAAACGTCGGCAGTGAGGAATGATCCTCCCTCTTAATTTGTTAGGCTTTCAACAGCCAGAACCTCCTACCTGTTGTTTAAGAGGAACCGGAGGCGCTGAGGTGGGCAGGGAAGGAGCTCGCCCATTGTCCCGACCACCAACTTCAGCGCACTTGTTTCCTTCTTTGTAGGATTCTGCCTAAAAAGGGGCACTTGATCCCGACTCATATTTGACAGGGGCTCCGGTTTTTGGTTTAAGGTGAGCAATGTTTTGCTAGAAAAGCCTGTTTCTACTTCTCTGGAGGACCTGAGCCTTTCTACTTCTTCACCGGACTTCCTCCGCCATGGCGCTAAGCAGATGGTCTCGGAGCTGCCCCTCGGGAGCAGCGAGAGGCTCCAGCAGCGCGCGCAGCCGCTCCCCGGGACTCGGCCCTGCTCTGGGGCAGCGCTCTCTGCGCTCACACGTCCTCTCTGCCGCTGGGTGGGAGCGCAACCTCCGCCAAGTGGAGACCATCATTAGCTCCTCGTTAACACGTGGTGCCCCCGCCCGTGTTAATTAAAGGGAACTCCCACTCTCCGCTTATTTCCGCGGGGAAAGCCCTTTTTATCTCAGTGTGAGGGGGAGTGAAGCCGTTGGTGAGCTCTCTGCCCGTTTCAATGTGCCGCCGGGGGCAGCGGCTCCGCCCCAAGCTCTGTCACTGGGCCCCGCCTCACCGAGCCTCGCAGCTTCCTCCGCCTTCCAAAAGCCCCAAAAAGAGCTTTTTGCTGACTCTTTTTTGCCGAGATTCCCTTCCCCACCACGAGCTGGCCTCTGCTGCAGCTGCTCTCTTTAGCGAGTGAGCGCTGGTGAGTTTGTGCCTCTTTGGGTAGGTGGTTCCCGAAAACGTGGCCAGGTGAGTTGCCCCGTGTTGTTGCACATAGGCAGGTTTACATGCACGACGTTTAAGGATTCTTCATTATTGATTTCGCCTTCTAGTGTCTTTTATCAGGTTTTAAAAGATCAACTTCTCTTTTGTAGACAGTCTATCTGCTCAATTAACACAGCCTGCAGCAGTGCCACCCATTGACAGCTGAGTGACATGGATCGAGGTAGGGTACATGACTGCCAATTTCTTAGGTATAAAAGTTGTGAGATCTGAACTAGTGAGGTGCCCCCTTTTTTGAGAGGAGTTTCACTGACAACATATTTTGGTCTCAAGAACGTCTTTTGCTGATGTAACACATTTTAGTGATACTTTTTGTAGGAATTTGAAGTCAAGGTTTCTTTGTAGTCTGAGTCTGCCCTTGCCCTGAATGTATTTTGCTAGGCAGAGGAATGCTTCGTGCTCTGTGATCTCCTGGGGATATCCACTTCAGTTTCAGTTTATTATGATTTTCTTTCTTTGTTGACTCTTAATTTCATTTCATCATAACTTGGCATGTTATTTAGGACATTGCTCCCAAGGTCTGCAGCTCTTCTGCCCTCATCATGTCACTTTTGATTAAGCAGTAACAAAGCCCTTTACCCAGCTTCTAAAGGGTAAAAGTCAAAAATCAATAATGTGCCAGTCCTCCCCAAGTGCAGTAGCAGTCAGAGGTAAATGAATGATTAAACATGATGAATAACAGTGTAATGGAAGACGCAAAGTAGGGAAAAGTGCTCACTTTAGTCTAAACTCAGAGATTTATTGCTGAGTACTACAAATAATGGAATCATCAATCTTCCAAGGACTAAAAAAGGCATCTGCTGCAGCAGGTTTAAAACACAGTGAAAGAAATCTTACCTCCTCATCACTGCCTGTTGGGGTTCAGCTATTCTATAGTATTGAATACATGCTGTGTATAAGGAAATCAGGATGTAAACTTAGTAGCTAAAATTGGGTTCTTCTTGTGCAATTGAAAGTTTTGATACTGTTTGGCAGAGAAGAAAAAGCACCCAGAATCAGGTATCTGCATACAAGGATGCCAGTATTTAAGTATTTAACTTATATCAGGTGACTGATGTAGATATCTTTTCTAAGATGGTACTGAGATGATAATACCTACTAAAACGGAGGGGAGAATATTGTTCTAAGAGTGAAGAGAGCAACTTTTCAAGGACATAAGGCAAAGATTATAATGCAAATGTTAGTTTCTCCACAACAATGGAGAATGATACACAATAATGCCAAGTGTTTTTAAGTTAATTCTCCACTTGGCTCTTGACTAAACAGAAGGCTGAATAGAGACAGAACTCTTACCAAAGAAGATAGAAATAAGCAGAAATTGAGAGTGGGTCAGTATTGCATTATTAAAAGCTAGTTGGCTGTTTTGTAGCTGTAGCCTCAGAGTCAATGTGGGCCACAGTGGAGAAGGTAACCCTCCAGGACAGACCAGTTCCTGCGCTATGGTTTTCATTTCAAATCTTGTATTTTAAAAGTTTTGAAGTTGCAGCCTGGCAAAGAGTAATGTTTAAGGGCTTTGGGTTTTTTTGCCATCCCTTCATACTGAAGTCCGTCTGCATTGCTAAAAGTGTGTGGGTGAGAACAAGCTCAGGGAAGTGCAGAAACCTTTTCTGGGGCAGGTGTAACAGCAGGAAGTCCCTAAGGACTGTTTGGCATGGCACAGAGCAGCATATCCATAGGTGTGGGGCTGCAGCTCCCGGGTTATTTTTTTGTTTTTTTTAGTTTCCACCTTTGGATAAGGGAAAACTTAATGTTAGGACTTGTTCTATCCTTAGAATGAGAATTCATGGGTAACTGTAACTATTCTGAATTCAAGAACTTCATTATTATCTTAGTTTTCAATACTAGCTTCTCACAGTTATATTCTGGGTGCTTAAATTCATCCTGTGGTTTTTAATGGGATGCATCATCAGTGTTCTGCGTTTCATTATCATCGTCCTATCTCTTCTGCACAATTCCTTGCTCTGCCTAATAAAAATGCTTTAACTTTGAGATCTCTTCACTCTTTAGGTCTCAGGTGACCTATTAGCTCTTCAGAGAAATTGCTACTTTGATCTAATACTGTATTGTACTCTCCTCACTCTTATGGAATCCAGTTTTCTTATACATATGTATGTCTTCACCAAATATATGGAATCCTCTTATCTCATATAGATCTCTTTTGGAGGATTCATGACTTCTTTGTGGAACTCAAGAGATGCCATTTCATCTAGCAGTTCTGATCTTTAATTCACTTTTACACTGTCAGGAAGTTGGTACAAAATTACCTAAAGTCATCTTGGATCCCTAGTTCCCTTGCACAGTGACACTTTTCAGCAGTTTGACAGTAACCTCTTTTCATTTATTACACATACTATTAATTTGCCATGGGGTCTGATATTGATCTTTCAGTCCCATTAAAATAAGCTTTTTTAATTTCAGTCCTTTTTCCTTGGAAGAACTGAACTTGTATCCTGAGGTGTTTCCCAATTACTGTCAAGTACTTAATTCATCCTTTAATATTCTTGACTGAATTGTGGTGCATGAAATAAAAGGATGCTTTCTTGAAGACCTTGCAAAAGGACTGCCAGAAACAGTATTCTACCAGTTAAGGGAAAGAAGACAGCATAAACAAAGGCTGTGACTAATTTGAATCCTAATGCTGCTGAGTAGGGTGTTATCTGTGTTTCTGGGCAGTTCATTTGTGTTTGATATGATCAGTCAGGCTGCATCATTAAATTCCTAGGTCCATTTGAAGGGGAAGTGCACAGTATTAAATTTTATTATCTCCAGTCTTTGTTTTTTGTTGACTTTCATTCTCTGCCTGATTCTTTCCCATATTTTTCTGGCTTTTCTGCCTTTTGGAACTGTTGTGGAGGAAGAGATCTACACACATGGATTTACTTACTGTATAATGAATAGTTTATATTTATTTTATCTGTCTTAATTATTGTGGTCTTTCTGCTGGTTTGGAACGTAGCTAAGACAGATACTCTGGCAGATGCTCTTGGATTGACCTTTTCTCACTCAGTGAATTACCACCTGGAATACTTTTGATGTAAGATTATTTAAAAGTCCAAGCCAAAATAAGATTTCCAGTTTCAGAAAACAAAATAAGTGTATTCTGCTCTATTGCATCTCATCATTCTTCCCTCATAGGTGTGGAATTAAGAGGTTGACCAGTGTTCTTGCTGAAGGCTCTGGGTCATGCTGCAGCCCATGGCATCAAATTTTCTGTCTTCAGAAGTGAGGAGAAAATACCAGCTGACCTTTTAACCTTTATTTAAAGAATAGTAGCTCTTTATGTGAGCTTCCACCCGTTCTTCTTTTGAAGAATGACTGGAGTCTTGTTCCCTGTTCCAGTTGGTCCATCACCTCTGTGCCTCACTTCAGCAGCAGAGTAAAGCCTCTTTGGACTTTGCACACTGCTAAGATACAGACTTTTTGACTTGGACACATAAAGAATTCCTCAAGCCTCCTGAGAGCTATCTCTCCATTCTGTGAGATTTAACCTGGATGTGAAGATTCTCTCAGAAAGGAGACCTCCCTAAAGCAAGAACAAGTCTGGTGGCATTGGGCTCTGCAAAGACAGAGCAGTGCTGACAAGCAAGTGACATCAACATTGGACAACAAGCTCTATCTTCCTATTGTGAGGGAAGTTTTGAAGCTCGTTGTGTTCTGCATTAGGCTTGGCCACAAATCTTGCTTTTGATAAATGCTTGGCTTGTGAAAGCCAATATTGGGATCTTACATAAGAGTCTGACTTGCTCTCCACAGACCCTTGCTTTGAGGGCTTTGAGTCTGACCAAGCAAAAGGAATGTGTCTCTCTTTCCTCTCAATGGGCTTGTTCTGTATTAAAGTATAAGTACTGCTTCAGGCCATCTGTAACCAAATGAAAGGCATATGAACTCTTCGTTCCCTATGCAGCTGAATCATTGGGGGGTTAGACATATAAATAGGAAAACATTTCTTATATTTTAAAGTGACTCTGATTTATGGAGGCTCGAGGGAATAGCATGCTGTCTGAAAGTAGGCAGGGAAAATCCTGCATGCTGCCACGAGATGGTTCACCCCTGTCCTGTTCTTTGTGGAAAGGCTGTCAGTGCCTTGTGAGGAACTCCTTAAGACCTTTGAGTCTTTTCCCCTCAAGCATTATAGAAGAAAGGGGTTTTTATTCAAACTCAGTTCGAGGATCTCACAATAGCTAAGCAAAAAGCTATCTTTTTTTTAGAAGAAAAAGAATTAAAGACTTAAAAAATATTATCTCAAACTTGGAAAGTAAAACAAACAGGAAAAATAGGGTATTTTCTTGGGGTCACACACTGATTCTGCACAACCTATTTTTTCTCACGCAGGCACTGGATAAGAATCACCATTTTGCATAGTTGACACAAAGAGAAAGAGAGCAGGTTTGAGAACTTTAATCCTCTAATTCTCATTCCTGCTCTGTGGTGTCCATATTTTTGTGTGTTTACTACAGGACCTCAGATTCTTTAACTCCCTACCTCCAAATGTCAGGTGTGGGGAGCTGAAGAGGGCTTGTGCCACTCCACACAGGACAATGTGCTCATTTCTGCCAGGAACTTCACATTGTGGGAACGTGTCTGATTTATGATGTGATGCACTGGAAAGGAAAAGAGATATTTCTCAACTTTATCCTGAGGCTGATTCTACCTCTTTTTATGTATCTGAATTCCAATGGGCATGGAGAAGTTCAGGGAAATCTTGGCTGAAATTGCAGACAGAGCTCAGCCTTTGTTATCAAAGACAGTCCTGTGTGTTGAGTATCTCTGCTTCCACTGTGGAGTACTGGAATGAAACTACCATTTCACTGGGAGGTGAGCCTTAATATCCATCAGCTACAGTAAATAGTACCAGTAACAACTGCATTCTGTTAACCTGGTCTGTCACAAATAATTGCAGATATATAATTAAGCATCTTAAAAACAAGGGTATAGTTTTGCCTTGTGTTCCTTGAGCAAATGTACTTATTTTCTTAGGTATTGGTAAATCCACTTGCTGGATAAACGATACCAAGCATCATTATTATTACCTTTGAAAGTTGAATTTGGTTTTTTCCCTCTGTGCACATAAAGTTTTCTGTTTCTTCTGTCTTCAGTGGAAGTTGCTTCATAGCAACTTGTTTTCTTCTCAAGGCAAGTTCTTTCTATAAATACTGGGAAATAGTTTCCACATCATGTTGGAACCCTCACTGCTTATTTGGGAGACTCTGAGTCATGAAATCTCAAAGAATGTGGTGGCCATGCTACTCATATCCTATTCATCATCTTTCTCTCATAATGATTCATGATCCCAAAATTGCTGCAAGCAATACATTGGAATCACTCGAGAGTTGACATACAGGGCATCCTGAAAATTTCTTCGGAATTATGGAACAAATTTCCTTTAAGTCCCCTACTGACATTCCTGAGAACAGCATGTGGTTATTTAAAAGTGAGTTAAAATATGTCTGTGCTGGTATTTTTTGTGTGGGAAGTTGTTACTGGGTAGGTTCTGGCATCATTGTAAGCCATATAAACTTCTGTTTTGTGTGAGGATTATTGGTATACATGAGAAGAAGTTCTAACTGAAAATTTGTCAGGTAAGAAATTAATCTTTCTTTAAACATTGTAGATCAGCTGGTCTGGAATAAGACAACTGGAACTTCTGATTGATAATAGGTTGGTATTAACATACTTCTCTGTAGAGCAGAATGAGCATTCGATCAGTTTATGCTGTTCCATTTTCCTAGGCACTAACACTTGATTGACTAACAATTTATATATCTCATAATGAAGGCTCTTATTTGCGTTCTCTTTATGAGCCAACTTCATGTCTGTCTTTTTTGTTGTTGTACTGATTTGCACACACCTTCAAAACCAGGAAGTGAGTCACAGTCCCAAGCTGGATGCCTTTTGATGTTGAACATCAGTTGCATCTTAACTTCTCTTGCTCTCTGAGGAGCTGCTTCAGTGAAGTTCCTAGTGTACAGTTGACATCTTTCAGTGCTAACCTCAGCTGCATGAAAAACATGTTGGAACATTGTTTCAGAATTCCTTAATAATGACAACACCTTCTCACAAATGCAGTGTCCAGTAATCACGCAATGGGTGTGACTTTGACACCAAGGACTAGAAGAGGTAGCTTTACATATTCACTGGTGCTTATCTGTCAGTACCAGTGCACCAATATCAATGAGTTTTCTTCTAAAAGCAGCAGTAGGAACCTGTATTTGAGGGTGTCTGTATCTGAGAAGAACCATCAGAACAGCTAAGATTTCTAGGAACAAAGTTAGCTTGGCAAGTCCCTTATGTATTTTTAAGACATTTGTGAGATGTTCTTATTCTTTGAGCATTATTTAGTGAACGCTCAATTCATGTGAAAATTCTTCTTTAAAAAATCTTCTCCAGCCTTAAATAATTAAGAAAAATCATTTTTATATGCACCTATTGACTTTCTAGCTATTACCAAATGACTTCAAATAAATAAATCATGGAAACAGCCTGTTACTTCACAGACAAAAGTGTGCATTGATGAGGAATGAAGGAGTAGATTCATCTGGGGGAGTTGAGTGCTGTTGGAAATGACAGGTATGTGCAAAAATGCAAACCTGGCATATCACCCTCCACTCTTAACAAATGCCAGTGCATTTCAAAGTGCATTTGAAATGGGTTTTTTTTTCTTTGCAGGTGCATTATGTCTTACAGCTGTTAGGGGTTTCTTGTAGTATTTTATCTTCTAAATGATTAATTTATATATCATGAGCCAAAAGAGAGTGTAATTTAATGAAGGCTTCAGGATGTTAAGTCCCACAGAAATGCATATAAAGATGCTGCCTCTGCTCTAATTTAATTAGAAGCAGTAAGTGGGAGGTTGGAGAACAAACAATATATGTTGAATTATCTGCTTTGTAGGTGACTTCCTACATAAACCAACACCTTAATAAGCCTTCCACCATGTTTTCTTTTTTTCTTTTAAGTTAACAAGACTTCTAATTATAGATGTATCAAGTAAATAAGAAAATAGTCAACGTACAAAATAAATCTGTTATCTTAGTCAGAGTATGGACAATGGCCTGTCATGTGGGGCTTCGTAGTTGTCTCCTAAGCTTGCTGTTGTGCCTGCTCACAGCACAATGGTTTACAGGAGTATAAACAGATTAGTGTCTTTAAATTATCTGGCATATATTCACTGTACAAATCTCTAGAGTGACTGATAAATATGCAATATCAGACTCATTTCTTTAAAGAAACATTGGCACTTAATCAATGCTTCTTTAAAATAAAAAAGCTTTCCTTATGCTATCTAAAAGACTGAGCCCTCCAGTTTTTGCTTTACTTTTTAAAATATCTCTTCCTTCCTTAATTGCAGAAACCTGCCTGATTTGTCCCTCTTGTCTTTTTTACTATGTATTTGTTTGAGAAATGAACAATTTTTCATTTCTTCTGTGCTGGAATTTTCAAAGCTGGCGTTTCATGGAATGTCTTGCATATAAACTTGGGCTCATTTATTGAGCTTGTCAGGGTGTATTTTCTTTGAAAGCTCAAAGCAGTCTGGTATATGCTGGCTTCTTTTTTTTTTCCTCTCCTCTTTTCTCTTAATGGAGGATATGATTCTATTTGTTCCTGGAGAGGTTCAAAGGACAGGTTCTGATTCACCTTTTTCAATTTCACAAGAGATGATTTCTCTGAGATGACTTCAGGAGGATTTTTTAATACCAAATTTGCTTCAGTTGAGACATATGTAGCCATATATACTCACATTAAGTTTTCTCTAAAGTACAAAGTGCTTTTGCAGCCTATTCTTATGTCTAGCCGCCCACCAACCTTGGGGAGCACCCGTGGGCTCAGAAAACCCAGTGCTGTACCTTGTGACCTAGATGTACAGCAGGAGTAACCCAAAAGGGGGGAAGTTTCTACAGATGTATAATGCATATGCTGCCATTGCTGCAGCAGAAAACTGTAGTCTTGGCATTTTATCCTCTTGAGAATCTTTAATGAAAGGACACAGCAGCACATTGCTTACCAAATATAACCCAGCTGTTTTTCCCATGTTTTAAAATAATAATGTAACCTGCTTGGTCATGCTGTTTAGTTGGGTTTGTCCAAGGAGCTTGCATGGGTAAACCCTATTGTATTAAGTGCAGAAGTGGAAAATACAGAAAAATAAATGAAACTGGAATGTTTTCATTGTTAGAAATGTCAGTAGCTGTTAATTGGTCTTTCTGAAGCTGTGTAGCCCTGTGATGAATCTGTGCTACTACCCTAAGTGCTGGGATGGTTTTCATTTAATCACTTCTGTATCAGCACTTGTTCAGATGAGCATATCCCAGCATGAGATGAACCTCTGTGTGTTAGGAAAGCTCTACGGAACTTGACACAATACTAATTACAGCTTTACTGCTTGAATTATGTTATACATTAGAAGCACTTTCTGTTTTTTTCTACTGTTCAGGTGCTCCTTAGTTTGGGAATGGTTTGTTCAGGCACTAGTGCAAGCAGCATCAAAGATACAGAATTTGCCTATTTTTGAAGTATAATGCACATGAGTGAGGAGGAAATCTCATATTTTGGGAATTAGGTATGTGGTTCTTTGAAATCATATTTTCACGTTCGTGCATAATTATAAAGAAAGGTACTTGTATAAATCATAGAATAGTTTGGGTTGGAAGGGACCTTAAAGATCATCAAGTTACAACCGCATGCCAAAGGCAAGGACACCTCCCACTAGGTCAGGCTGCTCAATGCCTTGTCCAGCCTGGCCTTAAACACCTCTAGAGAGGGAACATCCACAACCTGTCTGGGCAACCTGTTCCAGTGTTTCATGACCCTCACTGTAAAGGGTAAAGGTACGTAGAATCTTGCACAATTTTTTTGTACTAGATGAGCAGCAATCAACTATCCATAAACTGTAAGCTAATGTTTCCTAAAATGTTCTAATTTGAATTAAGGTCTAACTGGAAGAATATGAATGTATATAGTGTGGGCCCTGTGTAGAGTACTTTTGTGTTTTAAGTTTATGGATGCAGTGTACTCTGCCCGAGCATTTGTAGTGTAGCAGATATGCTAGAGAACAGTGAAAGGAGAGCAGAACAGAACTGCATAATAAGAATAAAGGGGAAAATGCAGAAGACCCTAACTAATTATACTAAGTGCTTGTCAAGGTGCTGTGATATGGCCTTCACTTTGACAGATACAGATGAGAGAACATCAGGGGAAGTGGAGCTGTGTGCTGTGAACAGACAGTGCATCACTTTTGGGTATCCTGTAAATTTATGACTTGGCTAAAAATCTGGATCAAGTGTGTTGAAAAGATTAGATCGTTTGTCATATCCTAGAATACAGCAAGCCTGGTAGCCATTGGGATTGCTGAGCTTAGGCAACTTAAATTTTGGCATTACTTTTTTGAATCTCTCTGTCCTTGTTGGATTTTAACACCATCCAGATCAGCATAATTAGCATCACAATCTGCTGTCACAATTCTTTTCAGTCCAAAATCATTGTGTGTTTATTTGGTAGCGTTTATTTTTGCTAACCCCTTCCAACCACAGTAGATCTTTAATCATATTATTTCAGTTGGTTGAATTAAGGAAGATGGATGACTAGAGGGAGGAATCACAGAATATCAGGGATTGGAAGGGTCCTCAAGAGATCATCTAGTCCAGTCTCCCTGCTTGGTGCAGCAACACCCAGATCAGGTCACACAGGAAGGCATCCAGGAGAGGTTTGAAAGTCTCCAGAGGAGGAGATTCCACAACCCCTCTGGGCAGTCTGTGCCACTGCTCTGTCACTCTCACCATGAGAAAGATTTGGGGTTTTTTTAAATTTCATTTCTGTGGAATCTCTTCTGTTCTGGTTTGCACTTGTTGCCCTTTGTACTATCACTGGATGTCACTGAGAAAACTCAGGCTACTATTTTACCTATTGATCTAGTTGTCTCTTCTTTCTTGGTGTATCTACTTATCTAGGTGTAGCTGGCTCTGCTTTCTAGGAGATGCTTTCTGTTTTTCCTGCTACAATTGCTTGCCTTCAGTGTGGGAACATGCTCATTTCCCACTGCCTTTTGACCAAGGCAATGGGTCCAGTACAAGATAGACAGTATGAGAGGGTTTGTGGATTAAAGGAGGTAAAGTGTGAGCTGAGTGGCAGTGCCTATTACAGTGGTGTGAAATATCTTATATCTGCAAGTCTAATTTATAAGGAAGTTTTCACACAGGGGGATGAGAACAGCTTGATTTTTATCTAGTTTGTGTATTACTAATGGCTATCAACTTGGAAAATGACTTTGTGTTCTTGTTGTGTTTCTCAGGTTTGATGGTTGCTTTCTGCAACTTTTGACTGTATCTTAAACAAATTCAAGGAATGCTGGGAGAAAAGGTTGTCTTTTGTTGTCAAAAACAACTGAAACAATTTTATGTCATAATAAAGAAATCTGTATCTTCCTGCTTGAAGAGGCTCACTGTGCTTTACTTCATCCAGTTCCTCAGTTTCCGGTTTTCTTGTCAAGTCATGGTAAGACTGCTTCCATGTGTATTACTAAGAGATGGTAAAAGGAAGTATTAATAATGTTGTATATAAAAACACTGCTGAAAAGTACTTTCAGGGTTCAGAGGATTCATTGCTCTTGATTTAGGGAGTTACTGCAAATTAATGGCAGCCAAATGCATGAGTGTGTTGGAATTTTTGAGAAACATTTGTGCATTGAGGTCAAGCTAAGCCCTGAGTTTTACTTGTGTGTTTCATGTAGCTTCACATGTACATTTAAAGAATCACAGCATAGTCTGAGTATGAAAGCATGTGAAAATGCAATTTTCAAATCACACTCAATTGTACTTGAAGAATTCACCATGATGTATTCAATTTGTCTGTTGTAGTTAAACCTTTTACAATTAGGAACTGCTGCAAAGCTATTCAAGGCACTTAACATTTATTTTTAGAGCTGTAGGTCAGCAAGAGAAACTTCTAATGCTTTGTTATAGCAGAAATAGTGCTATTATGCTTCATTGTAGCTACCAGTGTCAATCTCATGCAGCTGATATTATGCCCTGAGGAATAACTATCTTTACTGTAATCCTTAGACTTTACGATAATGTGTCAGAATGAGGACAAAATATTTCAATGCTTAAATTGCGGAAGGATTCAACATCATATAAACACAAATGTAGAATGGCCTGTAAGATTGTTTTTTAAATGCAGTACATTTGTAAAAAATTGGATATGTTGGATATGTGATAGTGCTGCCACAGCCCACTGCTGTTGGTCCATGTACATGGTACTCTCAGTGAGAGTGCGGAAGAAGCACTGTGATAACAAACTGTGTCACAGAGCTGATGTGGAAGGGGGACAATCAGGAACTGGTATATATCTTAAGTAAAATCAAAAGCAGCTAGACAGCATAAGGCCTAAAACTCCAGCTCCAGTTAATTGTAACCATATCCATGCTGTAGCTATTTACCACAGTATTCAATTCTTCCTTTCCCTTAAACTAATCAAGCTACTGAGAGACTGAAGTTCCTAACTTACCTTAGTTCATCACTGTTCTAGATGCTGGGCCAGATCTAATGAATGTTTCCCTGAATTTTGTCAGCCTGAACAGTGGGAGGATAAGATCAGCACAGGCTAAACTCAAGGAAGAGAAATATCTGCTATAAACTTTTTGGAGTAGTTTTTCTATAAGATTACTGTTGTGAAAGGAGCCCTTGCTCTGTAATGCAGCCAATTAAATAGACAGTTTCAATCTCTTTGATTTGTATTTGGTTCTGATAAGCAAATGTTAACACTCCCACTACCCAGCTGTTTTTTTAATTCAAGGAGAAAGAGCTTTGCGGTTGTGTTTGTGATCAGTAAGATTAGATCTGTGCACTACTGGATTATCTGGAAGTATAAAATAGATTTAAATCTGTATTTGCCAGATTGAACCAAGCTCATGATTTATTCTGGTGAACTGTGGGAGGAGAAGTGATACCAAACTCTCTTGGGATGAAGTTAGCCCAAAAATTTTAAACATGTCTTTTAAATATGTTTTAAACAAACTAGCAGAATAGCTTCAAGTCAGCCCTTTTGTTACTGGTTTGATCCTCTTGGACCATCTGAAATTCAATAGCGTATTTTTTTAAGTTTTGGTTCCAGCAGCAAAGAATTTTCTGTCACTCAATTTGTGACTTATACCTTTTAGATTTGGCAGCAACCTGCTCACAGCTGGGAATGTGTGTGGAAAACTAGAACTTGCTGAGATAGTTGAGGAGAGACCAAAAGATGTGCTGCTTGTAGAACAAGGTCCTGGTCTAAGAAAGAGTGTTTTCAAAAGCCAAAACAAGCCCTTGAGGTTTTTCTCATGTTCAGATTTGATCACAGAGTGAAAACAGATGAGTGGAGCTGTCTAATTTCAGATGGTGTTACCAGCAGTGGCATCTCCTGGTGATTTGAAGAGTATGTGTGATGTATGTATCAATCTACGTAACAAATACTTCATATCTAATTTTTAACCCCCTTTGAGATCTAATTGTGCAAAACTGTGGTTAAGAAGTGGAAACACTGTTAGAGAATGTAAAATAAGCAAAGTCAGTCAAGCTAAAAATCTAATAGAATCATATCTTCTATATTCTCATCTAGAAAAATCCAAAAATCAAGTTGAATTCAAGGTGAGCTAGCCTCAGATGTGAGCTGTGCTGCCATGTGATAACATGGTGTCCTGATACAGATGTCATCTGTGTTGTGCAGTGTCAGGCAAAGAGTGCTCTCTTTGCTTTAGGGGATGGTGAAAGGGCTGGCTTAGGGATGGCAAAAGATCAAATACAGTGGGAAGTGGCTGGCCATTCCCACCTCGTGCTGAGACCTGGCAGGCTGCAGCAGTATCTCTGTGATAGCTTTCCTGTTGTTTCTCTCTGCAGAATTTCATTTCAAGTACCTGGATTCATCCAGGCAGTTCTGCTTGGGCTTGTTCTGGGTGATTGGTATGCACAGCTCATACACAGATCCAGGCTGAATTCAGCCTGAGCACCAAATGAAGCAGCTCAGCCCAAAAATACTGTTCTCAATTAAAATTTGTGATCAAAACTTCACACTTCATAGTAGGGGGGGGAAGAAAAAAACCCAAACCACCACCAAAGCAGTTCTAGAACAATAATAACCTCAGTGATTTAGTGATGTGAATTCTAAGTGGGAACTTTCTGTGGGGGAAGGTATAGAATTGGCTGATTTCTAGGGAAAGCTGCAAGCTACAAATTATGGCCCTTGTCTGCCTAGAGTTCAGATCCAAGGGTTTATTTTAGGTATGTCTATAGTAGTGGTGGGGAGGAGAAGTTAGCTATGAGGAAAAGATTCTTAACATTTAAAAAAATCTTTTAAAAAAATTGCAGCTGGATATATGAAACTAATATTATTCATCTCTCTCTACTCTTCAGTTTAGTTTTGACAAACTGCTGTCTGAGATATAAAGACACTTCCAAAATCTTGTTTCTTTTTCTATGCACATACTATATTTAAACAGAACCATTTCTGTATTTTGAGAGATTGTGTAGGTGCTTTTCCTTTTGACTGTTTTAAATTTTAATTGACCAGATATGTCTACATTAAAAAGTAAGTGAAACTATACACGTTACTTTCTGAGACAACACTTTATCTCAGTTGTTTGTGACAAGTCTTTCATAGTCTCTTTGCAGGTCATAAACAGTATCTTGAAAGATCTGGACCAAGAGATTAAATACTACTTGTAGCTTCTCTTATCATTCAGTTTTAATACAGTTCCAATAAAGATGATTTTTAAGAGATATTGAGATGTTTTTTTTATTGTAAGATATTGCTGTCCCTTAAAAAAATGAACGTGTTTTCCACTGTTAGTGTTTGAAGTGTTATCAACTTCCTTCTGACAGATGATAAGCCACTTTACGTTTCAAATATCTACTAATTCATGCAGCTTTTCAAAGCAGGAATTCTAAACAGGTGCTACCTGATATCACTTATTTTGATTTTGACTTGATGAGCCTGACTGGGATATTATTTGCATATATTTCTCCTTTTTCCATACCTTGGATACTGTAACCACCATGTTTGGCAAGAATTTTATGCCTAAGATAGTTTGGTTTCTTTAAAAACTAAAATTGCCTTGGGCTTTTTAGAGATTCTAATCATAAAACTGGGCGTGTTGTATACATTCACATTTAGCAAGGATGTCACAGTGCTTTTGGTTAAGTAATTTTTTTAGTTTAAAGTAGTTTTTTCTTGGTAAAATATACTAGGCTGTTTTAGATGGTTTCTATTAAGCTGATGCAAGTGAGAGCAGTGATAGTCTGATTTTATGTGTTTAGGAACATGCAACACAAATCTGCTGATGAGTAGGAAATGACACACATGCTACTATAGGTAGAACTCTTTGGATGAAAGATTCCACTTCACAAAAGATTTTGGCTTTTTTGAAAATTTATTCACCTGGAAGTTATCAAGTCTGAAGTTTGTCCTGATGGATTTCATAGGTAGTAAGCAAAATTAAAAACACTTTTAGTAGTGAGCTATAAATATTGGCTGACTCTTTACCATCCTTCTATCTTGAAGGGCAGTAGTTGCATTTTTTTTCTTTTACCACTGTCACTACTGAAAATCTGACTCGATAGGTACCTCCAGGAGTCTTTTGCTGATACTGCATCGGAGGTTGGGGTTTTTTTGGTTTTTTATTGTTTGGTTTGGTTTGGGTGGGCTTTTTTGTTGTTGGGTTTTGTTGGGTTTTTGTTTGAGGATTTTTTTGTTTGTTTTTGTTTTCAGAAAAATCTCAGCCAAATTTCAAATCTGCAGGAGTAGTTTGAGTTTCAAATCTCATTTTAGCTAATTGATCTCTATCTGCAGTTTACATGTCAACTTTCCAGTCCTTGGTAAGAACTTTTTCCAACTAAGAGCACCTGGTGTTGTCTCAAAAAATAGTCTCTTTGATTTCTAAACAAATACACTCAGGTGTTCTCTTGTCAGGTTTCTGCTGTACTTTGGGACTAGTGAGTTTCTCAAGAATTATTACTGTTATCAACCAAGAGCATGATGAGGCAAACAAACAATGTAAAGCTAATTAAGGTACCAATGGAAATGTTGCATTGACAAACATTAAGAGTTTTCACCTGCAGTTTCAGAACATAAGGAAAGCTACATAATTTATCCAAACTCCTTCCTGTGGGTCATAACAAATTCTGAGAAATCAGTTCACTCCATTTTAGGTGTGGAAATGAGACACAGTCAGTGTAAGATACACAGCCTCTCATTTGTTGCTCACTGGTAACGCAGAGGCTTTGCAGTGATACTAATGTGGGCTGTCCTTCTACTGAAGCCAGTAATAAAATTTTCTCTGAATTCAGGATCAGGCCTAATTTTCCATGAATGATTGATACCAGAAATAATATGTATTTGAAGCCAAAAAGGGCAGCTGTGATGTTTAAAAGTAAAAAAAAATTTAAAATTTTAGAGAGACCAATCAGGCTCAATTTGTTCTTTGCCAAATATAGCTGCAGCCAGCTTTGCTCCTACAATGATGATGAGCTAGAGGGAATTTTAAATGGCAAATAGAGAGGATGCTGCTTGTGAATCTAGGGAAAATGAGAGAAATTATGATTACGAGCAGTAACTCCAAGTGATGGTATTGAATAGCAAAGGGACTCAGTTGTATCTTGTAATGTGGTGTGTGCATGAAGAAAACAGATACAAATCACCTGGAAATGGTCCTTAGGTGATAGAAAATAGGAGGTTGGAATGAAGATAATTAGGCAGAAGGCCAGGATACTAGCTAGAGCACAGAAGTGGAACTTCTTATCTTGTTATATAAAGTATGAGAGAAGAATCTAATTGCACGGGACTGAATGCAGACAGTAGCTGAAGACTCAGTTGTAGTATTTTACATAGCTCTGCCATCAGTCTGTGCTCTTTGAAAGATGAACAAAGATCAAATCTATTTGTACAACTGCATCAACAAATTTTAACACAAAAGAGGAAGAAACAGTTGCAGGGTACATTTTGATCATCTCTGAGTTGGTGGCTGTGAGTATAGTACTGCAGTCATCTAGGTTTTCTTGCATGTTGGAATCTTTCTTGTAGCTTGGTGTAGGAGAGGGTAAGCTTGGAGGGTAGGTTCAATTCTTCCTAACTTTCTGGAAATGAAAGTATTTTTAGCAGAGGTGGGACAAGTTTCTCTTTCAGTATTTGTTGAATGATGTAGAAAGGACTTGAATGGTTTTAGTGTTCTTGAGTCATATTGATGCTCTCTGCTTTTGGGAACTAGCTGGAAAAAACCTGAAATTTTTTATTTCAAATTAAACCCCAAATTTTTGACAATATAATAATTCATATTTTAAGAAAGCATAATGCAAGCATTTAGTCTTTTAAGTGAGTGCACATTACCCGTACTGAGCTACCATAACAGTATCAAAACTGCCGACTTTCTGCTATGTCTCCATAGTCCCCAGAGGAAATAACCTGCATAATGAAATGACCTTACAGAAAGGGAGTTAGGAAACCCCCGAGGTTCTTGCAGATGATCAGGGAGTGAGAGATGCCAATGATTGGTAGGTGAACACTTCTCATAAAATAGCTGCTGTGTCTCTAACGAATCAGTCCTGACTCCCAAGGGACATCTACAAAGCACCTTCAAACAATAAGCCTCAGTATTAAAATTCATTACTCTGGTAAAAGGTAATAATGTTAGACTCGTTAGAGATACTGGTTTTAGAGGCATTATAATTTTCTTAACCTCTCTTCTGATTTCTCTTGTATCCCCACCTCAGCATTGAGTCTGTTTTTCAGGAGATGAGTTATGACCTTGTTTTAACAGATCGTGCTGTCTCCTCTTTGTTAGCAAGCCTTCCTGTGTCAGAAATATGAGCCACTTTTCTTTCAGATGGCTTGATTAACACATTAGTTAAACTTAGAGCAGGTCAACTTTGGAGATTGCTGCTTCTATTTCAGGCTTGGAGAAGTGCTTGATGTGCCTGAGGGCGTGCCAGTTCCTTCCCACGGGTAGCAGTTAATCTAATAACAGGTCCTGCATCCCACCAGAAGCTTTGCCTCACTTGTGCTATTGAGGCAACTGAACAAGAAAATTACTTATCCTTCTTTGTGTGAAACTCTGGCAATGGTGTGATTTACTCTGCTAATTTTTCTGAAAATTGTGCATTTGAAATAAATGTGTTCAGTTGATTATCCCCTTAGTCCCTATCCATTTTCAGCCTCTGAGAGGTAGAAGTCTGAGCATTATTCTAAAGCATGGTATGAACACACCTAGAAGAGAACATTTGGGTCAGTATGTCAAAAAATCTGGATTCTTAATCAAAAGAAACAATTCTTTATGAAAATAACTTATTAAATCATTGGTGGCTGACAAGCAGCTATTCTAGGGGTACTTTATAAAAGGGAAAAAAACAAGGCCTGGTTTTTTTCACTACTGCTCTCTGCTTTTCTTTATATAGGTTCTGTGACCAAAAGTGATTCTTTAAACTGACATCTTGTGTCTAGATCTCCAGATGCATCTTTAAGCCTTATTAATAACATCAATTCTCAGAACATATATTGATTCTGTATGTGAACTTTAGAAGCATTCTAACAGTATTTTCTTATGAATTTGTTTGGTTTTCCATGGAAGATTTGGTTTCAGTTTGTTGTCCAAATATGCACACTACGACTTTTCTCAGTGGACTGGGGGTTAGTGCCACAACTTCCCCATCATCTTTGCTTCTTCAGTCTTTCTCTAAGAAACTTCCATCTACTCTTGTCAGTTAGGATCAAAATTAATTTGATTAATCTTAAACTGGGTTTATATTGTCTTGACACATTCTAAATTCAGAGCTATAACTAGATTCATACAGCAATACTATACTGTTTATTTTTACACTGAAGAGTATAATGCATTCCTTTGCTTAGCATTTGGATCAATCATGCAAGGTGAATTTTTCCCTTCTCATCTGCTTTTCTTGGCTGTCTTCCTCTTTTCCATTGTCATAGTACCTCAAACCATATAAACCATTTTCCCCCATAATGTGTTTATATATTTATAGAAAGTGTAATTTGGCTGTAAATTATAAGGCTGGAGAAATTGTCCACAAAATCATATTGAGCCGGAGTCTGTGGTAGAAAACCTGTGCAGTGTGAGGGCTCAAGGACCAGAGCATATTGTGCTGTTTGTGTTTTCCTGATAGCATTTCAGTTTGTTGGTGAAGCATGAGTTACATGTTTGATGCAACTAAAAGTAAAAAATTTAAGCTCTATACTGCCATAAGGTCTCTGACCAGTTAAATTAGTATAACTCAATTGATTACTGAAATAAATTACATTGAAGAAAAGCAAGTGAGATCACATGGCTGGGTTAATTTTTAGGCCTATAAAGATGGTTCAGAGCATTAAAAATATGAAAGCAGAGAGAAATCAAATTGACTAATGAGAGCTTTATATATGATAAGCAGTTATAAAGATTGGCCAGTCTGAGAAAGAGCTGAAAGGCAGTGACTAAAGTATATAAAAATGTGAAAGCTGCCCTTTCTTTTCTCTCTCATGTAACATCAGAAAAGAACAATATTCGAGCTCTGAAAACACAATATATTTGGCACCAGTGGAGGATGTGCCTCACACAGCATGTTGCCCATCTTCTATTTTTGTGGTGTTGTTCAAAGTGACTTTGGGCTGTCCCAGTCTTCTTATTTCCCAGAAGTGTCACTTGTGCTGTTCTTCCTCTTGTGCTCTGTTATAGGGGGACAGTTCCCCACAGGAGCTTGTTGCACCCCTCACTTTCAGTTCTTACTTTGGAGCAGACAGGGGGAATCCACCTTGTTATCTCTTCATCTGCTAACTGGATTGAAGTGGCCTCCCTTTATGTGCAAATCCATAGTTTAGCTAACAGCCCAACATGCATTGTTAAATTTATTTTCTGTGAAAGGCTACTTGAAGGTCAGGGGGGCAGAGAAATTGTAACTGAAAATTTTGATATTGAAAGGAATGCCTGCACATCTGTTTTTGCCTAGTTTTAATTGATATATCCTGGGATTATTTTTTATTTAGACCATAGGCAACCTTTTTTATTTCAAGTACAGTAAAATAACCCCAAGCTTTTCCATGGCTTACTGAAATCTGAAAATTAGTTGGTGATGCACAGTGAAAAAGGAATGATCTTGCTTCATCATTTTATCTCTTGAATTCCTGATCAGTTGTGATGATCAGGTAGTGAATTCGAAGAGCTTGTTTTATTTTAGAAGTAGATCCTTAACAAGTTCCTTCCCCATAGCACCAGTAGGCTTTCAGACCTTGTTTTACCAGTAATTTAACATTATGTTGCCTTAGACTTCAAATAACCCACAGTGTTTTAAATACATCAGTATCCCTTGAATTTTTGGCAACGGGAAGACTAGCTGAAATCACTTAACTGCTTTAACTCTGGAAACTGCTCACCGAGTATGCAGAGCAGTTGTTATCCATTCTCTTCTGTATCCGTGCCAGAAGAAGTTCTTTTGAAATGCATGAGATGGAAACCCCATTCTCTTCAAGAGGAAGCACCTTTCACTTTGCAGGGTTGTCTCAGACCAGGGGGCGTATTATCCTCTTAATGCACTTGCATAACTCCCATTAACATTAATGGAAATTACATGCACTCCCTGTGAAGTGAATATACCCTTTTGTTCAAATGAGTGATCTATTGCGACAGATTTTTCAGTGACATCACATCAAATTTAGATGGCTAATGTCACTAATACTAGTTTGGTGTCTTTGTTGCTTGTAGTTAGTGAAAGTTCACAATGTTCACATGTTGCTTATGGGAAATTCCTGTTTACAGTGTAGTAGGAAAATTAATTTTTAAATGGTGAATTTCATAGTTTCATAGTTTCATAATCAAGGTTGGAAGGGAGCTTTCTGCTTACTTCTCTGGGATGAAATATGGACCACTATGTAAAAAACTTTGTATTTTCTTTTGACTTGGTAGTTGTTTGCACTCCCTTTGGAGATGGTTTGTAGAGGTTGTGCACTGCAGATGGCAAACGGTTGGCCTGTGGTTAGGGCTGAGGAAAGCTGGGACCCCCCTGGGTCTCTTCCTGGTCTTGCTGCTGAGAGGCTCTTCTGCCTTATCTGACACTGATTCATGTCTAAAATGTGCCAAATTGGAGCATCATGGCTCACAGGTAGGTTGTAAAAATTAATTGTCTGTAAATTGTTTTATTGTGAGATGGGAGTTGCTAGCAAAAGGTCAAGCATTATCTCAGAAAGCAATGTAACAGCTTTATCAACACGTTAGCAAGCTGTAGCTTCTGTTTTACACACAGCTTTTGTCCTAGCATAATGCCCTGTCCGGGAGCAGTTTATTTATGCTGATACAGTTATACTGGTGCAGCCCCTAGTGTGGACACAGTTGTACTGACATTAAGTGCTTCACTTCAGTGTATGCAGGAGCACACTGCATATCCACATACCTGTATCTGGGACAACTGCCATTTCAGGTTCTGCTCATTTAGGATCAGTCTGTGTGCAGCCAACAATGGAAAAAGGTTCAAGACAATTGGCCTCCTCCTGCTAAGTCTGAATTAGGTCACTAGGGGCAATGCAAAAATACTAATAAATCATAGGTGTAACACAAGTGTTTTAATATTCATATACATATGTGCATATCTTGCATGACTTCTCAAAATAATTGTGAATTCTGTAGTTCTTTCTGTGAGTCTCTTCTGCTCTAGCTTTTGTCCTTAAAACTAGTAATTTTTCTATAGTGTTTTCAGAAACCATTACATCTCAATGGTCCTGCTGCTGTGTGGATTTTGACTTGAGCAGTGAAATTATAGAATCATCTTTTTCTATCTGTTTCTTACTCCTCCTCTTCCATTGATGGTTGTTCCTTGCAGGGGAACACAATATCCTGTCCATTTTCAACCACACAAACCACTTCGCTGTAGCATCATTATATGATAAAGTGTGAGGACTCTTTTTATTTTCATATGTATGTTTTCTAACTTGTATTATAAAGATATACATTCAAAGTTAAAATTTAGAGGCCCACTGGAATTTGTCATCTCTGGCCTCCCCATGGATAGTTCAGTATTACAGTAAGGAGCATTAGGAAGTTCTAAAGTGGAATCATGGAATCGTTTGGGCTGGAAGGGGCCTTAAAGATCATCAAGTTCCAACCCCCTGCCATAGGCAGGGACATCTCCCACTAGATCAGGCTGCTCAGTGCCTTGTCCAACCTGGTCTTGAACACCTCCAGAGAGGGGGCATCCACAACCTCTCTGGGCAACCTGTTCCATTGTTTCACTACCCTCACTGTAAAGAATTTCTTTCTTATGTCAAGTCTAAATCTATCCCCTTCCAATTTACATCTGTTGTTTCTGGTCCTCCCATCTGATATCATATTAAAAAGTCCTTCCCCTGCCTTTCTGTAGGACATATGTAGTAACGTATGTTGTATGTGTGACACTGTTGGCACGGGGAGGCTAGAAAATATTGTAGTCTTGTATTTTTTTTTAACATATTAGTGCATCAGTGTCATTGAAAGATACATATTTCAGAGATCCTTAAAGAATCTACTGAAGGTACTACATATTTAAATTCTTATCCAAAGACTGTTGAGTACCTGGAGTAGAAGGTGATGTTTTCCAAGTAATGTAGCTGCCACCTGCTGTAAATGAGCTTGATTAAACTTTTAATTTCAGCTGTGGGAGCACACTGGGGTCTCTCTGGCCACATGAAGTCATCAGGCTCTCTCTCCCCAAGTATGTCTGTGCTGGGGTCCGCCACCTCCTTCCTTCTCCACCCTCTTACCCCTCCCTCCTCAGCCCAGCAGCGCTGAGGGGGGCTCAGCTGCCGGAGCCCTGCCCGGCCTTGGGAGAGGAATCGAGAGCATAAAACATAAGGGGTAATTAGTGCGCTCTCCCCACCCCTCCGCTCACTGTCCCCTTTGCTTATAAAGGCTCCGTGCACTCAGCGCCAGCTCAGCATCGGCCCCTTCCCCTCGCAGGGTGGGTGTCTCTGCGGCCTCCCCGCTTCCAGGGGGTGCGGAGCGGGGGCCCCCGCGGACTCGTGCGGAGCCGCAGCCTGCGGTGCTGCCGGTGCTGCCGCCGGACTTTGAACGAGCCGGGGGCTGGTGGAACAGGTTTCCTCTCTGCGCGCCGCCGGAGCGTTGCGTCAATCCCGGGAAGAGGATCTTCGAGGTAAATGAACTTTTTTTAAACGGGAAAAGGAGAAGGAGGGAGAGAAGGAAGAGCCAGAGGGGGGTGCCAGCACCCGCCCGAACCGCTTCCTCTCTACACGCTTGTTCGGGAGACGGGCTCCGGCCGGAGGATGCGCTTCTCCGCCCCGCTGGGCGCCGGGCTCCTCCAGGGGGCTGCGAGAGTCGCGGACCAGCCGCGGTGCGGCTGAGCGCCAGCTCCGCGGGTGAGTGAGCGGCGGCGGGAGAAGGGGAGTACCGGAGCGCAGCCTGCGGGCGGCTGGGCGGCTGTGCCCTCGCTGGTCGGGGCTGCCGGAGGCCGAGCCAGGGCTGCCATAGCGGCGAGCCTGGGCCGAGGGGCTGATGCAGCAGGCGGCGAGCGGCTCTGGCCGCGCTCCCGCTGCGTAGGTAACGGGCGGGGCTGGAAGTTGAGTGAGATGTTCCGAGAAAAGGGGGGCTTGGGGCGGGCAGGGCAGGCGGGACTGGCTGGAGGAGAGGCGATGCGGTCCTGCCGTCGGGATGGCTGCGCCCCGGCTGGTGCGGTTGGAGCCCCCCCGGAGCGACACCGCCCTTCGGAACTCCCGGCCCAGAAGCTGCCGCCGGTACGGCGGGGTGGGTTCTCACTGCCAGCCCAGCGACCAGTAACTGTGCTGGGGGACATCGTGCCTCGTCCCCATCCCAGCGGGGAGAAGGGGGTTCGGTGCTGGAGGGCACGTGTGCCGTTGCCTCCCTGCTTGGTGAGGGGCAGCCGGGCTCGGGCTGTGGGGAAGAGTTTTGCGCTTTGCTTCGCTGTGAGCGCCTTGCCCTGCGCATCCGGGTAATGTGTCTGAGTGTCTGCCTCTTGTGCAGATGCACACACACTGCTGTGAGCGGCTACAGAAAACTCTGTTCGCGTGATAGAATGTGTCTGTGAAGCGGTTACTGCTTGTCTCCTTGCTCTGTCTTCAATCACTTGCGTTTATTTCCCTTCTGGTGTTTCCAGAAGTGAAAGTCTGTGGTTACTACTATACTTAATGCAAAGTAATATGATTATCTTTAAAGTCAAAGACTGTTTATCTTCACAGATGTAAAAATAATAAAGATAATAAGTGTAATAGGGAAATAATTCCTAATCTCTTTCAAGTCATTGGGCTATGGTGTGGAAAAGCAAGTTTATTATTGTGGGTTTCAGGGGATCTAAAGAGCACTTTAACCTGTCTGAGGTCTCATTTTGTGTGTAGCACTGGGGAGCTCTAATCACAATACACAAGCAGTGAACAGAAAGAATAGTATGAATTCATGGGAAGTGTATTGTGCTGTTTAAAATACTTCATAAAATATCACGACCTAGGGAGAAGTATATCTAAAGTTTAGTTCAGGTTTATTTAAAACAGTGTTGCAAAATAGGAAAGAGACTCTGCAATGCAACTAAGTTTCCCTGTGATAAATATTTGGCTTTGGTACATATAAGGAAAGTGAGTCAGAAAAATGTGTCTGAATAGTAATTCAGTGCTCTTATAAATCTGGGAGCTCTTTTCCTGACTTCTAAAGAAATGGTAAATACTTCAAAATAAAACTGCTTTTGCTGTTAGGTTTTGTAGGTTAATCAGCACAGCTGTCATCTTTCAGAGTCACATCTTGCACTAGGGGTTTGATTTTGTACTTTATCTTAAATTTTTTTACTGTTTGGGGAGGGGGGTGAGGAGGAAGGAATTGTCAACTGTAAGAAACATAGCATGTTGTCAGATTAGGGTAGTGGTGTTGGTTCCCCAGAGAGTTTTGTTTGATTGCAAACAAGATTCTTCCCAATCTATGTATAAAACTGTATTTATTTCTTACAAACAGAATATAATGGTTTCAAATGATGTCTGATGGCTTGGGTGAAAAAAGAGTTGTCATAACCAGACCTGGGTGTGCAGGAGTGACTCAAGAGTTAAAAGAACGGCAGCTCTGCTGATTCCATTTAGCTGGCAAAGTGGTTTTAATTGGGTTGGTTGCTAGGGAATGGCTCCAGCACCATGTATTTCAATGAATTTAAACATTGGACAAATGGCACACCTAAATCTGCTTAAATAATACACCTGGTGTTGGCTCCAGCCCTATTTCCAACAGGTGTGCATTGTTCCTTGCTTACTAGTTTGCCCTTATGGAGCACTTGTGCCATGTGGGTTACATGCTGTTACCCTCTTCTGTGGTGGTGGCTGGGCTAGTTGAACTTGCCAGACCAATTCTGTGTTTACTGCTTTGTAGTGTGCTTGTTTACATTAACTGATTGATTTTTTTAAAATTATAACTAGAAACAGTTTTATAGAAGTAGGCTCAAAGCAGGATTAATTTATCTATTTGACATGAGAATTGATTTGATACAAGTTCTTAACTTTTCTGTTACAGGAAGAGTCAGTACTACTCTTGATTATATTGGAATAACTTAATTATTTGACTTCAGTGAAGTTACACTGGGCTTATGCATGGGACATTTATGCCCAGACTCCCATTAGCAAGGTTGGAGGTGTCAGAGTATGGAAGTTGCTGTCAGTTTTGCACACAGCATCTGTTACATCTATGCCAAGCAATACTAATCAATAGTGTGCTAAAAATGCCATCTGGGGGTGACCACACACTGGTCATCCTTGTGTGTTTCTCCTGCGCTGTGGTAGAATTGCCATTAATTACTGAAGACAGTGATATCAAGAAGTCTTTCCTTGATGTAAGTTCTCCTTAGAACAAAACTTGGCTCTGTTCTTTCATAAATAGAATAAATTTCTTGAAGCCTGGCTCTAAGTCACATTATAAATGTTGAAGAGGTAGTGTAATATTCTGTGTTGCCTCACAGAGAGTTAAGTTTGCCTTTTTTCACCTTCCCCTTACTAACAGGAGCTAAGAACAGAAAGAGGCAGCTGTATCTAACTCATGCTATGAATGGAGTTGGGGCTTGTAAAACTCAATGATAGACTGTAGGAAATAAGAGGACATGACTTTCTCAAAAACAGCTGCTGGAAGGTTTTCTAGGCTCAATAAAGCTCTGCTAGATGCTCCAGCTGAAGAATATGTCATATATTTGATAACACTTTCCTAGATACAAAACAGGAGTGACCAGATTTGTCAAGTTCCTGTGTGTAAACTGGGAGAAAAGAAGAGGCACACCTAATTCTCCTGAGAGCCACTACAGATTAAGCATCTTTAGTATTGCAGGCTGGCCTGCAGAGGCACATAAAGCACTGGACCATCTGTAGCACTCAGCTCAAAATGCATCGTTGGAGGGGGTGTTATATTCAAAGTGAAGGCAGATTGGGGCACTGCTGGGGAACTCTTCTGACTTTGTCTGTAAGGTGCAGATTCAACTTGTTGACAGAAATGGGGAAAGAACTGTTAATAGAGTCTTTATGATTTATTTATTCCTTTGAGTTCACTGAGGACTAGAAGTTTTAAAAAATCAATCTATATTTGACCCCTGGCAATCCATGTGAGAGACTATTCCGTTGTTATTCTGAAAACTATTTAAAGCTGACTTTCAGATTTTACTGCATACATGCTGTTAGTTGTGGCGTGTCTGTCTTTTTATGAATACGTACTTCAAAAAATGGGTTATTTTCTAAAATTGCTTTAATTTTCGTACCTAGTTATTGGTATGAGTTTTGCACATAATTACATACTTTGAATTGGTTCCCAGCAGTACTTATCCTGATAATAATAGGAACATAACACACTAGAATAGTAGAAAAGTCTTTTATTGAGGAGGGGGCTGAGAAAGGATAACAGGATTGATAGAAGACGCCTGTTGTACTTGACATGAAATTCTCTCCTCCACTCACTGTAGTGTCTCAGAGATAACTCATTCTTTTAACCATAAATATACAAGTGCAGATCAAGTAGTGTGGAACAGCAGTTTATGTATATGTATCTCCAAATGAGTGAGGTGTTTTATGGATAAGCAGCTCTCTGAGTTGCCTTAACTTCTGTTTATAGATACAGTGGAGTGAGTGAGGGGGCAATAAACTGAGGTAAGGACAGAAAGCAGACAATGAGGTCATGAGGTGTTATGTCCATTATTTCTCTTTGAAAAATTGGGAAAAAGGCAAGGAAAACTGTTACTTCAGTCATACTCTGCAGTGAATGTAGTTTTGAGCAGGTATAACAAGAAAGGACAGTATTCTAAATGCTGCAAGAAAAATCAGTAAATGCTATTAATTTGAGAAGCTATTGGCTAGTATAGAGCCAGAAAAAAGCTGAAGTAAATTAGACCTTCAGAAAAATGTTTGTGTAATGAAAATGCTTGTGCCTTTGGGTTTTTCTAAACAGAAATACATATGGAGTAATTTCTAAAGAGCAATATCCATTCCTCTACTCTTTCCCTCCTGGTGTCCAGCAATATGTGCCTGCTAAACTAACTTTTTTTTTTTTTCCTCCCTCCACTTATGAAACAGATCCAGGTTTTGCCTCTCAAGCTACTTTTGACTGCTCTGGACAGTAGCAACACATAGAATCTGACACGATTCTGCCCAGTTGTACTGCTGCAGATGGAATTCTCAGTCCAAGGAATGAAAACTGATAGGACTTGTCAGTGTTCCTCCTGCTACAGCCTGGAAAATCTCTAAGCAGCAGCAGAGATACTAAAGGTATATGTGTGTGAAGTCAGACTTTTCTTTTTCCCTGCCCTTTGGAATAAGTGCTAGGACATTTAAAATCAATCTGAAGTGTCTGTGGAAAAAGCTTCATTTCACCTGCCTTTTCAACTTGCCATAGAGACTAGTGAGGAAGAAGAATTTTTTTCATTTCCCTAAAATCCTATAAGCATACTTTTTTTTTTTTTTGAAAGCAGCCTTAATAAATATTGCATCATGCTATAGCTGTGTATCTGTTGACTTATATGAAAATTCAATATGCATTTCTTAAATAAGCAGAGAAGCTGAGTATAATTTTTCAGACCACTGGTTTTGCTATTACAAAATAGCAAACTTTAATCAAAGTTTATCTCGATGAACAGATGCTGACAGAGATGAAGTAATGATGTAGCTATGAAATAATCTGCTGGAGGAAAAACTGTTTTCCCAAGTGACTTTAGGGACAGAATAGCCAATGTATTTCTTTAGGTAAAGCACAATGTGCTAGGTTTTTTTCTGCTCAGGCATTTCTGGTCTTCGCAGAAAAGCAGATAGTCTCCCTTGTGTCATTTTTAATTGATTTTTCACTGCATTGCAAGAGATGGTTGGCACCAGTCCAGGAAAAGGCAGGCAGCAAGAAGGGAATTAATCAAAACCTGACTCATTGATCACTGGATCTGATGAAATAGTTAGTACTTGATATTTTCAATGCAGTTTCATAACTGTTATTTTGACTTCTGAAAGCAAGTGAAAAATCCCTTTATACCAAAAAATCACTGAGCAAAACTGTTGCATCAAACATTTTTCAACATATTTCCTCATTTATGGGAACTTCCTTGTAGGAATTGCCAAAAAAATTTTGACTCATTAAGAGGAGCAGTACCAGTTAGACATGCTCTGCTTTGCAAAAAAAGGAAATTTTCAGACATTGTATTTGACAAAAAGAAGTCCTAGTGCAAATCATTTTAGTGCATCCATTCCCAAACTTTTGCTGTACTGTGCCTTCAAATGTGTTCTTTGATGGTAATGGTATTTTTTAAAATAAGTATTTTGGAAACCAACTGAAGTGCTGAAGCAATATCACAGTAACATCAAAGCTGTAGTAGACTTCAAACAGTATCATACCATGTTTCCAAGATCTGGGCAGCTCTGCTCTCTAATGATGTTTGTAAGATAAATCAATGAATAATGAGTCTGAGAATCCTCTATGAGTTTGTGAATATATTCGTTAACTTTGTGAGTTTTGCCCCAATCCTGTTTAAAAGTCTGGATGGACATGGGGTTTTTCTTCAACATTTGCATTTTTGACAGATGGCATTTTTTTGGCAGTAAACAAAAATGCTACCTCAAAACATCCCAGAATCTTCAAGAGGAAGATGCTTTCTATATGTATCAAAGCAAAAATCAGAGTTTAATATCCTGCTAAATCCTTGAACTTGCTGCCAGAGTGGAGCATGGAGTGAGACCTTGTTGCCTCCATTGGTAACAAGCTTATCAACTGAGAGCTTTTCACATTTCTGCTTCTTGCTAGCACTAGAAAAAGATTCAGTTGCTTTGTTTTGTTGTGTTTTGTTTTGCTTTTCCTTAGGAGTTAGGTTATTTGAAGTATATTGCTTTTTTCTTCTTTGGAGAGAATGTTGCTGTTCCTTGGTGGGGCAGGGGGGTCAAGGTGTGAGTAAATGCTTGTTTCCCTCTCCTTTACAGGAGACCTGCAAACAAAACAGAAATAGAAGCCATTAACCCACCTTGTTCTGAGAGAGCACTAAATCAACACAATATGGCACAGCATAGCATTGTCCTTGGATTATTCATGATGACTGTTTTATCACTGCTGGATGGAAGTTCAGCTTTCCTGTTAAATCAGCGTCTGAAGGGAAGATTTCAAAGGGACCGTCGAAACATCCGCCCAAACATCATCCTTGTTCTTACAGATGATCAGGATGTAGAACTTGGTAAGAGCCCAATATCATGAGAATTTTAGCTAACAAGTGTGTTGCTGCTTTTCCTTGAAGCTCAGTTGTTGTGTTAGAAATAATTACTTTCTATCCAGAGTGAAAAATGATAGGAAGAACAGACAGCAAAAGTTTAAACCTGCCTTTCTGTAGAAAATACTTCCTGTCTGCACATAATCCACAGACAGCAAAAGTTAGTCTCACCTTAAAATATCAAGCTTCCTGCTTCTGTGGAAATATGAGCTTTCTGCCTATCTGTCTTCATCTACACCCTTGAACTATGCTCCTGGCAGTGTAACCTGGGAAGCTACGTGCCAAAGCAGTAGTTTTAAATTCATAACTGGTTATTGCACCATGTAATTACCCAAATTTCATTCTGTAATTGCAGGCATTCGTTACATATACAATTTTAGTTTTAATTACTTAAATGTTACCTAACGTAGTTCTACTATTCTTGGTGTTGTCCGTTTAGATGTGTGGCTAATTACTGACCAAAATCACTTAGTATGAAAAGGCTGTTTCAGAGCTGTGGTAGTTGTTGAAGTAAGGAGATGAAGATTAAACACACACTTTGCCTAATGATTTGGAATAATAAATGAACTGACAAAGTTTGGGGTTTGTTCTTGTTGCCTCCACAAGCTTGTTTTTTCCAAAGGTCTGTAGTTAGGGCAAGTGATTGATGTGAACCAGTTGAAATTAATAATTTTGCATTAGAAATATGCTTTTAAGTGAGTATAAAGCTTAGATCATCTGAAAGCTAAGAGGTGGTATATGTGTGTTCTGGTGGGGATTTTTGGCAGTTACTGCATCAAATTTCTAGAATGAATGGGCAAAATTGGAAAACAGACCTCAGAGAAGGAAAAGAACACAGTAGTAAAGTTAATGAAGTTGTATTACTTATCTAGCTGAGAAGTTAATCACTGCAACAGGGCATTATTCTTACAGATGCTTCCTTTCTATCGGTGTTACTGGGTTTTTGTAGGATCATGGATGTCATACTTTTTTTTCACATGTGATGAGAAAGCCTCTATGGCAGCATCCCCACTAAATGCAAATGTATTTTGAATTAGCAAGATCAGAAGAGTTAAAGCTGTTGTCACGTTTTTCTTGCTTTAAATGGCTATTTGGCTCACCAATAGAACACTTTCAATAATGTATAGCCAAAAGAAGCTAAGTACATTATCTTGCAGGCTCAGAAGGTGGTCCTAAAAAATTTATCATCTTCTATTTTATGCTGGCCTGCTTGTTTCTGATGCAATTGTCTAAGTCCTTTGGGCAGTATATTTCTCTTCTCTGATAATCTGATGCTTTCCAGTTTCAAGCATAATGGGCATGTGTCCACACAAATTAGGTTCTAACTAAGGAAAATCCATTTGATGAAGCTGAGATTTGATATTAGTAATTTGCTACTAATGGCTTTGTGAGACCCAATATTTATTTGAATTGATTTTTATCCTTGTCTATTGTCTGGTCAGCTGTCCAAGTTAATTCAGATTGTTATTTGTGGGGATTGTGGCTAATACACTTAAGAAAGAAGAAAACAAGTTGTGAATTACAAATAAAAACTCAGGAAAATTTGGAGCTATGAAAGGGACAAGAGTGCTGTGTGTAACTAAGATGTCATCAGTTTTGAAGAATATTCTTAACTGATGGGTGTTGTAGCTTTCATTGATTTTTTGTTGTTTTTTTTTTGGAGCTACTTCTGGGATAAAAGGGAAGACAACACAATCTGAAGTGCTCTTAACGTCTTGTCCTTTATTTAAGATGGATTAAACAATGTAATGGGAGGTGATGGAGTTTATCAGGAGGAGAAAGTAATCTTTTTAGAAAAGTCTCACTTTTTTTTTGTTTTTCCAATTTGCACTAGTGTTAACAATGAGTTTTACCTGGAAAACCAAACCTCAGCTTTGTGTTGAAAAAGGAAAGACTGACTGGCTGATGAAAAGGACTCAGAATATCCAGGTCAAAGGAGAACGAGTGTAAATTGTAATGGATACAAATGGGAGAAGACAAATGAGAACACCAAGAACTAATGAAACATGCACACTCAGTTGACTGTCTAATCAAGAGTTGTACTGACAAGTGAAATATAAAGAAGAGGAATATATTGATGAGGACAAAGAATTAATTAGAAACAGAGATGGTTTTTACCCCATTAGAGCCATTTATGTCCAAGTTAGTATAATGCTCATATCCCCTGTGTGGTGGACTCAGCATCTCCAGTTTAATTAGGTTTTCCTACCGTATTGCTGTAGTTTAACAAACCAGCTTATTTCATTAGCTCATAGAGAAAGATCTGATTAATTTGAAGATATTTCAGCCATGTTAGAGAAATCCAAGTGCAAAGTGATTTGTATCTTCCTACTTCTGCCTCTGAGACACTACAGACACAGCGTGGAAGATATTTTTCCCTAGTTATCAGACATTGAGATTAAGACCTAAGTTAAAATTAAGTATGAGGGGGGAAAAAAAGAAATGAAGATGGGGAAAAAGGTGTCTAATGAGTTTCAAATAAGATAAAAATAGAAGGCTTTAGGGGACAGTTAATTAACAATCTGGGATACGGTGAACTTACCTGCATGGAGATATCACTTCTTAAATCATGCTTCAGAGCAGAGACGCACTTGTCTTTTGTTGTGTTTTGGTGTCAAGGGTTTACTAAGGTTAAATGCAATATTATTTTGTAAACAACTTGTTTATTTTCCCCCTTAATATTATTCCAAGTTTCAGCTGTATCTCTCAAAGGAACTGGCAAAATTACAGATGCCAGACTTAGACTTTCAGCCTAAGTTTTGGTTCATTTTGTTCATGAAGCAGCTTGTATCCATGAAGTTGATTAAAATTTCATGTTTTCATGGTAGTGCCATGGACTTTTTTTAAAATATAGCTTTCTAGTACAAATATTATTTTTAAACAGCTTTATAATATTTGTGACAACTTGTATTACCAGTCATTTCAGATAGTTAACGGAACATATACTAAATTAAATCTTGACACTTTAGAGTATGACTACCCTTGGTACATCCACTAATGAAACCTCAAAAGGGCTTTCAGTTCTAAAGATGATTTGGTGAGGTTCCAATTGCTGATTAGCATGTAACTAATCTTCTGCCACAGAAAGATCACTTTCTACTTTTTCTCACAATTCTATGTTTGTATTGGAGGGAAGCTGAGGAAAATAAGTTTTGGTTGGCTGCCTTAATGCTGTTTAAAATATTTAAAGCTGGCCTATTTAAGATTGTAAAGAAGAGTGTGCTGGGTTTTTACCTTCCACTGATCTGTCACTCTGTATTAGCTCTCAAGCTGAGGAAGCAGATTAGATCATATGTTTTTCTATAAAGACTGTTGATATATAGGGCCTTGTCATTACAAGCAGTTTTATTAAAGGAGGTTACTGTCCCCAAGGGGAGTCTTAACGTGTACTGTTATTTGTGCACAGATGCCTCTGTCATTTAAAGGGGTTGTTAAATTGTATTTTATTGTCGGGATGACAAAACATTCATTCTGTCTGCCTGTTTATGCTTGGGCTGGCTCATAAGACAACGGAGAGGAAATGTCCTCTGTTTTCAGGCTCACATAATGTATAATTGACTGTTATAATTAACTGTGGTGTTAGTGCCTGTGAGCACTGAAGCTTATCCCCCACTTACAGAAACAAAAAGTCTTGATTTCTTCAGAAAATTGTTTTCAACGTGTGAAGTTTAGCAAGTTCTAAAGGGGACTGCAATAACTTGTCATGGCTCTTGCAACATGATGTGATGGAGATGTGCTCCCACCTGAGAAACACATAAACACATTTTTGGGGAATTGGACTAGATAACCCTTGAAGGTTCCTTTAAAAATATCATAGAATCAGAGTTAAAACTTTTTACTATTCTCTCTAACAACATGATCTCAAGGAAACTGATATTATGGTAATTTTTAGGTGAAATGAACTACAGTAGTAACTAACCTTGTTTCATGGGGCCAGAGAGTCAGATTTCCTATGTGGCTCATGACCCATTTCTCCTCTAGGTTTTGACTCCTAGGTATATCTATGTGCCCTGTACCACACTGAGTTACTGGCACAATTTCATAATTTAATCTCTGCCTAAAGAGCTTAGAAGAAACCTAAACTCATTATTGACAGAAACAGCACACAGTTGTGCCAGATGGTTGCAGGATGCATCGATTAAAGCTGAATTATTAATCCAGCTCAACCTAGGATAAGTTAGCCTCAGCCTTACTCCAGCATGAACTTACATCTTCATTTCTGTGTTGTGTATTGGCCTTCCTTCCTCAGAACAAGAAGTGAGGGTTAATAACGGAAAGGTTTGTTCTCCTTTGAAAGGTCATGCTGATGGCAGGCATCATTACAAGTTCTTTAAAAAATGGGAATAATTTCTAGATCAGATATAACTCACTCTAATGCAATTTTAACTATTAGACACAGATGAGCAAAACTAAATGTCTCCTTTATTCTGATCGTTTATTCTGAGGAACATCATCTCAGCCTGCTTTGAACTGGTTCTTACTTTCAGCTACTGGAACAGCACTAGTGGCTCCAAGAAAAGCTATGCTTATAATGCAGTGGTAAATCTTGAGCTTAGGGAGAGAAATCAAGAAAGTCAATAGAAAATTGACAGGAAACAATTTTTGTGTTAATAGGTTTGAATCAAATCTTAAAATGATGGGAGAACTTTACTAGAGCAGAGAGAACAACCTTTTGGATTTGTGTTCACTGTGAGACTACAGTGCACTTTTTCTCCATGCCTCATTCTGATCTCTGATGTAATGCATCAGCTCTTAGTTAGCTCTTGTAATAATTCTGAGATTATTTTCTTCTTCCAGGTTCTATGCAAGTGATGAATAAAACAAGATGGATCATGGAACGTGGGGGTGCTCATTTCATCAATGCCTTTGTGACAACTCCTATGTGCTGCCCATCTCGCTCCTCCATCCTCACAGGGAAGTACGTCCACAACCACAACACTTACACTAACAATGAGAACTGCTCTTCTCCTTCCTGGCAAGCTCAGCATGAAATAAGGACATTTGCAGTGTACCTCAACAACACAGGATACAGGACAGGTAAGATAAGACTGGTTCCATTTGAAAGCTTCCTTACTAGTACAAATGAATGTAATGCTGAGAAGTGTACTTAGTGCTTTGTAGGAACAAAGATTCTTTAGACAGGAGTCCAGAAAATACAAAGCCATGTTTCACCCCTAATCCCTTCTTGCATTCTTCAGGCATGAGATTTAAGACCTTGCCCATTATAGTGGTTTGGGTCACATTTTTTGCTGATGCCTTTTGTCATTATGAGAAACAGGCATAAACCTGGCTCTATGTTTCTTGTAGTTTATATGCAATAGTAGTGTAGTGTACTTGTTATTGATAATATACAATTGTTCTTTGAATTTATAATGTTGGAGACTTCCAGAAACTAGTGTAAATCTTGAATAGTAACTGTAGCAAGATCGTTTGTTTCTTTCTAACTATTCACATGAGTTTTACATCTCATTGCTGCAGAATCTTCATCTTGAAACAAATAGGTAATCTCCTTGTTTTGTTGTTCTAAGATGAAGACATGAATTGATCTGGAAAGAAATAAATGAGGGGAAGTGCCCTTATCTTATTAGTAGGTTGCTATTTCCCACCATTTATCATTCCTGGCACTAATACCACTGTTAATGTGAATACCACCTCAAGGTTAATGCTTTATCCTGAATTTGTTTTGCATTTACTGATGTTTGTCCATTATTTTTACATTTAGTGATTAGATTTCAAGCACCTGTCATTTCTACTGACTTGCACAGCTATTACAATTGTCCTGGTATTCATGTGTTTTATATCTTTACATTAAGGTTTAAATTTAGGCCAAAATTATTAGTGAATTTCTATCACATTTTCAGTCTGCCTATCAATTTGCTAACAGAACTTACTGGAATGTACAGAAATAGTACTTTTACAAGTACTAAGTAGTCTTCAATTGTAAATGAGATCTGCATTCATGTGCTTAAATGTGGTCTTATATAAATTTAAATGGGAATTTCCATTATTAGAAGCTGGTGTTCATTTCTGATCTCTGCTTAAAGTCTTGTTATCTGCTATGAAGGATAAGGTATTGGAGTAGGTATTTTTTTTAATCTTTTTATTCCCCAATGATCTGATCAGGTTCTCCTGCTTCAGAAACAGAAGGAAAATGTACTTTAGCTCTCACTTTCTCAAGCTTCAAAAGTGACCTGGACATTAGTTTTCTCTGAAACAGGGAATCCCCCTTGAACATTACAGCAGTGAACAAGGAGATCTGGAAAGAGCAGGAGTTCATTTGTAGGGCTTTTTTTCATTTTATTTGGTAGTGCTGGTCTCTCCTACAATTGTAGTTCACACAGTTTAGATTCTTGAACCCTTTACTATGAGGGATAAAGTCTTTTGAGGTTTGCTTTTATGTTGGAGTTCACAACCTTGAAAAGGTACAGATTTTGTAATGGAGTTTGGGTTTTTTCACACACTAGACCTTCTCCTTGTGTTCTTCTCTCCTTTGGTTAAACTTGAAGGAGGTTATTGCAGTCTCCTACTCCACTTAGCCTTCACTCTTTCTATTTTGATGGTTGTTTCGCATCTCCTTGCCCTCTTATCTAACCATTATGATCTCCCCGTGTTTAGTTCAGTTACAAAGGATATTTCTGCAGGGGATTGTTCTTTCTGCATTGTAGCATTTTCCCTATGGGAGTGGCATTTGTGGTTTGGACTCTCCAGGTTTGTGCTACTGCTGGCACATTTGGGCAGTGTGCTGGGGGAGCCGTGAGGTGCAGGTTGCTGGTAAAAAATATAAGAAGTGGAAAAGATGTAACTTTCCTGTAATTATTTCTCACTTTCAGCCTTGTTGTCAGTTTTGTTTTCAACTTTAGAATGTCTGACCAACTTTGTTAGGCACCATGCTTTGCAGCATAGAGGTGAAAGGATGTGCTGAGCTGAGGGAAGTTCTGTCTTTGGCTTTAACAGTCAGGATTTTGACCATCATTTATTTGGCTTACTGTCACTTTATGTGGATTGATTGAAGTAAATATCAGGATGAATGGAAGCCATCACAGGTATGAAATGCCCTGTGCCCTGTCTCACAATCTGAAAAATGGCGGTGTCATGACTAAGTGACTGAAAGGCTGTATTCTTGTTACACAGCTACTTCAAGTAGACAAGTTCCCAGTCTCAGTGTATTGAGAAACTGGTCTGATTTTGAAGAGCTTCTGATGACTTTGTCCTATTATGTATTTTGGGAAATCGACAAGAAAGACAATTTGTTTAAACAACCAGAGTCAATTGACAAATTAATCTTTGGAAAGGTCAGTGAAAGAGAGGTATGAATCATTGCTGACTTAAAATAGTGGACAGTGGACTTTCAGCTTGTGCAGGAGATGATTAGAATGGAAGAGAAATAAAGACATCCTGTAACAAACATTTCTGAATGTCAGGGAATTTCTCTGCCAGAGGTTCATGTATAAACTTTTACAGAGAAAACGTTCTGTTTTCCATGAACAAATGCATCTTGTTATGGAGATGGCTTTTAAAATGCACAATGCATTTGGTTGCATGCTTGGGGCCTGCAGCAACAAATACCAAGATGTTTTATTGGAATACAGATTTAAACTTTCCCTTAGACATTACTTAATGAGAAAAGCTTCTCATTTCTATTTGCCTGACTGGCTCAGTGATTAGGTCTTAAAACTAGAGACTGATTCCAGAATATTTTGTCAGCCTTATCAGCAGTCAGGAAATAAAAAGAACATGTTTATCTTATTAGATTTAGCAGAATTAGGGATGTTGGGCCAAATTCAGCCTGGCAGAAGGACACTATTGCTTCAGTGAGTCTTCTGAGATGGTTGTGGTAATATGTGTTAGGGCTTAATGTGGCTCAGTACTCAAAGGCAAAGGCAGCACACATTTGGGTTGACTTACCATCCATGTTCCTGGTGAGCAGGACTCTACAGTACCCTACAGCTAACCTTATTCAGTTCATTGAACCTATTACCAAAAGAAAAAACTGATACTTTTGTGGTGATATGTCAGTGTTTCACTCTGATGGTAAGTCCATACTTGAATTATGCAAAGAATTAATAGATATTTTGCACCAGTCATGTATTTTCAACCTAGAGGAAAGTCATTGTGGGAGGTCCATCTCTGCCATGGTAGAAAATTTCTTGGGAATAAAAGTAATAATAATTCTTAGCACTTTCTCGGGGCTTTATAATAATTAACTAATGAATTCATTAAAATGCAGTGACAATCTTCCATTTCCTCCCATTAAATTAGAATAAGAAGATACAGTGGCTGACTGCATGCAAATAATTATTTTTCCACTTCACTGTCTGAGCCTTTGACATTTTAAAGTGATTTTTTTAGCATTAAAATGTAAGAAAGAAGAGAAAGGCTATTGGTAAATGTTTATTAAAGGAGAAATGAACTTGAAAAATATGTGACTAGATTTTAATATCTACGTATGTGCCAGGGGAAAAGTTCTTAGATGATTAGTTCCCTGCTAGAATATTGCTGTCTATGATAGTTGCTGGGTTTTATTATAGGAATACTTAAAACTTAAGTCGGTCTCTGTGTATAAACAAAGAGTAGAGAGAAATAGAGAAAGACTAGGGAAGTACTTTGTACAAGATCTCGTGCAGGCAAAGGGCAGCATTAAGAAGAGAGACAAATTTAAATTCATACCCCAGCCACCATGCTGGGCTGTACTTCTCTGTCGGGTGATGTGCAAGTAAAGAAAACTGATTTTCCAAATCAGTATAACAGCTTACATGCAGGACAAATAGCTTTTGCAGCTGATGAACTGAAGGCCATTTTGAAAAATAATACTATGTGATTTAAGAGTCAGTCTTAATTTTCAGAAGTGATCTGCACAATTAGGAACTGGAGTGTTATGGGATTCACCTCCAAGACATCTAGGTGACTTTTCAAAACTGCCCATAGGTTTCTGAATTATTTAGCTTGAAGATAAATTGGTTTCCTTGCCACTTTTGCTTTCTATGTAGAAATATTATCTTAGTAAGGTTTGTCAAATTGCATCTGTTAGATGGTTTGAGACCATTAGACTTGAAAATGGCATGGAAGGAAGAAAGATTCAGCGTAGTGGCTATATCATGATAGCTGTTATTGCAAAAAGGAACCAAAGATCTCTGCTGGAAGAGGTGGTGTATAGCTGAAATCCACTGACTCCATATTACTGTTTCTGGCAGGCTTGGTTCATGTGGGGAATTACTGAGCTGGAATATCCTGACAATATTCTACAGAGTGATATTTACACACGTCCACATGTGCATTAAAGACTTTTTTTTTTTTTTTTCTTTTCCTTATCCCAGTTCTAACTATGCGATAAGTTGGTTGCAGATCCAGTATGTGTGTACCTTTTCCCTCTCTTTCTATGAATTGAGTTGTAAGCATCAGCAATTCCCTTTAAACCCATTATAATGTATGCTAACTTAGTGAGAGTGCATTAAGTAGAGCTATACTCTCCTGAGGTTTATACAGAGGTTGTAAAAGTGAAACTCATCTGTTTGATCACCTGTCTTCTACATGTAGCTTTACATTATTTAATGCATACTTTAACTGTCCTGAAGAGAGGACTTGCTTACATGTCTGTGAATAACATACTGAGTAAAATCTGTAGGACAGCCTGCAATCCAAGAACTCCTTCCCAGGAGTCTGAGGTGAAGACATCCACAGCTATAGAAGGAGGGCAATGCCTGTGGCTCTCATATTTTATTTCCTTCTTGCCCTCTCTCATTTCTTTTAAATCTGTTCATTTTCAACAGAGAATTTTGTAGATAGTTAGAAAACTTTGTGGTTTTCTTTGTGCCTACTATAGCCTACTCATCTGATATGATGACAGTTGTGGTTATTTACACAACCTGAAAATGTCAAGTACTTTTTTTTTGCCAAAAGTAAATGTACACACAATAAGCAACTGTACAACCTACATTTCTTTCACTGAATATCTTGTTGAAATGGATTCTGTGGTTATATTGAACCTGGGCTGGACTTTTCTCCCTTTTGGATTCAGTGAAACTTTATTGGTTTTATTTAGTAGTTCTTCCAACTTTATTACTAGGTGGAAAAAAAGCAGTTTTGTTAAAGTACAGCAAATATTTCTTCTTACACAGCTGATCTCAGTAGCTGCCTGAAAGTTGGCAATTGAGTTTTCTTCAAATCCTATAGACAAAGTGGTTCTAAATTAAATTCTTTTGGAGTTGGCCCAAATAGTATGCTGCGGACTCTGGTGTTTTAGTGAAGACATAAAGGTAGATAAGCTTTTGCTGAAGCTGTTTATTATTAGAAAAAGATCTGGAAAAAACCTCCCCAGCAGCGAGGATTGGTTTTTATGTATGGAGGAGGAAAAGTTGCATGTGATGAAAGCAAGATGAATCTCAATATTGATGTTCTTCTGTGACTGTGATGCATAAAAAAGGGTAGTTATACCCAGGATATCACTGATAAATTTATAATTAGTGGTGGTTTAGACCCTGGGAAAAGTTTTATGGAAAATCTGAATGGTCAGGATTGACTACCAAGGCATATGAGCAAATAAATAGACTGGTGATAGCAAGCTGTGCTGTAGAGCTGTGCTCTGAGGCAGGCAGTCCCCCATGCCCATGCTGCCTGTGTAGGAATATTGTGATGCATGTGGTCATCTTGACCTGAATTGTAGTGAAGATTGATTATATGAAGGTTGTAATTTCTTGACTTTTTTCCCTTAAGATTTCTGAGGGTTTGTGTGAGAGGTGTTCAGAAAGCCTTACAGTTCTAGTTCTATTTGAACTTTGTGATCTGTGCCATAGATGTTGGTGAAAGAGGGCTTTGTCCACAATTTCATTGAGAATTTGCTCACCTGAGACTTGGTTTGCCATCAGTATTCTTGTTTGATTCCTTGTTGACCATTTCAAAATATTTGATTTGAGCCCTTTTGTTGTATTTGGCTTCATCTGCTCCATAGATCTTGGCACTGGTCCTTGGCCACAACTGGGAAATTCAGGAAGAGGGACAAAGGTGTCATAAAGATTACTGTGCATTGCCTTTGTCCTGCTGGATATTAGATCAGTTTTCTGGCATAAAAAGTAAGCCTGTAGGCAATGCTTACTGCAGTGGTTAGCAGTCACTGCACAGCACTGGTTCTACAATTGCTACATTTCATGGATTGTAGCAATAATCTTTATTTCAGTTACAGCTCTGCATGTAAACCCCCTTGCCTTTAGTACTGACTGCTCTCTTCATATTAATGTGATGGTGGATGGAACATGTGATCTTCAAAAAGATTTTGTGACATGACTGTGCTGTATGTTAGAGAAAAACTGGGCTATCGTATGCAATAGACTGAAGTAAAGTGTGTGTACATCAGAACTTCCCTCCTTAGTCTTAACTGATTAAATACTTCAGTGAATTCATCACTTGAAGAGCTGTTGCAGATGTACAAAAGAGAAGAAATAGCAAAAAATGTACTTGGAGCTCAGCCTTCCTCAGCATCCCAGAACTGATGGAACTAAAAGGATCTGAGAACTATATGGTCTTAAACCTTTCTTTTCCTCAATAAAAATAGTTTAACATTTAGGAACTCCCTCTACGTGTTATGCAGCTCATTAGAGTCACTGCAGTTACTGAGGCATTAATACTAATGCCATACCTTCTAATCTTTGCCAGAGCCTCAAGTTTCTTGTTGTCACTAAAAGTGCCAACTGGGACTGTCTTATTCAGCACTTAGGAGTTACTGACTTTTAGGAAATCTGGTCGTTTTTTTAACAAATGAGAACTGTCATCTCTTAAAAAAAAAAAAACAAAACTCCATGTAGCAATGCTTAACAACAATTTACAGGATTTTATCTTGAACTTCTCCTAATTCTGCTGTAAATCTGTTAATTTATCTTTGCTTATTCCATTATACATTGCCAGTTTAAGACAATATTTGGCCATGATGCAGATGCTAAGCTGACTTGACCTTTGGGCTTACTGCCTGTTGTGCACACACTTAGCCATGCAGAGAGTGCTTTCTCATCTGCTTTCCTCTGATTGTCTCTTACAGGACAAAAAGTACTGAAGTTAATTTGTGCCAACTATACAGCAGGTAAAAGATCAGTCCTATCCCAGTCCAGAACTTGGAGAATACTCAAATGTAACTAATTGCTCAACTTAAAGCTGGAGGGGAGAATTGTATCAGATACAGAATTAAAAGATTTTAGGGAGTTAAACAAGTCCCCCTGAGTAACTAAGACTTGCAGCTCAAAGCCTCAGTTAATACCTGGAAAGTTGGTTCTAATAACATGCCAGAAAAGCACTGCTGTGTGTCTTTAATTTACTTAATGCACAACATTTGTGTTTAAATGTAAAGGACTAATATCTTAAAATTGGAGTTTAACTTTACAGTCATTTTCAGTACAGTTTAATGGGGTGCTAAATAGGTGGATGCAGCTCAGTAGCATGAAGGATATGAGAAGACTCAGGTGGTGGGTTGTGTGGCATAAATACTAAGCCTTCTAACCTGGAGTAATAAAAAACTGAATCCTACTTCTCACCTTCAGGATTTACACTACATTGATGCCAGACCTGCTTTCAGACTATGAGCTGTGGCCTTGCTGTATCTCTGATGGTGCTACATTCAGAGCAACCTTTGTGTTCATTGAGAGCACAGGGAAAATTCTTTTGTGTGCAGCTGTTTTTTTTTACAGGAAGAGTCTAAAAAACAAAACCTGTTATAAAACGTCTGTACCAAAGAATTTTCCAGGTGCTTATCACTTGAGAGTGAGACTCAGAGAAAAGAACCTGAGAAAGTTGTGAACCCCCACAGAAGTGGTAACACTGTACAAAGGACTCAGTTCCGGCATATCCTGTTTTCCATAATCTTAGGAGAAAAGGTGTTGTATGATATTTGAAGCCAAAGAAAGTAACTTTTGTAATGCAATTATTAGAAAGAGACATTTGGATATATTTTTATGGTTATTTAATAGAGTGGATGTAGGAGCATAGCTGAGCACATCAAACAGCAGCCTCTGGGAATGTTTATTAATGAATTCTTGGAGCAGTTGGAAATTGGATGTACCGAAGGCATGTGTACTCTAGTGAGCAGCTGTCTCTGGTGGTGAATTAATCTGATGAGGGAAAAAATTGTATTAGAGACAATCTTTGCAAATTGAAATGAGAATCTTTTCACCAGCATCTTTGCTGAAACCCAACATTTTCTACTGTAGTGTCATCTAAATACTTTTGAATAACAAACCTTTAAACAAGCCTTCAAGGCTATGGAGGAGAGGGTAAAGAAAAAGATGCGAAATGGAAGACTGGAAACAGCAGAGAAAATTATTTAATGCACTTCGACATCCATGAAAGATTATAAAGACATCCTGAATGTACAATGGGGGGGGAGTAAGCAAAAGGTGCTGGAAGGAACTTCCTTTAATGCCCCTGCAGAATAACAATGAAGTAATTCTTTACAGAATGTCTCTTTCCTGAGTTCTTCAGCTGGCTCAGCCAAAGGGTTTAGCGATGGATTGGTTCCCGTGGGCAGAGGTGCCAAATATATCTCTGTTTGGATGAAGTATGTTGAATGGGGGACAAAAGGCTTTGCTTGTACCTGCTACTGTAGACACTGGGCAGGATTTCCATCCTGGCTGCTTTGTTACTAGGACAAGAAAAAAATGTGCATCTGTTTTGTTTAATTGCTCATAATGGCTGAGAATGGCCTTCCATGCTTTAAAAATTAGAACATGTTCATATACCAAAATAATTTGAAAAGGTGTGAGTGCTTTATAAATGCAGTGCCTGAGTAATGGGATGGTTTTCATCTCTTGTAGAGTACATTGTGTTTTGTTCAGTGCTGCTGGTTTCCTTTGCTTGGTTAATGAAGGTGTCTTGAGGTAGTTTAGGCCAGTGAAACAAATGGTTTTCTGCAACATGCTTCTCAGTCACTAAACCCTTTTGTAGATGGCTCATTTGTAAAATAGCATAGCACTTTACCTGCATTTACAAAATATTTTGGAGACATAATGTAATTTTAAGGATTTCATTCATTGTGTCCCAATAGATGTGCCTTCCTCAACTTCTGGGATGTAGGTCTTCATTTTCTCAGCACTTTCATCTCTTTTAAATAATTTCTAAGATCTCAAACATTTACTTTCAAATGTTTTATTAATTGAATAGATTTGAGATTTGTTGAGATGATGTTTCCAATCGTGTTTTTGCATTCTGCCTAATGTGCGAGAGCAATGGAGCTCTCATCTACTGTTTCTCACTGTATCTATCTTCTAGGTGATATTTACCCTACTAAAAATGGGTAAAAATCCACTGAGTTCAGCTTGGCTGGTTATTTCTTAGACTGGCTGCAAACCACTCCTACTCTAGCCACAGTATGGTTCCTTGCACTTCTGCAAGAAGGTGCGGTATCAGATGCTGTAGGCTGCAAGCTTAGAAAAACCAATCTTTAAGAAACTGGAAATTCAGATTTATGTACTGAAATCCCATAGATTGAGGTGAGGTTTAATCTATGTCTAAAAGCAGAATCTTAGGGGTTTTTTTTCTTGGTTCTTATAGAAGCGCAGATGTTCACAATGGTCAGTGTGAGATGCTGCAGACATTGTGTCTCTGGATTAAAAGTATTTGAAAGACAAAAGGTCTTTGTGCTAGTCTCTGTGGTAGTGCTGTCTTGATTGCCAGACTTCTCAAAAAATTGAGATCTGAGCTCTAATCACGAAGAGTCAGGTGCTGAATTGTGGTGCAGTCTACAGACCCAAGAGCAGAATTTAACCTTTAAAAAAATTAACTAGATGAATGGAGTCTTCTAGTATAATTTATTCTATCAGGTATAACATACAAATCAATACTGTAAAATATGCTGCTTTAATTTTTTGACTGGAATACTGTGAAAGCATCTTGGGCTGCATCATGTCCTTTACATATTTTATGTTCTTCTCATAGAAATCTATTGCTTTTCCTTCACCATTTTCTGTAAAATAACTTGTGCCTGTATCCCTGCCTCACAAAGCAAGGCCCGCATGTATATAGCTCCTTTGGGAGTGTGGCTCAAAGGCCTGCTCAGGGTTCTGTGAGAATTCTGGTTCTCATTCTGCCCTTGTCCTGCCAACCAGGCTGCTGCTTCATTACTTCTGTGCAGCAAGTTTAATCACCTCATATTTATGGTCCTCATTTGTCATTATTTCCCCCCAAGCCAACCTCCTGCTAGTGACTTCACCACTTCTGCTGGTTCTTTAGGTGGAGATGGCTTAACTGGGTGTAACCAAAATGAAAAATGCAGCTAAATTGTGTGATTCAGAGTAGGATGAGATAATGTGTTAACCTGGGCTATTTTAAGTGTTCTGTTTTGTTTGTCTGAATGTATCAGACACTAGAGAAAATATGGTGGTAGCTGTGGTCCATTTTCTTGCAGACGTCAGGTTGTAAATCAAAAGCTCTGCATTATAGAGCTCTGAAATAAAGAAACACAGGCAGGTTTATAACTCAGAACTTATCTTAAATATATTGGAATGAAATGGATAATGAAGTTCCTCCCAGAAGAGAAAGTATATCTTAAATATGGTGCCTTTGAAGTATTTCTGTTACGCCTTCTTACTATGCCTCTGCTTTCTCCTACCCCAGCTTTCTTTGGGAAGTACCTTAATGAATACAATGGCTCATATGTGCCTCCTGGTTGGAAGGAATGGGTTGGATTACTTAAAAACTCTCGATTTTACAACTACACTCTCTGTAGAAATGGAGTGAAGGAGAAGCATGGATATGACTACTCCAGGGTAGGTCCTATTGATTTATTTCTATTTAAACATTTGGACACAGCTGCAGGAAAGCTGCACTTTATGGTTTCAGTCTAACTGAAGAATTCTTTTCTTACTTGAAAGCTACCCTGTGTAACATTAGCTACAACCCAATTGGCCTCCTGTTTGGTCTTTCCCTTATCTTCTGTTCCAAGAGGGTCATGTTACTGAAAACAATATTACCAGCAAAGGAAACAAACAAAATGTTCTGAGACTGTGTTATGTATTATGAGGTAAAGATGTGAAAATGGATTTAAATACTGCAGGATAAGTATTTCTGTGTTTTATGGTCTAATTATTGTGTGCTGAGTCTGATTGTCCTCTATTCCCTTGCTCCAGAACTGACTCCAGTGGAGTTACACAAGCATAAATGAGATAAGAATCCAGTTCCCTCCAGCTAGACCCATCTTTTTATGTTAGTTTAAGGAACTTGTTTCACAGCTACAATATGATGCAGAATTCATAATATCTTGGTAAATCTTATGATAATTCTGAATGAGTGGAAAATTTAACTAATAAACTTTTATCTCCATGCATTGTTACAGGTGAATATGTTTCCTAATGTACTTGCAAGACCCTGGCCAAACTTACTAAAATGCTTGGTAATCATTTTCAAGTGCAGTATCATCTTTTTTCCTCATCTAGCACATGTTACCACTCGAACAGTACCTGTTTGCAGTCAAGAGGATGTTTATTTAAGCCAAAAATGTTATCTTTTCAAAGCTTTAACTCCTAAAATGACCTGTATTGTCCCTGAAGTATGATGATTTCTTAACTGCTACAGTTCAAATAGTGTGTGTAACTTAAGAGTTTGACTCACTCTGGAGTGGTGTTAATTTGTAAGGTGTGTTTGTTTAACAGGGATTGGGTTTGCTTTCTCTTATGGAGCACAAATCTTCCCTCTGTATTTGTGTTCCATTTGCAGTCAGTTTTTCCTTTACAAGGTTGATGTCAGTGTGATTTCCCCCTTCCTCTCACCCATTTACCGTTTTTAATTAAATGTACTTTCTGTTGAAAGATAAAACTTAACAGGCTTCTTGGGTTTTCTTTTCCATCACCAGCTGCTAAGGGGAAGGGGCAGCTGATGTATGGAATTATGTCTCTTATTTCCCCTGTGATCTACGAAGAGTAAGAGCTGGTCTTTACAGCCATGTACCAAAAGTGTTATGATAGAAATTTATCTTGTGTGGAGCAATGTCAGTGATTTCATAGGGCACCATTCCCTACAAAGGAGCCAGAAGGGAACTTCATGTTCCAGTATCCTCAGCTCCATTTTGTGTATGCAATACTTGAAAATGTTTAGGTTTAGTTTTTCTTACGAAGTTTGGTAAAAAAAAATCCAGTGAAAATATAAATGTTTTTGAAATCTTCATATTCTTGCTAAATACATATCTATGGTAACAAACAGATCTTAGTGTGCAGAGCAGCAGCACTTGGTGATGTTAACACTGAAGTTCAAACGAACAAACCTCAGCTGAAATACAAAACTACTGCTTTTTCTTTCCTGCCATTTATCCAGCAGTGAACAATATGATCAGATGAATTTTTAGCCAATCCACTTGGTATAGTTAATGCTAATTATGTATCAGTGGAAAACTTGAAAAAATCATTACTGATTCTGTCCTCCAGAGTACATGCATGCAATCCAGTATGGACCACACCTTGTACTCATTCACTTGACCACTGATTTTTACATTCAACTGTGACATGAGCTGTTTTATTTTTCAATACGTAATTTTATATCCTACTGATGCCTGAGAGTTATTTGTATTTGCAGCATTTACTGTGATGGATTCTAAGGAGGAGTGTGGCTTGTCTTGAAAAATACTGGTTTCAATCCAGGTTAATACCAGGTTAATGATAATGGAGCTTTTTAGAAAGTTGATAGTCCATACTTTCTAAAGGAAGTTTTCTAAATTATCAGCAATTCATTTCATAGAGCTTATATATTTATCAGGTGGTTACTGTCTCTGTAAAACTGAATGTAATTTTTGGTCCAAATAACCCAGCATCTTCTTGCTTTAGTGACCTCTAGTTTAGAGGGAGGTTAAGAAAATCAAACATCAGCTACATAGATTTCCAAAGCACTTGTATGATGTAAGGTCAGACTGTACAGATGAAGGTATTGACATCAAAAAGCAAAGAGATTGGCCTGTAATTTTCTATTTCTTGTCCTCATTGCATTAACTATTGTGATCTTCATAATGTAATTATATACTGTGAGGAAGAGAGAGTCCTATTCATCTTCTTTAATGTCATTCATACCTCAGAGGAAGCTGTTGGTTTTTTTTTATTTCTGGACAGCAAAGAATGAATTCTTCGGTTTAGTTTTTGAAGTTTTAATATTTGTAACTTATTCCCTCTTCCTCCAGCTCTGAGTAAAGTAGCTTCTTCCTTCATGTTTCGTGTCATACCTCAGACCACCCCTTCCCATCTCTCCTCCCCAGCTGGAAATTATTTTTCAAGTACCTCATTACATTTTTTTTCTTCTACTTGCAGGATTATCTAACTGATCTGATTACCAATGACAGTATTACCTTCTTCAGAATCTCAAAGAAGATGTATCCTCACAGGCCTGTGCTGATGGTTATAAGCCATGCTGCTCCTCATGGCCCTGAAGATTCAGCCCCTCAGTACTCCCATCTCTTTCCTAATGCCTCACAGCACATGTAAGGAGAGATAAAATGCTTTCATTTACAGGTTCAGGAACATAGAAATCCTGGGTACCTCTGGGGGAACAGTGTTTGCTTTATAATACTCATGAACTGAATTTATCACAAATAGATAAGAAAAGTTCTGAATTTTTATTGTGTTTTTTTTTAATCTCTTCAGACTAGTACAACTATCTTGAGAGTGGCTACTATATCTAGAACTTAGAATTGTAGCTCATTGTGATAAGTGGAAGGATTTATGTTGAATTCATTGGACTTTTACTACCTATTTTTAAAGTAAAGCACTGTTTTGTTTTGAGCAGCAGGATCAAAATCTGGTTGTTGGCCTGTCATCTCTTCAGGAGAATAAACTCAGTCTGCCTGTCCTTTTGTATAAATCATATCATTTTTATCCATGTTCACAAAAATCATGTAGTATGCAATATGTATTACTCCTGTTTCATATATGTAAGGAATTACAGGTCTGCAGCACACAGCCACTTTCTGAGTGAGTTGGTGTGTCTGTATGTGACTCAGTACATTGGCTTTAATGGGCCCCAAGAAGCAGCATCACCTGGTTCCTGAGTTAAGATGTTCATAAGTTCCATGATGTGATGGCTCTTGTTTATAGCAGAGACATTTCACAGGCACAGCTCTGTAATACTTTTATCTCCTCATACTCTTAAAAATGAATGGTTCTCCCAAATCACCTTTTGGCACAACTGAAAACTTTTCAATATCTTTTAACTGCAGGCCTTGTGCCTTCATTGTAACTTCTTCACTTTCTTCCTAAGTGTCCCTTTTTTCTTTTTCTTTTTCTTTTTTTCTTTTCTCTTTAAAAGAGAGTTCTGTTTTATTTTGGATTTGTGAAAGAAATGGTGATCAGTTGGTAGATGAGGCTGCTCTGAATGTGCCCAAAGTCCAATAAAATGAAAGGTCTCTTCCAACTTAAGCAATTCTGTGCAATCTATTTGAGCTTTTTCACTTCATTTAAAAGGGTCTGAGAGAAAAAGCTTCCTTTGTTCTATTGTGCAGACATTGTGTAACTTAGAATTTTATATATTTCATTATTTTGTGCAATGCTACCAAAGAGAGTCTGTGTCCTAGATCCTACAGCATTTTGTGTTTGTTTGCTGTCTGTGCTCATTTATGTTCTTTGAAATGAAAATTACAGAAATGCCAAATGAGAAACTTCTTATACCAACACCTACTATTGACTTCAGTCTTATTAGAAGTTTTTTTGGAAAGCATTCATACCTCAGAGATTATAATCCTTCCTCAAGCATCATTCTGTTGCAATTTAACCATGTTAGTCAAATTAAAAGGAGAAGAAGTATTCGGGGAGGGCCAGCAATGAAAATACCAAGTAGATCTGTTTTTTTTCTTGGAGGGTTTCTTTGCCACAAACTAGGTTTATGTTCCTGTTTACAAAGTTGTTACATAAAACTGTTTTAATTCTAGGCGACTTTTCTTACTATGATAACAATGGTACAGGAAGTATCATTTTGTGGGAACAAGGTTTGTTTTCTAAGCAACAAACTGTCTGGGTAGATTAAAGAATTGTTTTTCTTCTGGATATAAACGTAAAATAGGATTTGAAGTACATTCTGTGCAAAGAAACCGTTAATCTAATTCTAAGCAATTTTCCCAGCACTGTGTAATAATAATAATCTGTAAGAGTTTTCATTGTCTGGGCTTAAGATTAAATGTAAAAATGCAGGACATGCACTATGCCCTGTCTGAATGTACAAATTAGTTCTCTTCTTAACATTTTTCCCTTGTTCCCACATTCCAGGGAACATTTTTGTTGCTAATTTATGTCACTGTTCTCTTGCTTCTATTATTACATGTAGCTGCTGGTATGACTATTCCAGCCTGTACTGCAGTTTCTCTCCATGGCTGTGGAGCTTCTTCCCGCGTCCAACTGATGCAGTCTTTGCTTGTTTCAAAATTATTCTCATCAAGCAGCATTTGCAGAGCAAACCCTAGGCTGCATGGCTGGTTTTCCTTTCTTACTGCCCATGCTGATAACTGTGGAGGGTGCAACAGCTGGGAGGTTTTAACAACCATCAGGAATGTCATTTCTACAGAGGGCACGTTTTACCACCCATCTTGCCCAAGGTCAAATGCAATCAGGCCAGGACTTATCTTCTGAGCACATTTGAAGAGGTTATCTTAACCAACTTCTAGGAATGTTATATTTGTGTATTTTTCCCATAAGACAGGCAAATCTGTTAAGTGTAAGAGGGTTACATTTGTAGTAATCAAAGAAAATCACAGGCTTTGGTTGGATTAAACAGCGGGAGGTTTCAAATCAGCCAGGAAATCACAAAGTAAGCTGAAAAGGAGTTTGCCAAGCATTTTTGATTCATTCTGGGCATCACATAGCAACAGTTTCCATAACTGTCAGCGTTTTCAAAGGAGCAATGTCATTATTTCAGCCACAATAACATTCTGAACTTCAAGAGGCTATTAACAATACAGAGAGAATAAACACCAGCCTTTTCCTCCCTATACGAAGAAGGATCCATTTGCCGCCTACGCATATTTTTCAGATAGCATCTAACAGAGGCTTTCACATAGATCATTTCACTGTCAGATTATTAATTTCATGTTTATATTAAAACTCTTAAGACTACCTGTCATATTCGGAGACAGCAGATACACAGTATTTTAAGAAGTTTCACATTACATTACCATTGTTTATCTTAGTAACTCACCCCACTGCGTATACAAACTCAGCATTAGATATTCGCCAAATAGGAGCTGACTTTATCAGAAAATTATGTGTTGAGGAGAAGAAAATAAGTGAATATCATGTATTTTTTTTTTTCTGTGTTACTGTGTCACCCCCTTGTTTTCCACATTAGTACAGACCAAGTTAAATGTTTTGAGTGAAAAAAGGAAACCTCAACAAATCAGGACAAGTCATTTTTGTGTTTTAAACTTTGCAGATGATGTGTTTGAGCCCAGGGTATGAAGAAATTGATTCTTAGTCTTAAATAATAGCACTCTTTTTAGGAATAGATACCATAGCTTAAATTATTTCTTGCCAATGTAGGCTGTATTAGAGCTTTCTAGTGAGTTGGGTACAATGCACAGACTATCAAAATATGTCTTTTCTTTAGATCTGGATAATGTAGAGCAATTTAATTATGCACAGAAGAGCAATCATTGCAATTACCAACAATGTGAAATTATGGATAATAAGTGATATTTTTCCTCATCACTTTAATAATGTCCCAGGATCATGAGAACTTGGAGGGGCAGCGTGATTGCCAGGGCCATTCAATCCAGCTCTTGGGATTTTGCAGAGACTTTAGTGAATTTTCTGGTTATCACAAAGGAGCTGGTGGCTGGAAAGTGTCTGCAAAGTACAGTTCTGTTTCCCCTCATCCCTACTTTTCTTGACAGGTCTTTAAAATCCAGCTGTTTATCCACTTCTGCTTGCCATGAGCTCCTATGCAGTTTGGTACCACTGGGTAGGGTGCCTGTGCTTCTCTGGGTATGTGAGTGTGAAAGTATTCAAGTAGCCAGTCATGTTCAATTCCAAATAGCCAGTGAAGAACTTAGTAGAACATTTTCAGCAAATTCTGTAGTTATTATTCAACAGCTTGCAGAAATAGTACTTAGTGCTAATGTGGGCAGAGTGAAAGCAAAGCAAGTATGTGGGTAGAGACTGTACATCCTTCACCCAGATTGTGTTTGGAGTTAGTCTCTTGGCCTTGGAATGTATCCATGTTAGTCTCAAGACACTGAAAACCATTGTATACTTACTTTTGAAATAGATTTTATTGCCCACAGAGTTTTCTGTTCTCCCATGTTTCATATAGAACACAGAAGTTGAAGAAAGTAATATTTTCTTGTGCACCTCAGAGAGTCCTATAGTGCTGATCAAATAGAATTTATTGGTAGAAACTACTGTCAATTTTTTCTACACTGCTAAAGCATTCCTTTTTTCTCTTTATTCCTTAGCACTCCCAGTTATAACTATGCTCCAAACCCAGACAAGCACTGGATAATGAGATATACAGGTCCCATGAAACCCATTCACATGGAGTTCACCAACATGCTGCAGAGAAAGCGCCTTCAAACACTCATGTCTGTGGATGACTCCATGGAGATGGTAAGATAAGGAGGCTCTTTTTTGACTAAAGAGGGGCTTGTTTCATGAATTACAATCCAAACAGTGCTCTATATGAAGATAAGGTGGAATTAAGGAGAACTGCATCAGATTTTTTTTTATTGTGTGGTCCTCTTGCCTCTGAGGATTTAGTATCTCCATTCAATGTGGAAGGATCTTCATCTCTTTAAGACAGGTGCAGTTAGGTGGTGTGAGCAAGCTCATTTGTTGCCACACAGCTACTACTGATTAAGGGGAAGAAGGGACCACCTGAAAAATATATATCATAAATTCTTCAAACATATAATCTGAAAAGTTATCCTAGGAGCTGCTGGGAAATAGCCACCAAACTGTGGGCCTGATTTGATCCTCTAATGCTGAATTTCTGAGAGGAGAACAGCAGTAAAAAGAGGTTCTACAGGAGTCCTAACTGCAGTGATCCCATGATAAACCAGGCCTGTTAAATGTAAGAAAGAAAAATGATCTACCAACATATTTGTTGGAATTGTGTAAGAATGAAATCTCCAAAACAAGCTGAGAGTCTTGAACAGGAACGTCTGAATTAGCTGAAAGCTATTCTGAAGGAGGATGGGTTTTCAGTTGTAAGAAGGCAGATTTAAATATGTTGCAATTTACTCTTGGCATTCTTATTCAAAAAAGGTAGAACATAAAATAAGAGAAGTCCTGTAAGGCAAAGATGAAATTATCTGTATGGCATTGCATCAACTTGCTAGTAATGTCTTATAATTACTGATTCAGACAAGTATGAGCTCTACTTCATATTAACAGACCAGTTTAGATGGATCAGATACCAGCATGAGGGGAGATTGGCTGGTTTGCTACATTATTTTGATTTTCTGCTCAGTAAAATAGTTTCACTTTGGGCAAAATAGTTTCACTGCAGGCAAAATCAGTTGTTTCAGAGTTGTAAATACCAAGTTAGCCTTATCTTTTGTAGTGGATTGTATGCATCTAGTGGTCTTTCAAAAATTAAAAAACAAAGCTAGACAAATAAAACAACCCAAAGACCAAGAAACTACCAAAACAAAACAACAGTGCTGATGTGTTCTGAATCTGTGTGAGCCACCACTTTGGTGGTATCTCACCACCTCATATTTTTGCAAGTTGAACTTGATCTTTGGTGGTCATGATCGTACATTTCACATAAACATTCTCATGTAAATCCACAGAGGGAGTTAAAGCTTCTCTTAATTCCCACTGTTAGTTCTCTAGCTAGTGGTTGAGTGTGACCAGTAATATTTATCCAGAAGATTTTGCAAATGAGGACTCTTTCGTCTGAAGGCAAGATTGTTGAGTGTTGTTGAAATAGATGTGAGATTCAAAATACTGTCATTTTATTAAAATTGTCTGCTTTGAGAAAAATATAAAAGTGGATAGAGAATTTAAAAATTCTTATCACCATGAAACTTTTTGTTACTGTGTGTATTTAGTACTGGGGTGACAGCTCTCATGCAAAATACTGAAACACTTCTGAAAAGGTCATGCTGTGTTTACCTTAAAATAGAAAGCAGAATTTTACCTTGTAATAACTGCTATTTCAGCTAATAAAGTTATGATTATGTATTTATTATTCAGAATGGTTCATTATGATATCTTGGTGCCATTCTGAACCATTATTTATTTGGGCATATACATATTTGTATATTGGACATAGAAAACATTCTGCCTGTAGCACTAAGTAGATTGAATTTTGTACTTTGTTTTGCTTCTTTTCAGATTTACAATACATTGGTTGAAACAGGGGAACTGGACAATACATATATCATATACACAGCAGATCATGGTTATCACATTGGACAGTTTGGGCTGGTGAAAGGCAAGTCCATGCCCTACGAGTTTGACATCAGAGTGCCTTTCTATGTTCGAGGTCCAAATGTGGAGGCTGGGTCCTTGTAAGTTTTTGGCTATTGTGTTTCTGTGCATGTACTTACCAAAAAACCCTTTGTGTTCACATCTCTGGTGATATTGATGTGGAGCAAGACACAGGCACAAAGTTTTGCCCCTCCATACAGAATTCCTGCAGGCCTTTGGCAGAAAAACATGACTGCTCAAACCACAACTGATAACATGTGATGATATAATGTAGTCAAGGGTTTATGCCATTGCCTCTTCACTTCTTTAGGTGGGCATCCCAAGCCACTACCTTTCTGTGGATGTAGTTAAAAAAGCCACTTTGAAATGTCCTGGCTAGGAAATGCTTTTTTGCCCCTTTTTGGGGATGCAAATAATACACATGCCTATGATATTTACAAGATAAAAAATGCAGTGTAGTGTTGACTGCCACAGGGGATGGTTATTGCTGAATATTTAAGTGGAGTCACTTGTTTCAATTTATGAAGAAGAACATACGTAATAGTTCATATATTATCACCCACCAAAGATTCTTTTTGGCTCATCGCTTGATTACATGGTTAGGGCTGTTTGTCGGATGCACGCAAGCATGCAGAATATGGCTTTTAATTAAAATGGTAGCTTTGATCAGCTAAGAAATTATGTAAATATACTTTCCAAGCAATTATTTCAATAACAAATATTTGCACTTAAGTAATGATTTTGGACAGAGTGCTATAATTTGCTGCCTTTTATTTATATCGGTGTGCATGTTTTAGCATAATTAACACACATAAACTCTTCCACACACAATTTTTTTTTCTTTACCACAGAGGAACAGATGTAATGTGTAATACAGTAGGAAATTGTTATTAAAAAAAGTATCACATTCCATTTGCTGGTTAAATTCTGTGTATACTGCACCTTGTGTCTAATTGGTTTGCAGCAGTTATGCATGTGAAATAAACAGTGTTATTTCTCAAGAGCATAGGAGGGATTCCTCAGGTGGAATTAAACATATTACCTCGGCACTGAAAGAAGTTTGTCTGTAGCAACACAGAATTTCAAGTGAGCTGGATCAGACTCCTACCAATGTGCTCTTGCCCTCTGCAGTTTTGGGGCTTGTGGAGAGTGATGCCAACGTGGCTCAAGTAGACTGACCTGTTTTTTCTGCATCATGCAATGCCAGAGACCAGCCACCTCATGTCTGCTCTAGTTCAAGGGTCTTTACGCTCAGATGTATGTAAAAGCTGTGAAACCTCCCACGCAATCTTATTTTTCAGTGACTTCTAAAGATAAAGAAATATTTTTGTTAAAAGAGTCAGCGTGACAGTCTGAGAACAGAGCCCATCTAGCTTCAGTAAATAGGAAGAAGAGAAGAAAATACCTTGGAGGGGGAATGCATCAAATAATAAATCGATCCTCCCTTTCAGCCTGATTTTCTTTAAGTGGCAGAACTTCAATCATCCATGTTTTGTGTGAACCTGTTGTTTTTCTGCAGAGTAATTGTCATGACTCCCTTTTGATACCAACGAAGATTTAATAGAAATCACTGTAGCAAGTCATTAGTAAGCTCTCATTTCTATTACCAAATATGCTGCACCACAATTATTAGTAATTAAAATCAAATTAGGGACATCAATTTAATTCATCATCCATGCTCTTGTCAGTGCCTGTTTGCTCGCTTACTCAAAAATGTAGTAATTTTTAAATGGTGTCTCATTAATTAGCGTGAATTTAGCAGCTTGCTTCTGTCCTGGATGTTGAGCTGAATTCTGCACTGACATGAACAGCTGCCCATCTGGTCCCATCCTGCCTTTGTGCCTGCAGATGATGGCACACTGTGGAGTCTTTTTCTCCTGTAGAAGACCGTCAGCAGTGTGCTCACTTTCTTCTTTATTTTTGACAAAAAATAAATTTTTGAGTGCCTTCTTTGGTTTTTTTGCCTTTAGGAAATAAGGAAAGGGAGGAAGTACAGAGCTAATAAACGTATGTGTATATGTAATATTGTGAGTAATTCCACAACATTGTCATAGGCACATTTGACATGAGTTTCTAAGGTTCCATATAAACTGAAAACACTTTTGCAAAACCAGACCCATAGTAAAATAAAGGGATGTGATTATAAATTCAGGCATTAATTTAGGTGCTGAATGCTGGGGCTGTGCAACTGGATGCTTTGGTGCATGAACTCTTCATATTTAGCTGTGGCATCTCAAGGGACTTGGGGACAGGAACTGTCTGTCCTGCTCAGGAGTGATGCCAACTTGGTTACAATATAACTGAATTTGAAATCAATTTAAGCTCAAATATTGTCCTCTTAGCTCTGATGGCTGAGAACCATATGCCAGACTCAGCTAAGTAACAGGGCGTGCATATCTGCAGAATGGACAACTCTGCCCCTGGGAAGATGGATCTCACTTCAATTAAAACTGTGCTTTTATGTTCTCTGTCCCTTTTTTATTTCTTTCGCCATAACTGCTTCCTCTGCTTTTTCATTCCTCATCCTTTTTCTGTTTCACACTCTGCATTGACAGCAATTTTTAGTTATATATTGCAAGGCACTACAGAAAATTTCTCCTCATGCTCTTCAGAACATGCTTGCTGTGATATGAGCTGAGCTGCTTATTTCTATACCGTATTTTGAAACAGATAAAGCATGTGCTATCTGCCAAATCTACTTTTTAATAAAGTCATCAGCATATTTGGCAGACACTTTGATTTTATAAGACACCCAAGGAGTTTTTCCAGTGCCTTCTCATGTTTTGAAAGACTTTTGAACCCTGTTTTGCAATAATTAACTGTTCCTTATGAACTACTTTGTCTTCTCAAAAATGCTCTGTGGTGAAGTTTTAAATCTTCATATTTATCCATCTTGAGGTTATGCAACTTCCCCTTACTTTACATTTTAATTCCCTTCATGGAAAGGAATTGGATTGTGTTCTTTTTTCTTCATAGCAGATGTCCCAAAATAATCCCTTTCTGGATCCCTGCTCTCTGCAGAAGAGCTGGAATTCCTTGATATTATTCTATAATCTTTAAACCAGGTTCTTGTATGTGTTTTTTCAGGAATCCTCACATTGTGTTGAATATTGATCTTGCACCTACAATTCTAGATATTGCTGGGTTGGATATTCCATCTGATATGGATGGCAAATCCATTCTGAAACTTCTGGATTCTGAGAGACCAGTGAATAGGTAAGAAATAGGTGTGTAAACATACATGTGTTTGTACAGGAGGCTGAGCAAGTGTTCACCAACATGCAGAATATTTATAGGAAGACATAATAGAATTATGATCTATATGAGTGAATCAGTCATTGGAAAAATCTAAATATCGATTTGAGAGTATGTGACTGATGTTAGTTACTTATTTTCATTTTGTCAGGTTTTTATACTAGTTGTGTGGCATCTGAGTATGCTAAGAGCCATCTGTGTAGCAGCAAGGGGGTTACAGATGAGGGTCTTCAGCCACTTGTCTTACAGAAATGGCAAAGCATTTCATATTGATTAAATTGCAGAATAATTGAGTTGAAAGGATTGGTTGTATATTAGACTATAATATAAAGGCTAGCACTCAGAACTGCACAGTTGTTATTTGAGACCTTCCATCAGTGCTTTCGTTGGAAAAAGACCAAGGGAAGAGAATTAGACTGGGTGCTTGCTAGAGAAAATCAGCAGAAAAAGGGAAGGAGGAGATTTGCTTTACAAGTAGTTGGGTGGAGGGAGAGGGGGAAAAGAGCAGCTGCTTTCGAATAGTACTTTGGGAGCAGTGTGCAGGTTAAGAGCCCAAATTGCAGTCAGGAAATCCTGATTTAATTTGCAATCCTTTGTGATCAGGGACAATTCAGTTAATTCCCTGTGCCTTAAATGTGCTTATATTGGAATAGTCAAACTGTGTGAATCTGTTGTGGATTTTGTCCCCGAGAGAACAAATCTATCCCATGTTTATTCGTGATTTGCGCTGGAGAGGCGTGTGTCTGCTTCCTAAAGCTGACTGTCCCCTTCTGCAGTTCTGTGCAATATTACTCATCTGAATTGGGAGTGGGAGAAAAAACTGGGACATGACTTGATTACTGGGTTTGTGGGAATTGCTTTTTCTTCTTGTTTTCTCCGAGGTTCCATTTAAAGAAAAAGATGAAGGTGTGGAGAGACTCTTTCCTCGTAGAAAGAGGGTAAGGAAAGCGTTAATCACCGAGCCCAGTCTTTTTAAATAGAAGGATACTGAATAGCTGAAGCCAAAGCAGCACTTCACCAGGGACCTAAAGCCTTTTAGCTGTGCCAGCAGGGACAGGACTGCAGTATGCCTAATGGCAGTGATTGTGTGATGGGAGGGGATGTATGGCCTTTGCCTACAGCCTGCATAAATGTGCTGCTGGGTGGGGGAAGGGAAGTTTTACTTGGATTGAGAGATGGGAAGGCATCCCATTTTTCTTTACACTCCCACCCTCCCCACTCCCAAGCCCCCCCCACCTCAAACCCTCCTGCTTATGTCATGGGAGTATGAATATCCTTTCCTCTTTGCATGTTCATCTCCTGGCCATTCCCTCTGTGCCTCTTAATACAGAACTAAGGGCAAGAAGGATTTGCAAAGAGCAGCCCTGTAAAGTGAGGAGGATATGCTCTGTTGATATTGACTGCTGTTATAGCCTGCCAATCAGACCTGAAACACTGTACTGATTTTTCTGATTTTTTCTACATTACCTGAGATAATGATAGGAATAACTTGTGTAATCAGAAATTATCTTAAGTGCTAGTTTCTACTGGACTATGAAATTTTGGCCACTAATGATACAAAAGACTTGGCAGATAACCTGCTCCTCTGAGCCTTTTCAGCAAACTTCATGTATAGCTTGGAATTAATATTAATGCAAAAATAAGTCTGTTTCTCCCCCTCCCCCCCTCAGTAAATTGCTGCATAAGAGGGAGAATGAGAAGATAGATGCCCAAGAGGAAAACTTTCTACCCAAATACCAGCGTGTGAAAGACCTCTGTCAGAGAGCTGAGTACCAAACAGCTTGCGAACAGCTTGGCCAGGTAAGGTGTTGTACCCCTGACTGAAAGTAAGCAGTTGTAGTTGGGCTAAGCTTAATGTGTTCTCTGTGACAATGTCCTTCACCTTGTCATTGATGCCAAATTATAAATCAAATGGCTTATTCTATGGCCTTTGCTCAGCCACAGCAATTATTACAGCATTTATGAACTTGACTGGCAGGCAGGAAATTGCTGATTCAAGTGCCTCTCTATTGATTCCTGCCTACTGTTAAGAGAGCTGCCTGTGCTATTTTAACATTTTATTCCCCAAATAGAATGCTGCTGGGATTCATTAGTAATGAGAAGCTACAATGAACCTAAAAGATTGGCCTCCTCCAAATACATATAGCTCCCTATGCTTTGAATTCTTTATTTAATCCTTTATGTTGTTTTTATTTGAAATCACATATGATAATAGAAACTTATATTCTGTGAATTTATTATATCTCTCCTCTTAACAAGGAACCTACTGTGAACACACACACATGTAATTATGACTGCAAGCAGTCTGTGTATGTAAGGGCAAAAAGCTCATTGATTGTGTGTCATTTCAGTTGTTGTTGCATAACTGATGTGGGCAGATATGAAAGTATTCTCACTTTAGATCCAAGTGATGTAGAAGGAATCCAGGAAAAAATCTAGAGCAGTATTTGCATAGGGTCTCCGTGCAGGAGAAGGTTTTACAAATTTACTGCTGTGTTGGAAAGGCACAGCACAGCAGTTTCCGGCATCTCTCCTTTTGGGGACATGTCTCCACTCTTAGGGAGGTTCTCATCCTCTGGAAATATGGCAGAGTTGCCTCTGTGCCATTGCATTATCAGATACCAGTTGAAGTGTTCCCCCTTCCACTGCTTGTGATGTATTCTGCCTGTGGGCATGTGGGTGAAGGTAGTTCTCCAATCTCCACTTGCTGATGTCTGTTAGACTGGCATTACCTCATCTCCTGGCAACTTGGAGGGCTGTCAGAACCAGTCAGTCTGTGGAACAGAACTGTTGTTACAGACATGAAGTGAATGGCTTACCAAAGCTATAGTCAGTGCTGGGCTATTGAGGCTTTAGTAGTTTTCTACTGTTGGAGGCCAGACTCCCTGCTTCTGGCTCCCTGGTCATGTAGTTCAGTGCACCTGTGAAATTAGTCCGTTTTTCCTGAATTGTTTGGATCCAATTTATATGTATAAGCATTTTCCAGATGCTCTTTTTCTCCTGTGGCTTGTCAGATTTAGTATACCTACAGATTATGTCCTTTTCTTCATAAAAATGCTGAACTGCAGTGGTTTATTGTCATCAGATGTCTTGAGCTGACATTTTGGGTGGGTGGGAGCAAGCCATTGTTTTTGGAATTTACAGTGTTCTTTGAGAAACTGGCGTAGAAGTCATTGTTTCTGCTACAACATCATCCAGCAAGCAGTTTGGGGAAATACAGCTTTTCTTTTTTCTATCAGTATTTTCCCTTTGAAAGATGTTTCAACTTCTTCCTTTTGTCTTCATCTTCCTAATTATTTTGAACATTATTGTAAGAACAGCAGGGAAGAGAGACTTTCCAAGTCCATGTTGTCACTGAAGCTGTCTCTTTGCATAAGGTAACTTTTGCTACATTTTCAGGCTTTCTTACTCTAATTACCACATGTCTCCGTTATGGAAGAAAGGGGAAGGCCCTGTACTGTCTACACGCATTCACAGGCTTGTGTTTTCTTCCATGGATAATAAAGTATCTTTGACATCTGTAAGAAGTGGGCATGAAATGTCAACTCCATATTCAGAATTGCCCATAAATTCCAAAGTGAAGGTGTGTTAATGAGAAATGCGTGTGCTGTATCCTCATTGTCAGGAGATGGAGAGGAGAAGGATTGTTTTGAGCAGTTCAGTCAGATGTAATTGGAAGTGATGGGATGAAATTGAGCAAAAAAGAAATTTAAGTTGGACATCAGGAAAAATTGCCTAACAATCAAGTCAATTAGAGTCTGGGAAGGGCTCTCAAGGGAGTCTCAATCCATCTAACCCCTGCTCCGGAGAATATGTCCTAGTAGTCTGTCTAGACAGCAGGAATAGTGAGAGATGAATGTGCTTATTTGAGGATAAATTGTGTCTAAATATGGGTGCACCCAAAAGTCTTTTCAGAGGGAAACAAACCAACTTCTCAAATGACAAATGGATGTTTTCTATTTGCTGGTGCTGCTCACAGCTCTGCATAGTAAGTAGATCAAGCCCAAATGAATAAAGTACAGTGCCCTGGGGGAATTTATGATATACAGGTATCGTGGTTATTCATCAGACATCTCCTGATCCTACAGGACACTTTATTATTGTGCATTTAACAGCATCTGGAGTGTTGAGTTCATAATGTGAATTTTCTCATCCTGATGCAAAGACAAAAAGGGCTCTGGGTCAGAATTTAGGTGAAAGCTTGCTAAAGTCTTTGGGACTCTTCCTTTTGACTCTGGTTTTGGGGACCTGATATTCTGTGCAGAGAGAAGTATGAGCAGTGCCAGGGAAGCTGAAGTGTGAGCAGGAGACAGGAAGGACAAATGGAGGACAAACACTCAAAAAGGGGAGTGAATGAGAAGGAGGCCAGAGCTTAGAGGAAAGGAGAGGTAAAGAAAGCTTTGAATTGTGAGATGGAGAATTTGAAATTCTACTTTGTGAGCGCACAAGTTTGTGAATACAGTTCTCTGGCCACAAAATGCTCTTCCCTTGCAAATCTCTGTCACCCTCCTTGACCTATAATCGTTTTGATAAGAGAGCACCAGGATGATGGAGATGAGGCTATTCATGCTGCTTAAAACCTTGTTTCAGAGTCCATTATGTAGGATTTTTTTTGGCAACACTAATATATGTAAATTCTACTGAGTGCAATGGGAATCTGTGTGTTGCCATGTTTTCTTTTTCAGTTAGTGGGGTTTGGTCTGTGTTAGTTATTTGCCTCCAACAAAGGGTGACTGTGGGCTCAGATGAAAGCGCAGCTCAGCATTTATATTCAAGGATTTAAAAGAGATGAGCTCTTTCTTCCCACATGAAATAAAAAACATTTATCCTAGTACCTAATGGCTTCTACACCAATTTTTTCTCTTCAGTGTAGTTTGGCCTTTCATTCTAAACTGGCTGTTAAGTGGAAGCTGACCCACTTTTATCTGGCGGCCTGCATTAATGTGCTTTTGTGGAAGCCAATTATGATATCAGCATTGCTCTGCAGAGTATTCCCAGCAACTCTGCAGTATCATAACAACAGCTGCACAAAATCTCCCACTAAGTCACTTGCCAACTTTCTGTGCATTTGCTAAACATGCAGTACCTGCACTGCTGCTGATTGCTGTTGGGAATCTGTGCTGCACACAAGGAAAACAAAATTTGGAAGTACTAATTTTGTCTTTAGCAGGACGTGGTATAGTACAGCAGTATTTCTAACTAGTAAAGAAAGCTTTCTGAATTCCCATTACTTCCTTTTTAAATCCTTTTTTTTTTTTTCCCTAAAGCTTTTTATGTGCAAATCTGATACAGGTAGAATTTGCCTTTAGCATCAAAAATATAATTTTATAGAATCATAGAATAGTTTGGATTGGAAATCACCTATTTCCAACCCCCGTGCTATAGGCAGGGACACCTCCCACTTTTATATAACAGTTTTTAATGGGAAAGCATTGAAAATGCAGAAATTTGCACTTTGTTTCCTTGAGGTGCTCTGCAAATTAAAGGTTTGACACAGTCTTCCTTCTGGTCGCTTTGTGCTGTACCAGGATCATGAAGGAGTATTCTCTTTTGTAGCTGGCATGAAGACACCAGCCCTAAAAGTATGTCACTTACTGGAGTGGTTCCCCAGTATGGCAGTGATGAAAACTATTCTGATAAACATGTGCTTTCCTCCAGCAGTTCATAAGTGGATCTACATCTAGATCTTATTCCTGCCTCCAAAATTATGTCACTAGTCATTGCCTTGTGCCAAGGGTGGAGTAGTGGAAAAAATTACTTTTTCTTGCTTTCCTGGTGGCACTGTAACTTGAACTTACTTTGGCTTGACCTAGGAAACACAGACAAGACACTTTTTGCAAGGAGTTTCTTAAAAACTGTGAAGAAAGGTTTGGTTTTTTGTATGTTTTTGTACCTAGTAACTTGAGGTTACTAAAGAATTTTGGTTCTGTTGATAAATGGAGCATATCAAGACAGCTAGAATCCAGATAATTTAATAGCTCATTAGGTATATCTTTGGAGTTCCTGAGTCCCAGTGCAAGTTGCACATGCTCAGCAACTTTCAGGATCCAGTTCTTAGTCTGTCTACAAGAAGGGACTTGTTGATAACTTCATACATTAAAAATTTTATCAGCCCTTATAGTGATAACATTAGGAGGCAACAAACCATGAAAATTAAAATTGTGATGATTTATTATGGTCTGTTATTCACGGATTGTATTCCTTATCAAGGATTATAATTAACAAAACTGTTTTCCCCCTTTAGCCAGAAATAGCCTGTAATGATTTCCAGAGGCTGTTTTACTTGGGTATTTTTTGCTTGTTGTTGCTTCACAAGACCAAGAAATTTGCATCCCTTGTTAACTGATTTTTTTTAACTCTTTGTCATTACAGCAGTTGATGTTCCAATTAGCTTGCCGAAATCAATACTAGTATTTTTTAAAAACTAACTTTTTTTTTTCCAAATATCTGGACATAGGTAGCAATGTAGTTTAGATCAAAAGCTAAGTAGCTGGAGGTCAGGAACCTGGCTTCAGGCTCAGAACTGCTGCAGACTTGATGTGGGAGATCAGATAAATCAATTCCTCTTTTGTTGCTGTTGGTTTTTTCCTCCACCACTAATGTAATTTTTGCTTAGGATGCCCTTGATCCTTAACTGCTGCTGTACCTGGCAGAGCAGCTGGGACCCTCCCCTTGATACCAATTATTATATTAATAATAATTACATAATTGTGATGTTTAATTTAGCAGAATACCTGATTTTTTTTTCATTTGCCTCACCTCACTACAGTCTGGGGCATTAAGAAGCCTTCCAAGTTTTCTGTCAATAAAGTCATCATCCATCTTATAATTTCAAGGTTTGAGTGATTTGTAATGTGTGACAACTGAAATTGAGCTGGGAGTCCAGAGGTAGAAATCTCCAAAAATCATGATTCAGTGTAATGAAAGAGTGTCCCATTGGAATGAAGAGCAGGCAGTGCTATTTATATACTGGTGACATGAAACACGGGAAACCAGGTTCATCCTTTGCCAGTGGGTAAATTGGAAGAAGGTGCAGGGTGAGGGAGGAGCAGTTAAAAGATTAAGAGGATACCTGTGGGGAAAAGCTCAGGATTGGGGCACATTTGGTCAAAAAAATAGCAGCTGAGGGGAAAGGACTCTGCATGAATCTAGGAGATGCTCTGCAGAAGACATGAGCCAATTATTTTCAGTTAACAAGAGCAGAGTAGCATTAATATATATGAAATAAACAGCTGGAAACTTAAGGTTGACTGTTTCCTGTTGACCTGTAACATTGGCGGAGAATGATGAGCTGACAACAAAAGCAGGTGAACTACTGTAGGTGGAGAAGGGGTTCATGTCTTCTCTAGATTTTGCTGTTTCATCTTCATAGGTATAATAAAAAAAATAACTCCAGGAGCAAAGCACAGTAAGGAAGAAAAGCTAAATAAACTGTAACTTCAGCTGTTTCATAGTAATTAAACTGTAATGGCACAGTTTCATGTAAGAAAAAAGTGTATCCTGACTACTCATAAATCACTTGTTTGGAAAGGAAGTGAATATTTCTAGTTATTAAAGCAGCCTGTTTCTAGTTTAACCATCTGATGTGGCAACAAGGATGAGATTCAGAAGCATCTGTGTGAACTCAAGGCAAGTGATATTGCTGAAGTGTTTATCAGATTTGTGACAGGGACGTAGGACTTCATCTTGCAGAAGTGTTGATTCCTAGAGCCTGTATTGCTAAAACTGTTAGGGAGGGAGCCTTGCTGGCAGCTAACTCATCAGAGAGGTTCCCTTTTCACTTCTCTGTAAAAGGGAATGGAATCTCTTTCGCTTCATGGAAAGAGGAACTGATGAGACACAGCATGATGATTTACTGCTCAGCTCTCAGAGCTGTGTGCTTCAACTGGAGTCTTTTCTTAGCAAGGCTTATGTGATCAGCCCTTGTTCCCTAAAGAAAACAATGTCAACTGAGAGATTCACTGAGAGGAATGAGTGAATTGCAGGAAAAAGTCCTACAGGGAAGGTCATGGCTACTTGTTTCTGATTGGGGCCTCAAGTGTAATGACTTTGAATTAACATCTGTGATTGCTGTAGCTGTGAGGAGACATTGATGCACAATAATGCAAAAAGCACTTGATGGTGATGGAGGCTGTGAAGGAAATAATGGGGTTTTAACACACAAAAATACAACTTGTCCTTTTCTGGAAAGGGTCATTTGCATGTTCAAGGTGAATGGTGTTACTAGAGGGAAACAGGGGCATCTGTTCAGTCTGTGATGGTTGCTGTTAAGATTCCTGTTTCACAGATACTGAATTCCTAATTAAGTCTTGTTGATATGTATACAGCACGTGGATTGGTCTGAAGGGGAGAATATATGTTCAAAACTGTTTTCTCCCTACCTTTGCAGTGTACCTTTGTAAAAGATTTCTGTTGGGAGGCACTAATTTTACCATTAAATTAAATCCCAGACTCTTGCACCTTGCAGACAAATACCAGAGTAGCATGTGGAGTGCAGTGGGAGACAGGGCAGAGGATGGAGCAGAAGTGTTAGGACAAGCCCAGCACAGTAGGTGGCAGAAAGCACAAGCTCAGCAGTGAACTTGGCCTGCCTGAAAATAGTGGGAAATTTCCAGCTGGAACAGCTTTAATGACTAAATGAGGTGTCTGGAAAGTCTTGCACAATGTGAGCTTGATGGACTTCAGGATATATTGCAGAAGCCATTTATTTGATGGCTTGAGTTAGCTGCTCTGCAAGGCTGTACAGGAGGAAAGAATTTTTTCCTCTGGAACTTTGATATGAGCTGGGAAAGAAGAATGGGGGGGAGAGTCTGGGTTTTCCATTGACTTTTGGCTTGTACTAAACTGCTGTCCCTGTCAAAAAATAGCTCTTATGAGATGCTGTCACCTAGAGAACTTGAAATAGGATTGTATCTTTTCGCCTAATGAAGACCTGAGTAGTTGAGAGCATGTGATGAACTAAGGGCACTTTGTTTTCTTGGCTAGTTGAGTTTAATCCATCATTTACATCCATCATATCTAATTATGTTTTGCTTTTGGATGGTTATGATTTGTGCCTGTGAGCCAAAGTATCTCTGGGGCACTCTGGAGTTCTTCATATACGGCTTTAATTATTCAAGCTATCACCTCTTACAAAATATTTTAGTTGCTTCCAGGGATTGACATGGGTTTCTGCATGATGGTGTGTCCTATACTAGAAATTTAAAATGCCAGAATTCACAATGTTCAGAGCTCCTTGACTGCCAAGCAGGGAGTTTCACAGTTGTCTTGCAATTGCTGCTCTTTGCCCCTGAGTTAGAAAGCACCCTGTGGAAGTGACTGCAGTGAACACAGCTGGCATATTGACCTGGAGAAACTGTGTTTGTACATGCAAGCAGACCAAGGGTAAGCTGCTGAATCCCAGACACATTCAAACACATGCCCTTATCTCTTTTGGAGAGGATTTTTTGAATTTTGTGTTTGGGTTTTTTTCCTCCACATGTGGTCAGCATTTGCTTCTGAAGTTATTTATGTGGCTCTGCACTGCAGTCATTCAGCAGTGGGCCTTTTAATGCATACAATGTACCCTTCCAGCAAAGCCTCTAAGATGTTTTCACTGTAGCATACAGCTGCCTTGGAAAGATTTGAACTGCACTAAAAATTAAAGGATTTCTTTTCCAGTTCACCTGGAGGGAGAAAATGAGCATCACTTTCTTGACAGCAGATGAAAGAAATAGAGAAAAAATATTTTTGGGCTACACATCAGAGCACTTATTTACAGTAGTTCTCATCATGGCATTTAACTTGCCCTCTGTTGAATCTTCATTTTTCATGTATCAGACACCTCCAGCATAGAGCAGCTCTACTGAGCAGAAAATGCAGTTTGTTCATAAATTTTCAAAAATAAGACTCAGATGAATTGAAATGTGAAACAGGAGCAAATATTTTTAGATCTATTTTTCATTGCAAAAGAAACCATTGCTTATTCTAGTAGAATAACTTTTACTTCAAACCTCAGTCTGTGAATCAATCAATGTAAGACATTCATTACAAAAAAAAAAAAGACTCAGTAATTTATAATTTAAAGATTAATTTGTTCTACATCTCATCTAGGTAAACGTGTCCTACCTTACAGAAGAAAAGTCATTCAGTGATGTCAGATTCAAATGTTGTTTTGTCAGTATCTCACTGATTTTCTGTGATTCCCTGGGCTGAAAGTTAAGCTGGGTTTATCTGCATCATTGTAAGGCTGGGATTTCACCAGAGGCTGGACACAGTCTCTGTGATGAAGAAGTAATTACAGCTCAGGATATTTGGCATCCAATTATCTGAAGAAACAAGTGACATACCATGAAATAATGATAATTTCCAATGAGAGGATCTCACCTGGACAGAAATAAATCCACTGGCCAGTTTGCTTCTGACTCCTGTTGAAGTCTCTGTTATAAAAGCACAGTGATGTTGTCTTCTTGCTCTGCTGTCATAAAAACAACAGAATGAATTTCAATTGGGAATTTGGGCTTTGTTGTCCAAGGCTAGGCACACCTCTTAATAAGGATGGAAGTGACTGAATCTCCTTTGCAGAGTTGCAGGCTGCTGTAAAGCATCACCTCACTTGGGAACTGTTGCTTATTTTCCTTCTGTTCTTTTATTTGGAAAAATCTCAATATTCCAGTTAGTCCTGGAGCCACAGACCTCGAATTTTGTAATAGGGAAAAAGAGGAATGCCTCTTAAAATGCTGCAAAAAGCTGTTTCTGAGAGTCAAAGCTTAAAACACTACCAGCTGCTGCTTTGAGAGTTTTTTATGTATCTCATTGCCCAGCTCCAAAGTAACAGTGTGTTGCCAAATAAAAGAGTAAGTGAAATTATTTCATCATGTGTCAGGCAAGTGGGTAAAACTTGGATGCCAGGTTGGAGGTGGCTGAACTCCCTTGCCCTGGGCACAGCTCTGACAGCAGCACAAAGGGAGCTATGAGCAGGTTACTTTGGGACTGATTTGAGTAACAGAAGGAGCTGGAGATTAGAGATGAGATTTTGTCTGGTTTGAGTGGGGAGATTTTCACTTCACAGAAATCAAGTGCAGTTCATTACTTTTTAAGCCCAAGGGTGTTGAATAGGAAAAGCTATGAAAAGAAAAACAAGAAACAAGATGGAGATAAACTCATGGGACTTCAGGCTTCCATAGCAGTAATATGGACTCTGTTAAGAGCTGTTGAAAGGGAGCAGGCCCTTCTACAGGACAATCCTTTCTTGTTTCTCTGTTGTATGGCCACCTTAGGACAAAGTGGCCCTGCTAGTGGCTGTTCCTCCTCTTTGACTGTGGGACAAGTCTAGATAAGCATCTCTTTCCAGGTCTTTACAATAAAGAAATCTACAGCTTGGATGAAGTCATCCCACTGTCAGTCATTTGAACTAGGAAAGAGAAGGAGACTTCTCTGGAAAGTATTTTCTCATGTGCAGCATGGGATGAGGCTGAGATTATTTGCAGGCCTGGAGCTTGAGTGTTTTAATTACATGATAGTTGGGGTAGACACACTTTTCAAACCTGTGAATAAAGCTTTAGCAGCCTTGCTTCTTAAATTTATTTGTCACCTCTGTGTTTATTAACTGTAGTATTGGTTTTGTTAAGAAATTTCCATTGTTTTGCCTCCAAGAATCAAAATTAGAAACCAGTGCCAGGAGTGTGTGAAGACTCCCTGTTTTGTCTGGGAATGGGATTATTAAAGTTCTGTCATAGTAGCAGATGATTGTTTGTGCTCCAGTAATCTATCAGATTTCTTGTTGGAAGAAGCTAGGGCTCAACTAAGCACAGTTGGGACAGAGTTCGAGTGACCAAATTTTTCTTCCAGAAATGGCAGTGTGTGGAAGATGCCAGTGGAAAGCTCAAGCTCCACAAATGCAAGGGAATGGCGAACTTGGCAGCTGCAGGCAGTAGCAAAGGAACCTCCAATATTTTGCCCAAGTACTACAACAGGAACAGTGAAGACTGCAGCTGTGAGGAGAATGAATACAAGCTGAGCCACATCGGGAGGAGAAAGAACCTCTTCTCTAAGAAAAGTAAGTGAACTCACTGTGTCTTCTCTTTCTGCCCTAGAAGACTGTTACAAGTTTATTCACTAATATTCATAATTGTTCTGATTTTCATGGATGTTAAATTATGTCAGTATGTTTACTGAGTACCTAAGTATGAAAGAGTGTGTCCCATATTGGACAATCAGATTTGAAAATATCTCCATCTGCAGGAAGAGGAGGATTTTGATCCAAAATAGGGTCCTATATTTATGCCTTTCAAAACCAGGAAATGCAGTGTACACACTGAAGTGGCAAGTAGCACATCCTTACTTATGCAGACCATGAAACATTAAGTGTTTTACAGCAAATACTCTGATTTCCAGTTGGTACTGCAATGCTTAGAGCTGTTACTGCAGTAATTTATTTTTAATAAGGATGTGCTTTGTTACAGAAGCTGCTTGCTTCTGACATCCTTCCCATGTGCTCAGTCAGCAGAGCCGAGACTGACTTTCAACCAGAGATCATGTCCAAAGGGATGACTGTTTCTGGTTTCCTTGGCACAGATCAGGTGCTGTTTCAGAAAGCCCATTCCACTGTCTCTGTTAAACCTTAGTCAAACTAACATCTATATTTGAAGTAAATAGTCTAATTATAGATAAAAGAGGCAAACGGCAGCATGGAATTATTATTCACTTGTAATGTTTCTTTCTTCTCACTCCACAAATACGGAGCCTTAATTATTTAGCAGATTAGTCTTTCTGTATAATGACCTGGCACAAGCTTCAAACAGAGTTTAAATTGATTTTCTCCCATTATGTTTGCCTTGCAAGCTGATCAGTACCTACTGAGCTAATTTTTAGCTGAAAAAAATTATTGGTTCCAGGATGAAATTGCTCACCTATATACTTGCTGTTTAAATATGTGACACAGCAGATAATCTTTAAATAACCCCAGAACTTGCAGTTGATTTACATTTTTTTATTTCATGAAGACACAGAGAAGATAGTTGAGTTATAGGGAATCAAATAACATGAGTAGATCGAAGGCACTTAAATGAGAAGAGGAAAACAATTTAAGTGAGGGCAACATGATGCTGTCTGATAATACTTAACACGTACTTAAGTGCTTTCCATCTGTGTCGTGCTACCTAAACATTAACTGATTTTCACAACACCCAGAGGAGGTGGTTAATTGTATAATTACCTTTAGTTTATGGAGAAGATTGAGGCAAAACCAGTAAAAGTTATTCTCTCTGGCAGAGAGATCAGAATGGTGATGATTTCCCTTTCTGCTCAGGAGAGGCAGAGTTTATACCGTAGCCTTCAGCTCACTTGCCTTGTTGAACCGTAAGGCATAAACTTTAGCACACGAGATAGGATCTTGCCAGTTGGGTTCCCATTGCTTTTGTCTTGAGTGTAATTATTGACTCCATGGGTGTTTAGCTTTTTCCTCTACCCTTAACTTGGATCTATTGATGTAGACTCTTTGGTTTGTTGTTGGCTGTTCTTTCACATGTGCTTTTCCAATAAGTCTCATGCTGAGCACAAGTGAGCACAAAGCAATGCGAGTCAAGGTGTCATACCAAGGGGGTTCAGAAAAGCTTACCTAGAAAGCTGGCTTGTGTGTTGAGTATGTAGGAGGGTGACCTGAATACTGATGATGTGTATTTGGGTTTTTATGACCTGTTTCATGACACCTGGGATAATGGCCAGTCTGTGCTGGATTGTATGATTCTGAGGGCATCTTTGGAGTCTCTGCTGGGAATGTGAAGATTCCACAGGGGTGTGCTGCAGTGCTGCTTCAACACCAGTAAATGCTGTTCATTAGATTTGAACAACAGCTAAATAGAAAATAGAATTTCAGGCTGGGTCAGGGTCACACCCTGATCACTCCCTTCTGTCAGGCACAGTAGAGATGGATGTGCAGAGAGCAGTTTTGATGAATTCTCATCTACAGTCATTTGCAGGAAACTAAATTGGATGCCCTCATTCTGAGAAGCATTGAGTGTGTTGCAGACTCTGAGAGTATGGGGATTGTCTTTCAGAAAGATTAAAACTGGTCATGTGCAGTGAGAACATGTGGTCTAAAAGAGGAGATTAAACTGCTGATAGAGGGGCTGAAATACCAAATGTTTTCATAAAATAATTATTTCCTAATGTAGGCATGCAGTAGCCTGTTGCTGGGTGCACTGGTGCATTTAACAGGCAAAAATGTTTTCAAAATTGAGTAAATTCAGTTGCAGAAAAGGGTTTTGGTGTATAGGTGCTATTTGGGCTGTATACAAATATACAACTTGGTTGCAAAGCCCTTACAGGCTAGAAATTGGTGTTAGTGTTTGGTGTGTCTGAGTTTGGGTGTCAGCAGCATCTGCAGTTCTGTGCCTTCGTTGTCTCCTGTACTCTGTTTTAATTTTTATAAGAAGGATTAAACAAATCATTGCAGTAGGAACAAAGTTTAATAGCGAGCTCTTCAAATGTTTGCTGTGTTGTGGTCTGTTCTGTTTGTCTCACTGAAGATTTGATCTCCTCCTCCTGTGATGAACAAGTGCATGGGATTAAATGAGTTATTAAGATGCACTTAAGAGAAATGGTGATGGGCCACACAGGTTTGGAAATACCAAACACAAATGTGTACAAAGGGGCTAAAGCATTTTTATTTCAATTTTTATGTTATTAATTTTTCTTTTGTGGTAGTCTCAATGCTGGAGCAAAATTATCTCCTTTGTTATTAAAAAGCCCCCAAACCTGAACGTGAGCTACTTTGAAGATATTGCGTTTGAAGTGTAATTTTTAGTGGCAGTTGTGAGAAATTGGATGTAAGAAAGTTTTTTGTGTTGGGGTTTTTCCTCTTTGAAGTATCTGAAGTCCTCAGATTCAAAATAAGATTTCTAGAAATCCCTGAATACCTAATACCCAGGGAAAAACAGCTCTGAACCTTTATCTGTATTTTGAGACACTTGAGGTGCTTTAAAATTTTTTACTTCCAAGTGCTTAATTTCACTTTGGTCTTGTAGAGAAAAAAAATGCCTGTTCTCTAGAAAGTTCAGGAAAATAAACAGATGTTATTGGGGAATACTGAGCACAGACAAATATCAATCTAATAAAATATTTTAATAATTTCCTCTGAGAATGATGGATTTTTGTACCAGTCACAGTGCTGAGTCAGCAATGCAGGGACCATGATCCATTGAAGTGATAGAGGTTCTACCTGAGATGTCTCATTCCAGACCAATTTGGGTGTAAGGGCTGGGTTAGTTTGGTAGGAATGGCTCCTGGGATCTAATTCTTTGGGGGCATGTGTAGATGACAGTCCCTGCAGCTGTCTCCTGAGGCCAGCCTGCTGCACATGAGACTTTGGGAGGAAGGTAAATTGTGAATTGGCTGAGCTTAACAAGATTAATTGAGAGAACAATTAAAGAAATGGGAGTTTATACTTTGAATATAATTGTTAGGGTGTAGCTTTTTGGAACTTCCTTCTACTTCTATAAAGATGGGAGTTTCCTTCTCATTTAGACAAATGTTTCCTGAATGAGTACCTGAAATAGGGTTGGTCTTTTGGGTTTGTTTTTTTTTTCCCCTTCGGCTGTGACTCACCTGGCTTAATATCAACAATAAACTTTGAACCACAGGTGGAAAAAGTGCAAAGCCAGTCAATCCAGCTGGTATCCCACTTTCTGTGTGTGGCACTGACAAGAATATCATGCTTGGCCCCATTTCAGCTGGGAGGAGATGTTTATTTCTCTTCCCACACTCTGCAGAATGGCTTTTGAGACTCTTGTGATCCATTCGCAATTACCATAAGGCTTCTCTGTGTTAATGCCAAAGCTGCCAATTGATAGGAATATTTCTGTTGTAAATGTTGGGTTTTTCTACCCCGCTTTCCTTCTGTTCCCTGCTTGTTTGGACAGGCAGATCTTCCCATAGGGAAAGCTGGCTTTTCTGTGAATCTCAGGATAGCAAGAGAAATTGATCATCTCATTTGGTGCGTTGGTTGAGTTTCTATCAGATCACAGAAGAACTCCCCTTATGAGCTGGGGAGTGTTTCAGCTCTGTGTGAAGGGCAGGTGACCAGAGCCAAGAGACTCAGTTGTTTCCAGGAGTGTCTTAGACAGCTCTGAGCCTCATGTATAGAGCAGCAGACTCAGGCACTGGGTGAGGAGGAGAGAGGCCAAGGTACTCAGGGTACTTGGATACCTTTTTCTCTAGGAATGAGATGATTATGCTCAGTGTAATGAGTGTCTCTCATCAGTTGTTGGCAGAGAGCAAGAAATAAGGTTAGAGATGGGCCCCACCATACAGCAGGGAAGCTTTATTACAGATGTAGACTCTGTAAGTCTGTGCCATTCCAGACCAGGCAAGGAGCACTGGGGATTTGCATGGGGACAGAGAGCTTTGGAAAGGAATGGAGTGAGTGTCCCCTACTGCCTATTTACTGCTGGTAGCAAATGGTTCATTTTGCCTCTGGGCTGCAAATGCAGAAGCAAAATCTGATGGAGTGCAGAGCACTGGAGGGTGGTGTTCTGTGTAAAAACTCACTGATTGATCTGCACATCAGGAAAATAATTAGGTGTGGATAAAGGTAAAGATTCTGATATTAATCTCCCCCAGAAAAAACAAGCATCTTGCTCTGAAGAAGAGCATAGAATTGAGAAGAGGCTCAGGTTGAACAGTGGTAATGACTTCAGACAAGGATTGCAGGGACGCAGGCAGAGCATCATGCAGTAAAACAATGGAAAACAGTGGAGAACCAGTCCTGAAGGATGACCTAGCTGTTTTCAGCTGTGATGGTTAGTTTTTAAGGTCTTACTGCCATCTAGTGACTCCTGAGCAGTCGAGCAGAGACTCTTGGAAGAGCTGATTGTTCTTAAAGTGCTATTAGAAAATAACATTTGTAAATCCCTCTGCCGTCCCGGTGCTTTTCTTTTACATCTGCCATCCCTCTCAAGCTCTTAAGTTGTGCATCTCTCCGTGCTAAAGGTAGTGAAGCAGCAGGCCTGAGGATGGCTGCAACATTTGTCACAAGACAACCACAAAGACAACCAATTGCAACATGCTATTTCTCCCCTTCTTATTCCTTTCACTTCTTTTCCCCACAGAGTACAAATCCAGCTACATCCGCAACCGCTCGGTCCGATCTGTCTCTGTTGAGCTGGATGGAGCTGTTTATAACCTGGGGTTAGAGGATGGCTACCAGCCTGTCCTACCAAGGAACATCACCAAGAGGCACAAAATGCACAGGACAACTCTTCATGAGGAGGAAGACAGAGACATGGGGGAATACAGTGGCACTGGTGGCATTGTGGAGTATACTGCTCCCAATCTGATCAAAGTGACTCACAGGTTGGTGCTGCTGTTTCTAGAGGCTTTTGCTGCTGAAGTGGCTGCTTTGTGTAAGACAACAAGTATATTGTGTCCCTTTTGGATACCCAGCCTGGTTTCACTAAAATTCTTTCTCACCTGTACAACAGCTTTTGGTCTTGTTTTTGTTTGGTCATGTACAGAGAGGCAGGAAGCTACAGAAGAACTATAAGCAGTGCTTTTGTGTCTGTATTTGTGCTGTATTTGGAGACAGCAGTCACTGTGCAGTGTGTGTTTCCAGTGAGGACAAGCAAAGCTGTTTGCAGGGGTGGTGCAATCTGAAACTGGCTTTCCCATTGAATGTTCCTGTGCCAGGGGTAACCTGGCCTGGCTGAAGACCCAGAGCTCTCACTGGAGTATGATCTGAGTCCATCACAGCCTCCCAGAGCTAGGAAAGGAGATCTGTGTTAGGAGTGTAGGTGGATGGACCAGGAGCTTTGGGAAATGATACATATTGAGAGAGGTGAAGGAATTGTCTGGGCACTCTGCTAGCTACAGATCTTGTCCTCTGTGCAAGCCTAGGGACTGATGCTGCATCTTCAACTGTACTTAATTAGTTTAGTCACCATTTGTGAATTACCAGGAAATGCAGTGATTGCTATTGATTGCACACATCAGATGTTTAATGGCTGTATCGTGGACACACAAAAGGGAGATCTGGGCTTTCCATTTGACTTCTCTTTACAGGGTTAGAGACTGATGGATAGGATTTCAGAGCTGTGCCCTCACCCAGCTCTCAGGAGTATCCAGCACCCCTAAAGCTCTGCTTGTGCCTTTCTTCTGCAGCAAATCATACTGATTTTTGCTGCCTTACTGGGTGAATCCCAAACCTGTAATAGGGACTGTCAGGAAGATTGTGCAGAATTCCTGAGGAGTCCCCAAGAAGGCTTGCAGAAAAGAAGGCAGAGGAGCAACACCTGAGGTGGTTAAAAGAAAATAAAGGAGTATTGAAAATACTCACCTTTGGTTTAGAACAGCCCTTCAAAATGGTTTCATGGTATTTGTTAGCCCTAATAACTTCTCAGGCAAATCTGTCAAGCAGTTGTTTGGTTTTGAAAGAATTCTGAAATCTGGATTGCATTAGATGTTGGTGAAACATAAGCACTTTGAATTGTCAGAGGGTGTTTTTCTTTTGAAGTCAGGGAGATACCTTTGAAAAATTTTATCCTTTTTGTATAAAGCAGCAAAATGTCTCTTTTTTTCCCCCCTTTTCTTTATGGTGTAGTAATAGATCTTATAAGGAAGTACTTTATCCTGGCCCCTATCCCTCTATCACTTAATTATGCATTGGGAAATTGCTTCTGAGTAATGCTTTCTGTGCTTGCTAGTTTGTAGAGATTATTTATGTAGACAGCCTAATGAATAAGCAAGAACTGTGCAGTGCAATTTGCATACGGAAATTTAGCAGTCAACAGGTTCTGCTTGATGGGAATATTCTCCTTGAATTTTTCTTCTTCTGAAAAATTTCCATGCCAGCTCCAATCCAAATTTCTTTTGTGGACCACAGCACATGCTGCTGCTCTTGGGAGAATATTGGGTTTTTTTATTGTATTTTACCTTTCATTCCCAGTCTGTCTCCTCCTCTGCCCTGGAGTTGGGGTATTAAACCCAGCTGTTGCATCACTCCCTACATGTGTATCCTCCATAACAAACATTTTTTGTTTTTCAGGTGCTACATCCTGGAGAATGACACTGTTCAGTGTGACACAGACCTGTATCGCTCCCTGCAGGCCTGGAAGGACCATAAACTTCACATTGACCATGAGGTCAGTGCTGTTCTCAGTCTTGTGTTTGCAGTGGTCTATGTTTTTAGGGTCCTCAGAGTTCATGGAATGATGCTGATTTGTGTATGTTGAACTTGCTTGGTGATAAAGGCTTGGGTAGGACTTTTCAATAGGATATGTGATGGAACAACTAGAAATAATGGATGGAAATTGGAAGAGGATAGATTCAGGCTGGATATAAGAAAGAAGTTATTTATGGTGAGGGTAGTGAAACACTGCAACAGGTTGCCCAGAGAGACTGTAGATGCCTCCTCTCAGGAGGTGTTTAAGACCAGGCTGGATGAGGCATTGAGCAGCTTGACCTAGTGGGAGGTGTCCCTGCCTATGGCAGGGGAGTTGGAACTCAGTGATCTTGAAGATCCCTTCCAACCCAAACCATTTTATGATTCTATATCAGAAGAGGTGTTTCAGAGATAAGTTATTACAAGTTTATGAAGACAAGATGCTGAGTGGAGGAGAGAACTGCAACTGAAGGGACAGCTGAGAAATCTTTCAAGCCTTAAGAGATCAATCCTGGGAAAAATTTCATCTTGATCTTCTTCATATGTTATTAGCTGTGCTTCCTGATGTACCTCTCAAAAATATACCTTCAGCTGTCAAAGACGAGCCCAAGGAAAAGTGAACTTCAGTAGTTTTAGTGCTTTTAGATTTATTTAATTTGCTTGCTTGTGTTTAAACTCCTGAAATTTGGAGTTGAATTAATTTTCCTTAGGCTTGTGTATATGAAGAATCTGGATAAACTCTCCTGAGAGTCTTCCTCTCACCACAGTTTCCTTTTGGGAAGGGAGATAATGTGAAAATGCTGCTTCAGGGTGGGGGGAAGTGGGGAAAAGAAAGCATTTGGTGACAACGTGAAGGTTGGAATAAGACTGAATACTGGTGTGTTTATCTTTACTACTTTTAGATTGAAACTTTGCAAAACAAAATAAAAAACCTGAGGGAAGTGAGAGGACATCTGAAGAAGAAGCGACCTGAGGAGTGTGACTGTAACAGGATAAGGTATTTCTTACACACTACAGAGCTGCTCTTTGTGGTGTACAAATATAGCTGATTTGTCTTCACAGGAGAGAATGGTTTTGAAGGGAATTTTAGCCTGACAACAAACTGGCTTTGGATGTTCTGTTCAGAAAATAATATTTATTGAACTTGGTTTGTCTTTGGCAATTTGCAAAGAAAATTAACTTTATCAGTCAGAAAGTGTTGCCATTGGCTGAGGCTGGTCTGTTAACTTGGCAAACTACTCAATTTCTGCAAAATGTTGCAAGATGAGACCAGTAGGGCTGCCCAGCAAGACTGTTCTCAGTACACATCTGACACTGGTGTTGCTGGGACAGCTTGGTGCACTTTGGGGGGAAAAAGCCCCAGGCCTACAGAGTACAACTGGTACTTAAATTCTTTCATTAGCAAGTTAAATTTCAGGAAAGTGGTTCACACTTTCATCTTATCTGAGCAAATCATTGAATTTCCAGTTGAAGAAATTTAATTATAAATCTGTTCATTGTATCTGCCCCATGTGTGGAAAGAAGAACCGATGTCCCCTAAACCTGAAAATTGCAGCTGGACTGATCTGTGCGTAAATATTGCAATTCCTTGTTAGAGCAGCAGATGTCCCTGTGCACCAGTGAGCCAGAAAGAAGCTGCTGGGTGAGCTGCTCTTTATTCACATGCCTTGGAGGAATAAATTGAAGGGAGAAGTGACACTGGATTAAATCTACACCAAATCCATTATGAAAGTGGGGCATGAACAAGATAAATTTTGTTTTGATTCTTCACCAACGATGCTGGTTTTATTTTGCAGTTTCCATTCAAAACACAAGAGCAAACTGAGGCACAAGGGATCTGGTCTGCATCCTTTCAAGTAAGTGATGGCTTGTTCTGTGAAGGAGGAAATGCAAAGACAGTGTTTGTTTCACACACAGTGGTTGGAAACTAAGCAGTATTTCATTTATCCTGTATTTAAAAGGGATTTAGGTTGGACGTAAGAAAGAATTTCTGTACTGTGAGGATGGTGAGACGCGGGAACAGGTTGCCCAGAGAGGTTGTGGATGGCCCCTCTCTGGAGGTGTTTAAGGCCAGGCTGGATCAACTTGGTCTGGTGGGAGGTGTCCTTGTCCATGGCAGGGGGGGGGTGGGAGAGGGGGGTTGGAACTAGATGATCTTTTAAGGTCTCTTCCAACCCAAACTATTCTGTGATTCTATGAAGAAGCACAGACACCTGGGCAGGGAAGCAAGGACCTATGAACTTGAGAAAAGGTTCCAGGTTTGGGAAGCATCACATCACAGACTTTCAGGGGCTTTGTAAGCCCCTCTGGCTTCATTTTCTATCAATGACATCTGTAAGAGAAGCCATGTTATTAAGAAATACCAGTTATTTCATTCCCTTGACTCATCTTCCTTTAGTAGCTGCTTCAGATGCAATGGTCTGCATGAGCCCTGTGTGTGTTGTGTGCAGGAAAGCCCTCCAGGAGAAGGACAGGCTCTGGCTGCTTCGAGAGCAAAGACGGAAGAAGAAGCTGCGGAAGCTGCTGAAGCGAATCAAGAACAACGACACATGTAGCATGCCCGGCCTCACCTGCTTCACTCATGACAACCAGCACTGGCAAACTGCTCCTCTCTGGACATGTAAGGAGGCTTTGAGTAGTGGAAGGGTGGATAGAGGCTGGGCTGGTTCCTGGAAGTTGTCAGTGTCTTTAGTTATGATGATTATGATGAGCCTTCCTCTTACTCTGCTTCTGTGTTGGCATTAGCCTTGGATAATAGGCAAGGAATGAGGAACTAAAACCCCACAGGTATTGTTAGGGTACAGTCCTGTCTTACCTTACCTCTAGAATGTTTGCCAACCAGAGTAGAATCACTAGCCAAGATGTTGCCTCAGTTAGCCATGTGGTGTGAGTATGGGCACAGAACAGGAGCTGGTGGTGGGAGACATCCTCAGCTCTAGAGCTGATGGGTCAAGAATCTGTGAATGAAGTAATAGCACAATCCATAAGTGAGTGACACACACTGCTGCCATCAGGCATGTCTAACTTCTGTCTCTGAAACTCTTCAATTTGCAGTGGGCCCTTTCTGTGCCTGTACCAGTGCCAACAACAACACGTATTGGTGTCTGAGGACAATCAATGAGACCCACAACTTCCTCTTTTGTGAATTTGCTACGGGATTTCTGGAGTATTTTGATCTCAATACAGACCCATATCAGGTACCCAAGCATAGAATTGCTCTTTGTTGTCCTCTGTGACACTTTGGTGTGGGATGGAAAGTCAAAGTCATTGAATGCAGTGTGATTTTACTTCTTTCCTGTTACAAATAAACCACTCACATTCCATCTATGGTAGTTACCAAAGTACAGACTGATAGTTACTAATAAGAACCTCTGTTTATTGCAGCTAATTAATGCAGTGAATACACTAGATAGAGATGTTCTCAATCAACTGCACGTCCAGCTCATGGAACTAAGAAGCTGCAAAGGGTATAAACAGTGTAATCCCAGAACCAGGAACATGGACCTGGGTAAGTGTCTCTCCTGCTGCACTCAGAAACTCTTCAGAAGAAGTGGAGCTCTTGCCTTCATGAAACTTGTATCTGTCTAAAGAATAAGAGTATTTTTTTAAACCAGTGATGTCCTGCTTAGGCTCCAATTTTAGTAGTAGTTGTTTGTGTTATGTCTTGTGAATGAAGAGCAGGGAGGAAATCTGGGGAGGTGCAGGGGAAGGAGATAAGGAAGGAACAAAACTGGGTGAAGAGGGGAAGGATTATCTAGTAGCAATTTGCATACTCATAGTCTCAAAAAGCAATTTGAGTTACTGTGCTGCAGGCTGTGGTTAGTAACAGTGATAATTTTTTTTCATCTAGGACTTAAAGATGGAAGCTATGAACAGTACAGGTATGTTTTTATTAAATATTTAATTTCTTAAAAATTTTATTCTTTAGTACCTTCCTGCTAAAGGAGTGTGGGACTGGGAAGCACATGGATAGACACTCCTGGAATGGTGATTGTGTGGCAGTGACTTTGAATCCCTGAATCTGTCTCAGTGTTAGAGCATGAACTAATCTTTGTAGCCAAAATTCAAGCTAAACTCTTCTCCTTCCTCATCCTTTGGCCCATGGTGCTTGTGGTTTTTCCTGGTGATGGTTAACTTTTTTCTCCTTTTACTGCTTGAAAATTAGGCAGTTTCAGCGTCGAAAGTGGCCAGATGTGAAGAGACCATCATCTGCCAAGTCACTGTGAGTTGGGAGCAGTTCACAAAAAGCACTAAGCTTTTACTTACCTTTTTTTCCTTCGCTTCTCTCTTTTGCATGCAGCACCTTTTTTAACATCATCATCTGTTCTCATGGAATGCTTAAGTGGGAAGTCCTCTAAACCATGTAAGAAATATGGCAGTGCCACGGGTACAGACAGCCCCTGCTGGACAAAACCTCTTGGTATAGGTTTTCTAGGAATTGAGGAGAATTAAGGTCAAGGCAGTTTCAAATCAACCAGGAATGATGCTCTGTTGAAGGAACCAATTACAATTAACTGCCATTAAATGTTAAAGATTATTACATTAATTTTGTCTAAATTCCAGCTTGTAGCAGCTACTTCATGGTATCTCACTCCATCCAGAAAGAACTAAAGTGACTGCAATTTCTCAGAGCAGAGAGTACATCACATATTCCTTGCTCGGTACTCAGCTACAGACTCAAGTGCAGTTCAGGACAGCAACTGGGCTACAAGACAGAGGTGTACATTTTTATATAACATTGCTTTTTGTTTCTTTAACTACCCTTTGAAACTTAAAGATGATTTTCAGTTCTCAAGTTCAAAGGTGAGATACAAATTTGAAGATGAGAGAGAGTTCCCTTTGCTGTGCCAGGCACTGTCTCTGTCTCTCCTCTCATTAAAAATATTACGGTGCTCTCAAAGGGTGCAGTGAAGAAATATGTCCAAGTACTCTAACAGGCAGGGTCTGGCATTCTCAGCTCACTCAGAAGGAATTGCTCATTTAATGCTAAAATTTGTCAGTCTTTAGGATAAAAATGAAGCTGGAACTAATTTGTACAGGTTGAAGTTTCAGACAGAGTTGGATTTGTTTCAGTGAGATACTGCTCTGTTTTGCTAAGAGGCCCCCAGTGTTTCAGTTTGTCCCTGCATGGAACCATTGGAAATGTACTTGACTACTTCCTACTAGAACATTACAGATTAAATGGTCTTTGTTTTATTTTAAAGAGGACAACTGTGGGAAGGATGGGAGGGCTAACCTCCCCCCACTGCTGCACCTCCATGAGGACACACACTGGCCAGAACTTGAATCCCAGTACAGACTAAAAGCAAACGTGTGTGACTTCAGAAAGAGCTGTAAAGTGAGCCTGCAGGACTTGACAGACTTTGAGGCTGAATGTTTGCACCGGTGAGTGAATTAAATGAAAGCAGTGAAATTGGAGGCAAGGCTCTGAAATCCACTGCTGGACCTGCTTTTGCTCTGGACGATACCTCACCTGCTGCACAAGGTGTTTCCCTTCAAGCCAACGCCTCTTCCGCTGACCCAGGGATGCACCAAGGAGCAAACACAACCCCAGACCAAAGAGGATTCCCAGCCCCTGTGGCCAAAGTGGCCACACAGACAGGAGAAGAAACTTTTAAAAACATTTTTCAATTGGGCTTCAGCTGTCACAAGAAAATGTTCAAGCCAGGTCTAACTCTGCAGTGAGACTAAGCCATGCTGGATGCTTTTGCTTCAACCTGGGGTAAAGGTAACAGCAGGAAAGAACTCTGGAGAGATTCAGGAACTGAAGCACGCAGTATTCAATATTCTCAACACCATCCTATTCCTCACATTTCCTCTGAGGACACATTTTAGTTCCACTTGTGTTTGTCCATCCATTTGACACCTCTAGGAAAATTAGAGAAAGTGCTGACTAACAGGATGCCAGATTTCTGGAGGGATTGTGTAAATATTGATCAAAACGCTGTTGGAAAATAAATTCCTTCAGGTTGGTGAAGAATTTTGTTAATAAAAGGAGTGGAATTTCCCACACACCATTTCTCAAAATGTTACTTAATGTTACGTAGTACATTTCAGAATTTATCCATTTTTAAAAGTACTGAAAATTTTCAGCAAATGTACATCTGAAATTTTAATGCAATCGGATTTGTATGAGGTTTTTTTATGTGGTAATATTATATTGTATGTTCAAACCAAAACAATTCCTTTGAGACAACAGTATTTGCTTAGTAGTGTAACTTTTACATTTATTTTTAAAAAGGCAGCTCCAAGAAGTTCAATACTTGTAGCAAATAAAGAATAATCAAGTTATAGCTCAGTCTACGCAGAAGTAGATGTTCTGAATGAATTGTTTAAAGGCTTTTAAAGGGAAAAAACCCCATCATTTTACCAAGGAAGCACAGTGTACAGAATTCATTGGACTATTATTAAATACATTGTAGTACAGGCACTAGCAGTGCTATTTGTATTAATAAATGTTTCACCTTGATTTGCTACCTGTTTTAAAGGCAGCTGCAGGAAAAGGCTCACAACAGACTCCAACTGTGGCTGTTGCTCTTAACTCAGAGGTACTTCTACAGAAAAAAATACACTGGCACTTCTAGAAGCAGAGTTGGACAACACCTCCCAGCACTTGATTCCATTCCTTTCCTGCTGTTGCATGGTAGGAAATTCAAGGATTTACTTCATCGGGGATCCAGAGCTCTGTCAGCAACCCCATACTCCAGAAACATACTTGAACTCCTTGACCTGCAGTGGGGTCTGTCCCTGTACCTGCTGTAGAACAAAACCAGACTTCAGCTTGTATTTGTATCTCTCATTCCTTCTCTCTAGAGCCAAAAGCACCCCTTTTGGGGGGTTTTCTCATTTTTTTCCAACTCTCAAGTTGCCTGTGATTGAATGCACATTACACCAAAACCCAAAGAGCAAGGAAGTCAAGTGGGGCCTTGTTCTCCTCGCTGCTAGACACTGCATTCACACCACCCCAAATCCTGGGGCTCACTCTTTCCTTCTTCTCTCTTAGACCAAACAACACATTTTTGGGTTTTTTTCTTACTTTTTTTTGAAACACCAATGGGTTTTTTGGACTGCCAAGTGGCTAATGGCATGTTACATCTCAGTAAGTGGGGTCACAGGGCCAGGCCACTAGTACAACAAAGCCACCATGGCAGGAGGGGGCATGGCAAACAGCCCTGCCCTGCTTACAGGGTGGGCTTGGTGTCCAGTGAGCTCCGTTTCTCCCACAGTGTGGAGATGGTGGCCCTCCCCCTCCTTACAGGGTCACCTCTCTCTCCAGGCAGCCAAAGGAGCAAGATGACAAAAGGCCAACACCAGCAAAAGTAAAAACCCAGCCCTGGTTACAGCCCAGCACAAAGCCAGCCAGGGCACCACAAAGGGTTCCATCCTGTTTTGTGGCCATGTCTTGGAGATGGCAGGGAGGCCTCTGCCTTTGCTCAGAGTGCCTTTCTCTTGCTGTTCTCCAGCCCCATGCTGCTCCTCTTCTTCCTCATCTTGCCTCACTTTTTTGCACACAAGACTTTATTCCTACAGTGTCTGCCGAGAAAAGAGTCAGCCCAGAGAGGAAAAGGGGTGTGAGCTTGGCTGTGGAGCTGGAGGTGGCAGCATGCACAGGGTGGAGCGATCAGCAGCCACATGTAGTATTGCATCTCTCTACATTTTCCCCACTCCTCTTGTTGTTGTTCTTTTCATGTTGAACTTTGCTTCTGTTGCCTTTGTCTCAACCCACGAGTGTTATTTTCCTCTTTCTGCCCCCCTACAAAGGGGGCAGTCAGAGTGAGAGACACGTGGTTCTTCCTTCTTGCTGGAGTCAAACCACTCCACCATTCCACGGCTCTCCAGAGTGGCAGCACCAGCTTCCCAGCACCTGCCCAAAGCCCCTGTCACCATCCCCGTTGACACTGTGCCAGGAGTGCTGAGAGCTGCACTCCCAGCCAGCTGCTGCTGGGGACTTCCCTCAGCTCCCTGCCACCAGCAGCTGGCTGGCTGCCATCCAGATCATCCTGCCACCGCAGTAACTTTGTGCCACAGCACAACAGAGAAGCTGCCATGGGGCAGCCTCACCTCTAGCCTGGGCAGAGCTCTCTACAGCTCACACCCTCACCTCTAGCCTTGGCAGAGCTCTCTGCAGCTGTTTCCCACCCTCCAGGAGATAACACAGACATCCCACCTGCCTGGGGGATGGTGTACAAAAATCCCCAACAATTTGTAGCCCATCAGACAATCCTGCTATCACCTGATGAAAGGGGAATCGGGGAAAGCTAGGAAATGCCAGCACAGAAATGGAGAGAGATGTAATGGGATGAGACCACAGCAGTCACAAGAACACTACAGAACTATGAAATAAGCCCCCTTGGCTTGTCTGGCTCAAAGGCCTAACCCTCACTCCTCCTCACCCTGCACCTGGCAAGGCTTGGAGACACCCAGCCCTTGACTGCCACATCACTAAGGGAAGTGTTTTCAGCAGTTCAGACACTGGAGGTTTCTAGCTGTGCAGACTGAGATGTATTTGGCTGGCCCAGGTTACCCAGAGAGGTTGTGCAGACATCCAGGGCTCTGAGCATCCTCATCTAGTGCAAGATGACCCTGCTCACTGCAGGGGGTTGGACTAGATGGCCTTTGAAGGGCCCTTCCAACTCTGATTTAGAGGATGGTAGAGCTCTCCAGAGTGCAATTGTGTCAGAAGAACCAAAACAATTTTAAAAATAACAAGCAGGAGAGAAAGGGACCGTTAGGCAGTGCACACAAACATGGAACTCCAAGCCTCTCAGCAGATCTGTAATAAAAGTATTTAATCTTGTATTGATTAGTAGCATTACACCCCTCACATGACAAGAAACTCAGAGTAATTTCATAAATATGCAACACATTCAGAGCCTTCAGTAAGCTGAATGAGCCTGAGCAAGGAAGAAAATAAACCTCTCAGCACTGTGAGACTGGTCCCGAGAAATACAAATAAACTGTCGGATTAAGAAATTATAATCATGAAAAAAAAAAGCAGTAAGAAGAAGTTTGTTCTAGCCCATTGGCAAAAAGCAAACAGGAATCGTGACATACTTATCATTGCATTCTCCTCTTGCTCTGTGGACTAAATTTATTTAAAGCAATTTGCTTTATGAAGAGAAAAGCAACCCTAACTCAGGGACAAAAATCAACAGCTCCTTGTTTCTCTTCCTCTCCATTACTGATCCGAAAACCATGAAGTACTTAGGGGATTCCTTTTTCTGCTTTATCTACCCCTGAACACTTCTATTAAGAGACTTCACCACCCTCAAGATGCTCACCCAAAACTTCTATATTACTGCTCTGAAATCCAACACAAAAGACATCATTTCCATGGCAAAACATAAAGCCAAGGCTCTGTCCCTAAACCCACTGCTTTCCTTTCTCCCCATCCTGGGGATTTTGGCATAATGGACCAAAATATTACAAGCAGCAAACAGCTACAGCAGCCCTCCACCAATCATCCTTAGCTAAAACTGTAGTTTTATACAACTCACACACCACCAAAATGCCACCAGATTTAAAGAATGTGTCACTCACGTAGAAACTCCAGGTAAGCCACAGACAGATTTCTCAAATATCACAAAGAATTGACAACAGCAGCCACAAATGAAAATTAATCAAGATATTTAATACAGTGCAATCCATAGTAGTTTTTTAATTAAAATAATTGTGTGCATGTATCTGAACAAGTTATCAATTATCACAAAAAAAGCAAGAAACATTGTAGTGCTAGGTAAAAAAAATGTACACCTGAAATCTGGAATTTAAATCGTCACTATTTTCAAGACAGCATTTGTCAATTGCAAACCAATCTCACCAATTAAAATGGGGACAGTGACAGGTTGTCGCAGTGATGAACACAGAGCTGGCCACGCAGCAGTTGAGGGATATAAACAGAACTTGCAAAGAGCTAAAAACCTAAAGCATTCTTGCACCTAAACACAATACGAAGGTGTCTTATGACTTTTCCTGGTTTTAAATGTCTTACGAGACTTCTAGACACACGAAAACTGACTTAAAATTACAGAGTGTCTTTCTCAGCTTCTTTCATTTCAATATGGCCCAAAACATTTGAAGATGAAAATCCAGCAGTGGCAGCATCACAGTCTGAAAGCTGAAGGTTTGATTTTGCAAATACCTTTTTACAGCAATTCTACCTTATAAACAGCAGACAGTTCCCCACTCCCCTTCCCTTCCTTTGGGCAGACCATGCTATGCAGAAAATAGCAATACAGTTCCCACTGCTTTGGGTTAAAATCAAAGATAAAGACATTTTTGCTTATGCTTACTCTTCATCACAACACATTTGCACCCAGGCAATCAAAGTCTTTATCCAGCCTGTTACTGGTTACATGGTTCCTGCCCAAGCTTCTAGCTCTTTCATGTCATCATCCTCTTCTTCATCTTTTTTCTTGGCTGCAAAGCATGAACAGAAAGTAAATGAGTGGGAATCTGGACAGAATCCTGGCTGGAGTTGTGGCAGGAGAGAAGCTTCTGTGCCACTGATCTAACAATAAATGAGGCAGAGGAAAATAAATGCACAAGACTTTTTTTAACTGCCATAAAAGTTGCCTTCTAAAAAGCCAGAATGGGCTAAACTTACCAATACCACCACTTTGAGTGGAAAGAGCCAACAGCTCATGCATTAGGAATGCAAATGGGCACAAAGATGAAGGTGTGACACAGCAGAGTGTATTGTTTCACATAAACTCTAAGCCTCTAAGCAGAAGCCCAGGAGTTCTCAGCTTTTTGCCCAGTATCTCCAGAAGGGCAGTATCACCCCTACAAAATATAAATTCCTTATTCCACCATTAAGAGCAGTGCAAGTCCATCTAGAATTTGGAGACCTCCAATCCCTGGCTGGGCCCAAGTTCCCAAGAGGAATGAGAAGCAAAGCAGCACTGGTCCCTGCTGGTTGGATGGAAATGGTAAGATCAGCAACTCATGCTGCTCCAGGTATCATTTCTGAGCCTTCCAGGGGAGCAAACGCCAGTGTTTGTCCTAACATAGCAAGTGTAGTTTCTAGAGATGAAACCATCAACTCAGCAAAAATGCTCTAACCCAGAAATAGCTGCTGTAACTTTGGGAAATAGACAAAAGTAAAAAAAAAGTCATTTCCTCAAATGATGTTTTTGCTCTAAAGGGGGAAATGGTGTCCAGTAATTCATACTCAAAATTATTTGTGTCATGCCAAATGAAATATCTGCACAGGAAAGAAGTGAGTCAACTTTAAGTCGAACTCAAGACCAGTCAGTTTGTACAAGCTTGGAATTTGTTCTCCTAACTTGAGTTCTTCCTGTCTCCATGAAACAAAAAACAACTTTTGCCTGAGTTTCTCCTGACATCAGTTCATCTGAGAAGCAACAGCCACAAACATTTCATTTAGGCTGATTAAGTCAAAACCCAGAGAGTTCCTGAGAAGGAGAGAAGGCAGAAAGCTCAGGTTTGGTTCCCATTCTATGGATGAGGAGGAAGTACCAAGAGCAGGAGAAACACTGATTGTTGCCAAAAGCTACATGGACCTGTAGAGCCACTCTCCAGAGAGCCTCTTCCAGGGAGACCACAATGCACACAACTGCAGAGTCTACAACTTATTGGTAAAACACTAAAGCAGATTCAGCAAATTTGGTTTCACAGATGCCAGGAGAATTCCAACTCAAATGCACTGTAAAAGGTATCACTTCTAGTTCAATTGAGGAGCGAGTAGTTGAGATTTAACAGCAGCTTTAAAATGTGTAAGTAGGAACATTTTGTGCCAGTTGTCAACCTAAAATCATCACACTCCTAAAATTACCCCAATAAATGTGCTGTGAAAGCAGGATGCCCCTGATTTTGGTCCTGTCTGCCTGGAGTATGTGCAAAGCTCAGAGAGGCACCAGCTGTCCTCACAGAGAGTTCTCTGTGCTTAGCTCCTCCCAAAAGCCAGAAAAGCAGGCATCAAACAAGAAACCAAGGAGCAGCAAGGGCACGTGGTTCAGTGTGGGCAGCCTCTTCCATGCAGCAGATAAGCTGATAGCACCAGAACAGATCATAACTGTTCCTCTGACTGCTGTTTATTTTCATGTTACCAATGAAAGGCAGGTTCTCCCTCTGGAGAAATGGCACAAGATGCAATCTGTAATTCACAAAGCAAACTCAAGGAAGTGTCTGTGCTGTCTGAAAGCAGATCTCTTGCATCCAAGGATCTGCACAACTAACCACACTTTTAACACCACACTGTTTCTGGTAAAAACTCACCTGGCTTTGAGGGTATTGATATCGAGGGCACATTTGGTAGTGGTACTGTCTCAGGACCACTTATTTCCAGCAAGTTTTTGTCTAGTTCTTCTTGTTCTAGTTCCTCTAGTTCTGCCATGAGTTCATCCTAGTTTTTTAAAGGAGAAAATAAGAAAAAAAACCACAAAAAGACGACTTTAGGTGATATTCAATAGCAAGCAGACTGAGCTGGTCATATTATTAAAGAAAACAGCTTAACAGCACAGGATCAGAGCAAACTGAGGAGACAATGAGTCTGAATCTTCAGATGGATTCCTGTATGGGATCCCTTAGAGGATGAGGAGGGTGGGAAAGGCAGTGAAGAAGTCCAAACAGGCCATCCAGATCATTCTCAGCATCAAGTCAGGGCCATGGCTGCAATGTGCACTGGCAGGAACAGCCAGTGGCAAGTTCCAGGACAGATTTTATAACTCAGTGCCACATCAGACACATGTAATATACAGATCTTAAAAGCAAGATCTCCTACAACTCACCATCCCTGGAGGAATTCAAAAGATGTGCAGACGTGGCACTTAAAGACATGGTTGAGGTGTGGACTTTGTAGTGTCATGTGAAGGGTTGGACTTGATGACCTCTAAGGTCTTTTCCAACCTAAACAATTCTATGACTATATTACATGAAGAGAAGCAAATTTAAAGCATACCTCATCAAATTCTTCCCCAAATCCTACTGGCTTTGAGATGGCTGTTGAGATCTCATCTGCCAGCTCTTGCTGTTCTGCAATGTCCTGCATTAATTCATCTACTTTATCTATGTCCCTGTAAAACAAAGGAGAGGGTACAATAAAATCAAGCACTTTCCCAGCCAGCACTTACATCTGTATTTCTTGGCTTCTGTAAGAATGCCACACCATGGTGATAATGCAGAAAGACTTCTTCTAAAATACAATTTGCATACAAGTCTGAATTTCACCCCCCTGCTCTCAACGAAACTAAGCATGTATTTATTACTTTTCCCTAAAAGCTCAGCTTAGAGCAGTTATTTACAGAGATTTCATACAAAGAGGTTTTATTCTGCATTACTAGTAGTGATAACTTGCTCTGTTCTCTGATGCAGTGTTATTACATTACAGCTACATTATTTGCTTTTGGAGCAAGCACAGTATTCCTCATCATGCATTTACCTTTCATTACTACTACATAGCCAAACTCCACTGCACAGAAAGAAGTTTAAGTCTCTCCTCGAGGCTTACTAGGCAGATCTGTTACTAGTGCACCATCTTGTTTGCTTTAAACTACACTGGTGCCAGTTTTCTCTTGGACTCAGGCAGTGGCAAACTGAGAAAGCATCCATACTTGTGCATTCTGCTCAATACAACAGTATATCCTATATTTTAGTTTCAAGTTACAGCTTTTTAAAAGAAGATTTTGCTACTCTATTTGTAGCGTTTGTTACAAAACACTTTGCATGCAGCAGATCAAAATAATGACAAAATACAGGTCCAGGGGAAAGATGCAGAAAGGAATAACTTACATATTATCATGAGCAGCTTTCATAGCTTTAGCAGCAAAACCCATGTTCTTGAGCACTTCTGTGTTAGTGTTGGCATTCTCCAGGGCTTCCCTCTGAAATTCAATCGTTGATAACGTGCCATCTATCTGTGCAAGCTGCTTCTCATACCTCTTCTTGCGTTTTAGGGCCTGAAGAGCAGCTGAACAACAAAGAAAACAGTTAATTTGTTAGATTTGTTGCCAAAACAGCTGTTCACATTTTGTACTATATGCCACGGAGTACAAAGAATTATTTATCACATTCTATTGTTTGTCATACATTTTTCTTCCTAGATAAACTAAGATGCTGCCTAACCATTATGTTCTCTGCCTTCAGCAAACTTGTTTAAGGTTGCAAGACACCTGCTGTCCATACCCTGCTGCACAAAGGATACAAACCAAGAGGCAACTAAAGGATCAGGAGTCCCAGCCACACATCACAAACCAGACACCACGCTACAAGGAGCCGCAGGGGATCCGTTTAAAGCCACCTCTGTTCACCATCACCCCTGATACATCAGGGTAGAGTTTCTGGTGTTCCCACCAGCAGCTCAACTCCTCTGCAGTTGCTGGAAAAAGTAGCTCAATCCAATACTCTCACCACGGGGTACTGTCCACACAACAGTCTCTGACCAACAAGAGAAATGCCAACATAGAATCATAGAATAGTTTGGGCTGGAAGGGACCTTAATGATCATCGAGTTCCAACCCCCCTGCCACAGGCAGTGACACCTCCCACTAGATCAGGCTGCCCAGTGCCTTATCCAGCCTGGTCTTGAACACCTCCAGAGAGTGGGCATCCACAACCTCTCTGGGCAACCTGTTCCAGTGCTTCACCACCCTCAGTGTAAAGAATTTCTTTCTTATGTCAAGTCTAAATCTACCTCCTTCCAATTTACATCCATTGTTTCTAGTCCTCCCATCTGATATCATCCTTCCCCTGCCTTTCTGTAGGACCCCCTCAGGTACTGATAAGTTACTATGAGGTCCCCTCTGAGCCTTCTGTTCTCCAGGCTGAACAACCCCAACTCCTTCAGCCTGTCCTCATAGGGCAGTTGCTCCAGCCCTCTGACCATCTTCGTGGCCTCCTCTGGACCCGCTCCAACAGCTCAATGTCCTTCCTGTGTTGAGGGCTCCAGAACTGGACACAATACTCCAGGTGAGGTCTCACCTAAATTGGTTTGAGCAATCAGATGCTCATAAATGTTTGTCCAGTATCTGCTTAAGGCAAGAGCAGCCCACTCATGGCATTACCACTGGGGACCCCCACACCTACACAGACTGCCCCATGCAGGAGGACTGGTCCAACTCACTGCATTGCATTACTGAGCTGCTCCAGCTCCTTCTGCCATACTGAGAGCACGGGGTGATCGAGCACAATACAAATATCCAAAACAGATTACTGGGACATTTAGTTTGGTTAATGTTGGGCTAATGATTCCATTAAGGATATATAAAGCTTTGTTACTTGGAAAGATAAAACTTTTAGGAGGCTGTGCTTGTTTAGCAACAGATGCTGGGAGAGTAAAGACAGAAATAGGACATTTCTACAGAGGATTTTGTGCATCATGGAAAATACTGGCAAAACCAGAGTTTTTACTACTGTTCCATAAACCCAAGAAAAGTACTACAATTTGCATACAGTGCCCTACTACAGCTTTCTTTGAGAACAGCTACAGCTTATCTACTCTTCCTGCTTATGTCCCTTGCAAACAAACTGCTCAGACACTGAACACTGAGCTCACAACCAAAGCTGTAACCAGGCCTGTGGGAACATCCTACCCACCTGCTTCCACACAGACACCATAACTGGTGTATTTCTCAAACCTTTCAGGATATTTCCAAACGTAAGTAACAGCTCAAGAGCACTCCTGCCTGAGAATTTTGTTTGGTGCTGTGTCAAGCAACACCTCTTGCCCCTCCTACAGGCTGAACTGAAGAAAGCAAGGGTGACTGCCTGCTAAGCCATCAGCATATTCTGAACTGGTTGTCCGTGAAATACCTACACTGAATGCATAGCATGAAATGTCTGAGGTCCAAGGAATCAAGTTTGATTTTAAGCACCATGGTATGAAAGCAGTTGGAGACAGAGATACCTAAACATGGTTAAAATAAATTGACATCAACTGCAAAGCTAACACAATATGAAGCAGCATTTTCTTCCCCATGAGGATCACTTGCTGAGCTCCGTCATGTCTAGAGGAAATAGACAGGCCTAAAAGCCACTTTATGCTGAACATCTGAAGCCATTATCACACATTTTCCCCAATGCCAGGATCTAATGTCTCCTACAGGGTTCCTAGAAAGCAGCTGGCAAGAGCCTCCTGAGTCCTTCTGTCAGGAGATGCTGCACTTTGAGCAGAGCTCAGCCTTCTTCCTCCACTGACCCTCTGTGTCTATCTGTTACACATCTAAGGAAGTTCCCAAACTCTCACCTTGAAAGAAAGCAACTAGTCCCAGCTTAGAGATTAAGTGACTGATTAAAACTATTCCAATAAAGCATCCAAACCAGGCTGAGAATACCAGAAGGTTTCGGTCCTATCTGTATTTAAAACAAGTTGATTATAACTTCCTCTTGAGCATCACAGTGTCAGAACATTTAGTCTATGGTGCAAGAGATTAAAACGTGACAATAAACATTTCTGAGTCTGAAAATACACAAAGGGAGAAAAAATATTAAAAAGCATGCTGTACAACAACAACCAAATCTTTGACACGTGCATCACCCAAACAGTACAAGAACCACCTTCTGAGTGTGGTGAATCCCACCCACCCCCAGTAGTATCCCATATTTCCCAATTTTTAGCATGCACATCTGCAGTCCTGGATGTCACTGGATAATGGCAGGGGATTGCAAGGCCTCACCTAAACTGATTCACCTCAACAGCACTTCTTTCCAAGAACTAGATACTCCCTAAGGCTCACTGTCCTTTACCCTGTTAAGCTGGTCAACAAACTTTGCTGTTCAAAATCAGTGCTTTCTTTCAGATCAGAAATTAGTACATATATATAAAGAATTATTCAGAATTCAACAGATGTTTAAACTTTCAGGATGAGAAAAGTACATTACTAAGGACTCCTCAAGATTCTCACAGCCTACAAATACTCTTTCTCCTTTATTCTGTGATTGCTAAGGACACTTTGTTAAAGAGAATTCCTGTGAAAAACTACGATCTTCCTCTAAACCCCTGCCAGAAATGCATCAGGTAGACATTCAGCTTTACAAGGACAGAAGTAGCTCTTCTTCAGCATCTCCAAATATCATTTTCTCATGGGGAAAAACCCAAACAACCACATTCTCTATGCCTACCAATATTCTTTGTGATTGACTCACAAACCTCAGAATATCCTACACTTCAAAGCAAAACTAGCGTCAGGCCACATCCCATGTAATGTCTCTGGCACAATCACCACACAATACTCCAAAAAAGAACCAGAACAATCATGTTGAAAACTTCGAGTTTTTACAATACAGATGGGATTTCACAGGGGAGAGCAAAAAGCTGCCAAAATCTTTTCATGATGAGACCTGGCAAGAGCCAGAGTTTGTGTCCCAGTCCCAGCGAGCTGAGGTGCCAGGGAGTAAGGCCATGCACAGCACACAGGCAGGAGGGGCTAGACTAGAAGCAGGAGACAAAAATACACACTGCCACAGCAGGCATTTCCAAGGGTGTCCACTCATTCCAGTAGCACATGTAGAGTAACACATGGGTCTGCAGGAGCAGTATGAGATGGTGATACCCTCCTGATTTATACCATTCATGAATATCAAAGAGCAACTCCAAAACAGTTCGGACAACAAAACGAAGTCCTTCTCTTGGATGGCAATGGCTGCAGAGTCCTCAATGTGACACTCAGCTTCTCTTCCACCATTTTAAATTAATCCCCTACTTGTCCACAAAGCACTGACATCTTCCACCATCCCTCCAGGTCGGGAAGCATCATGACTTGCCAAGTACGGAGCAAGTAACTGCTTTTACCTCCAAGCCCAAGGACAGCACCTCTCCCATGTTGAGCTGTCTGCAGAGCAGCACTGTAGATTGCAATATGGAGCATATCCAAACTCAGTGTCTGGCCATCCCCAACTAACCAGGAGGTCCTTTTGAGACCCTCAGCATGGCCCAAACAATATCCAAGTACAAGCACATGGATCTCAGCTGAATCCAGTCAGAACAAGCAAGAAAGGATTTAGAGAGCCCTGAAGCCTAGTAAAATCCCCATACAAATAATCATTACACAACTCAGCACAAATTCTGCCAGTGAGAAACAAGCTGGTAGTTTTCTGCACAAGCCTGAGTTGATAGAAGAGTGTTAAACCAAATTAACAACTTGCATCACATGTACATTCCAGTTTTGTGGTAGCACTGGGAGCCTTTAAGCAGGACTCGGTCACTAGGGCTGCAAATCAATGAGACATTAACAGTTCAACTTGTAATTCAACTTGATAGAAAACCTAATCAACAGAAATAATGCCAATGGCTGCAAATACCCCAGGTTCCCCTTCTGACTGCAAAGAGGAAGAAAGGAAGGAGACTATTATCAAAACACATCTGTCAGAACCACAGGGTTTTAAGATTTTATGCCACTTTCTAAAGCTATTTCAAAAGGCATTTTTGGATCCCCCATATTCCTCACAAACTGCTCCATAGTACAGCAAGCTGTCTCCAAAAGCCTCTGTTTAACATAGGAAGGAGAGAATTAAAAACTTGAAGTTTCCTTGTTTATAATCACCTACTTAAAAGCAGTAATTGCCACACCTTTACCAAGCCAGGAGATGAATGTTGAACTCATCAGCCTTGGGGGAGATGAAAGACTCAGGCCAGCCCATCTCTCAGTGCTCCAGAAGCTGTGGTTTATGGAACCCAAAGATGCATTTTACATTAGACTGTGACTTAAAGCCCAGAAAAGGCACATGAAAGCATTATAAGAATGGCTGATAGTGTTTGCTGCAGGATTCCTTCTTCCCCTACATAAGCATCATATGCTTCATGGAAACAAAATGAGGTTTCTGCTATATTTCATTCTGGGAGCAGAGATAACAAATATAAAGCAGGACCTTAAAAAAACAATGGCAAGGAATGCAATTATGTCTAAGACCTAGCATACACAGTCACTTGAGTTTCTGCCCATACCCAGGCCTGAGGTTGCAATTTCCTCTTCCTTGAATTCCAGGTCACTGCAACCTTTTGAGCTAAATGCCCACATCATCATGCAGGCTTGCTTCCATTTTCTCATTAACCATCAGCTGCCCACCTCATTGAGGGACTGTGCATCACTGATTTTATCACAACTAATACATCTAAAGCTTCTGCCAGGAGAGGCAAATCTGCCCTCCTCCTTCCAGCTTACATTCTTCACTCCCCCTCCTGCAAGCTCCACCATTTAACTGCTCAAGTAATTAAAAAAACTTATTTTTTTTTATTAAGAGTTAGGATTTGGCTGGATCAGCAAAATAATTCAGGTCACCCACCAACCACACAAATGCTGACACCAGAACAAGAGAAACAGGTGGGACCAGGTTGGATGGCTCTTGGCAGCCACATCACACAGCCACACCAGCACCACCAGTGGTACCTCTCAGCCAGCTTCACTGTGCTGCTACAGAAAGGGTCAGCTCTGGCTCCTCTCGGTGACAGATACCATAAAACTCCAGCAAATAAGACCTAAGAGACCAAAAAGACAGGGGGATGGTAGTTAATTCTCCTTACTAAAGGTAGCTCTGTCATCTACAGCCAGTCAGAGCTGGCCATAAAATTACAGCTTTCAGGTTCAGCCTACCTCCAACTTTCATGTTTGTTAGGGTTTTTTATGTGTGGGGTGGGGCTTAGAAGTGTTTTCTTTCCAGGAAAAGTCTGAATTATACAGCAGGAATCTAGCAGTGGTTTTGCACCCATTTTGTACTCAGTCATCAGTGCTGAAAAAAGCAGCTTTAGATCTATTTACAGTCATAGAGAAAGCTTGAAACCTTGGCATTAGGGAAGAAAAAACAGCCAACTAAAGTAAGTTAGAGTTCACAGAAAATCCATGAAATCTCAGTCTCCTGCTAAAGCCTCAATATTTTTACTGCATATCTGACCAAATTAGCTTTTCAGCCATTCTGGAGTTTGTGAATCTAATGCTAATTAACAAAAATGTAACATCTACCAGCGGGCAGGAACACAGCTGCAGAGATCCATCTCGGACCTAAACTCTGAAGTTACTGAGAAGCACCCAGCAGAGCAATAGCTTCACACTGTCATTTTCACATTGATAAATATCTTGAGCTTTGAGTTTCCATCAGAAAAAGACAATACAGAAACAGCCACTGGAATTGTTATATCCAAAGGATTCCAAGATGAAGGAATTAACCTGTTGGTGTCTGTGCTGTTTCTCTGGCAGGTTGCCTTTGTGAGCAGGCTCTTGTAGGATCAGGCAAGAACCACAAGGAAAAACAGTAAAACCAGAGTAGTAGTGGTGAAAAAACAGAGTAGTAGTGGCGAAAATCAGCTTGACCCATCCTGAAACTGAATCCTGAGCATCAGAACTTGGTAATCCTTGGCAAGATCTAGTAGCTTGGTTTGTTTCATGGAGTTCAAATGCCTGGCAAAATATCCCAGACTGGATGCAACATCTCAACAAACTAGAGTGGAATAAAAGGATGCAGCAGAGTATTTCCAAACCATCATGCTCATCACTGCACTTCTCTTTTGTTAAAGCAAAGTTACTTTCAGGACAAACTGAAAATCCAGTAAGTGACTGGCAGACTGGAGTTATACCACGATGTACTGCTGCTGCTTCCAAAACTCCACCAAGAGGAGCAACTCCACTCCTCATGAGCTACAGCAAAAGTGGTGAAGGGTCTCTTGAGAAAAATTAAAAAAAAAAACCAAAAAAACCCACAACAAACATGAACACCAGAACGAAGACTAGGCTGAAGACTTCCATGAGATTACACAAAACCAAACATAATCCAGCTTCTTCCCAGGAGGAGGACTTACATCAAAGACTGTTGCACTCTCCCTCCCCTGGGAACTATAACGGGGATTAATGAGGAGAAATTGGTAGAGTGAACACAGGGGAAAAAAACACAGAAATTATTTCTTATTAAAATAACTTGAGTTCTTTCAGAAGGCACAGCAATTGTAAAATTGCCAGATCTATACAGCAAGAAAGACCCTGAAAAAAAGGTTTTCACTACAAGTTGACAGTCTCTCATGCTAAGAAATTATGGAGGCTAAATAAATTTATACTAGTTACTCATTTTGACTTCAGAATTTCATTAGGAGTTACACAGTGGGGATACAATAAATGCAGGGTATGAAAAAAAAAATATTAAAAGATCAACTTAATAAAAACCACTTGTGGTTCCTGGGACAGGCACAGGAACCAGGCAGGCTACAAGCTTCTGTGCTTTCTTCAGGCTGCAGAAGTGTCACAGGGATCAATGAGCCTTTAGAAGCCCCACTCCCTTGGAAGCCAAACAATCACATAGTGTGCTAGGGAGCTGAGAAACCCTTTGTCACCCCTGGCATACCAGATGCCCAGCTTTCCTCTGAGGAAACAGAAACACCATCACAGACTTTCCAAGGACACTTTAAGCTTCCAGGGGAGTCCCTGCCCCACTGCTGCAGACAGGGATATCCTTTGGACGGCTCTATACGCACCAGCAGCTCCCATTGACATCTGCACAACTGCACAGCCCAGCACAGGCAGCATCCACAGTGATCATCTCTTCAAGGAGCACAGAAATCCCCAGAGAAATATCCTTCACTCTCAGAGAGCTAAGAAAGCTTTAAAGTTTCTTCAAGTTGTATTTTTTTAAAGTAGATGCAACACTTGGGAAAAAAAAACAAACCCGTCCATTAACTAGCTTTTGTTCAATCTTACTTAAAACTATATCCAAGTATTTCCATTAAAAAGACAGACTGAGGTATTAAACTACAAAATTTTAATTTTCATTGCAATGATGGATTCAACTGATATTGCATCAAAATTACCTCATTTCTGCATTATAAAACAGCCTGAAGTCAAGTGAGGGAAAAATCCAAACAACTGCATATAAAAAAATACCATGAGTTGGAGCTCAGCTGCTGACTGACATCCTTGAACTCAGTATAAATGAGCAGCCCCTTCATCTGTCCTGAGGGATATTCACTTCCCAACAAGGCAGCAGATAACCTACCATCTTTCCCAGCAGCCCAGTAATTGAAGTTGGCCTCAATTCAAAGTTCTCTTGAAAAAAAAGAGGGTTTATGTTCACCAGAAAACTATCTCTAGCCCTACTCCTTTTCACTACTACTTCATTACTCACTGGGATCATGTCCTTCTTTGAGACTTCAAATACTCTGACCCACAATCCTGTGAGTGAATAGTTAAGTTTTTTTCCCTCCTCCGCCTCAAAAGAAATTTAATCCCTTCAGTCCCCAAAGGGCTCCAGAGAGCACTGACAAGCAGCAAAGCACAGAAAGGCACAGAGCAAGGTGCCAATACAGCAGGCCTGAAAAGCCAGTAGCAGAAAGAGCAACTGGGTTGTAGTTTTGCTTTTAAGCTTATTAATGAGCTAGGCCAAAAACTGCATATCAAACTCAGAATTTAAGACATCGCAATAAATTTGATTTAGAAGCAACCCAAACTAAGCTCTGAGGTCCCCTAGGAGACTCTGGGGGCAGCGAGTGAGACCACAGCCCACGCACCTGGCAAATCATACCTCAAACCTAGCATGAGAGAGGCGCCTGGCTGCAGCACATAGTTCTGGAGTTTGAAAAGAGTGTAAAATGCTGACTCCAGGAGGGATATGAAGTAGAAGCTGTTCTTGGCAATTACTGTAAATGAACCCTCACTGGCTCAGCCAGTAGTGGTGCAGGAAGCTCCCGGTGAGGACTATCTCACCTCCAACCCAGCTGGGACAGGCATTGAAAGGGCAATACTAGCAGCAAACCTTAAACACTATTTCCTAAAAAGGCTGCTTTTGATCAGTGCTGTAAAGCAAGAAAAAAGCTGATCAGTGCACTGCAACACATGAGCTGATAACCAGGACTAGGAGTGATGGATGCAAATTGGAAGAGGGGAGATTCAGGCTGGATATGAGAAAGAAGTTCTCTCCAGTGAGGGTGGTGAGACACCCAGAGAAGTTGTGGATGCCCCATCTCTGGAGGTGTTTAAGGCCAGGCTGGATGAGGCATTGAGCAAACTGGTCAAGTGGGAGGTGGCCCTGTCAATGGCAGGGGGGTTGGAACTAAACGATCTATAAAATCCCTTCCAAACCAAACCATTCCATGATTCTAACATTCTTCAGGCTGACAGAACATTAATGCCTCTCAATCACTGCTGGTATAGTTACCACCAGACCCACTCGGGGAGGCCGGGTTTCACCAGTAAACACCAATTTACAACATCCGTTTATACGTCACATATAGCTCAAGGATGCCCTGACATCAATAAAAATACATTCAACCAAATCCTCGAGCTCAGCGAAGTTTTAGGACAGAACTTTGTTCGTCAGAAGAAAAAGGCCTCGCCCCAGCCTGCCCAACCAGACTTTCCTCGCCGCTGCTCAAAGCGGTGCCACCGGGAAGAGGGATCGCAAAGGGATGCGCCGAGCTGGAGCGCGACGGGGCTGTCACACGGAGTGACGCCACAGCCGCCTTCGCCACTCCAGGCCCGGCGGGGACAGTGGGATCCCTGGGGAGGGGCTGGGGAGTCTCGGGCAGGGGCTCTGCCACTCCCAGCAGCGCCCTGACAGCGTGAAAGCATCAGGCTGTAAAATACAACCACAGACACAGGTCTGGGCCCACTCAGAGCCCCGCCAGCCCCCCCGCTTCGGGCGGCCGCGCCCGCAGGACCTGTTGCCGGGACCCGGCCCGGCCTCTCACCGCGCTTGTTCTTGGTGCCGTGCTTGCGGGCAGCCGCCAGCTCCTGCTCGATCTTCTTCTCCAGGAACTCCTGCTTCTTGCTGAGCATCTCCTCCGTCTCCCGGAGCCGCTGGATCGCCTCTTGTGGGGACGGGCCCTTCCCGGCGCCCTTCCCGCCGGCGCCCGTCCCGAACAGCTTCCCCAGGAGCCCCGACATGTTTGTGCCGCGCCAGACCGGGCCGCCGAGGCCACGCTGTGAGGCGGGAGGTAGAGAAGACAGCTGTAGAGCACCAGAACCCGCTTCCCCTCACTCCGTGTTCCTGTCACACACCCAACCGCCGACCGGGCCGCAGCACCGTCCGGACCCCTCCCCGCACCCCACGCCCTACCGCCCCCGCACCGCCTACGGCTCCCGGCGTGCCCTGCGGCCCAACGCCGCGCCGCCGGGCCTGGACCGCCCGAAAGGGCTGCTGGGAGATGTAGTGCCCACCGCGGCTGGGCGCAAAGCACCACGGGAACGTGCTGCTGGGCGAGCAGAACCCGGAAGTGGCTTCTGGAGCTGAGGGGGCGGAAAAAGGAAGCGGCGCCATGGCGGGCCCGACCTTCAGCGCTGGCTCCGCCGGGAACTGGGGAGGGCCTGCCCCGCCTCCAGGCCTCATCGGGCTGATATCGGGGCCCGCGGTGGCTCTGGCCGGAGGAGCAGGGCTGCGAGGAGATTCCCGTGGGCGCCGCCCTCCTCAGCCACTGGAGGAGGGGCAGGTCTAAGGGGAGCTCTCGGGAAATCACCTCCTGACCCGTTGCTAGTCAAACATTTAAATCCAGCATCACGACTGCTCAATCAGCATTGACTCATTGTGTCGGTAGTGACTAATTGTGAGCTCCCTATTTCCTGGGCCCATCCCCAGTAGCAGAGGCTGTAAGGATTTCTCTCGGTGCCTCTGTGAGATCGGTGCCTGCGCAGTGTCCAAGCTCTGACCGAGAAACTGAGCCCTCAAGTGCCTCAGCAAGGTACCAGCCCTCACAGGATACTTCTCACTACCGTGTCATTTCGTTGTGCGTGACCTCTGTCAACTGTAAAATTCTCAAAAAACCCCATCTCACAGGGGTGTGGTGAAAACAATCTCAACTTGACAATGGTTGTGTTCACTGATGTAAGTCACTCAAGAAAATAAATCATTGCATTTGAGCAGGGTTGAACTAGTTGATGCTCTCTAAAACCAGCCAGTATATGTGCACCAAAAAGCAAAGGGGGAAAATGAAGCAAGAGAGGAAAAGCAGAGCACTGGATAAAACTTGATTAAATAACAGCTTCTGGAGGAATGTCCTCTCTGTGCCCTCTTCTCTTTGACCACCCTCTTGGTAGAAATTTCTTTAGATCAAGTCAGAAGTTGCCATGTTTGAACATGACCCTCACATCTGATCCCTGTGCACCTCTAATATCTCTGCACCTTCTCCACCCCATCCCTGAATCTCCTCATGCCTCAACAACCCTCTGCTCCCAGCCTCCCCTTGGAAACACCCTGCTCCAGTTCCGGACACCAGCCCACAGTAGGAGGCAAAAAAAGTGAAATGGACAAGAAGTGAGTTAGAAAAGTGAGTGAGCCAAGTGGTAGGACCCATCCTGACAGGGCCTGTGAGTCTTCCAGGGTGACAGCGTAACCCATCATTAGATTGGGTGCAGTCTGGGAGCACATGCCATGAGGAGGTGATGCCCCACTGGGCACAGCTCCAGCACACAGTCTCTGTATGCTGCTGTTTTTGAGATTGGAGCAGAATCCATGGGAAGGAGACAGAAGAGCACCTTGAGGTGAAGTGATGGGCTGGAGCACAGGCAGGTTACAGGCAGACAACAGAATCAGGCCAGTCATACAGTAACACTGAGCTGACTGCTTCAGCAGTCAGAAAAACTCACCATTCCCTGAGATGGCAAGGCAGAGGAGCTCACAGACAGAGTCTGGGCACCCAGGATTGACTGAACTCCTCTGCTCTGCAGCACCCTGGGACAAACAGGCTGGAAATGCAGCATTTTGCATCTACAGACAACTTAGCAACTTGTCACACAATTTTACCAGGGAAAGCTCCACTCAGGTGGCCTGCACATGGAGCAGGAAGAAAGCACAGGGTAACAGAGCAACCTCCTTCACCAGCAATGGTAATGATCAGTTCCTGGGTCTGAGATTCCCACTTGGGAAATGAGGGAGGAGAAGCCAAGCGGACAACAGAGACAGACCCAGTGACACCAGACTTTCTTGCTCTGTAACCACACCAACCCACTCCTGCCAGTGACCCACTGAAACTGGAACAACCAGCCCATGGAACTGCAGGCTGGGAAGCAGCCAACAGAGAAGCAGACAGAAGTACCTTGCAGCACCCAGCACCGAGCTGGTGCTAAATAACAGGCTCAAGGAGTATCACTGGTGTCACCACTTCACACAGGCCTTAATCTGCCTTACTGGACAGTGTCAAATTTAGCTGTCTAAGGCATTGGAGATCCTCAGATAAGGAGAAAAAACATGGAAAGAACCCAGACTGTGTAAGGAATACCAACCAGCGAGAAGAGCCAGCACACACAGGTGCTATCACCCACCAACTCCATACAGCACAGGAACTCCATGGTGTTTATAACAAGTCTAGTACAGACAAGGTGAACTTTCTATGGATTGAGACAGAAGAGAAAGATACCAGAGGTTAAGTCTATCAGGGGATTTCTGAACAATGCTCCCAAAGGATCTCAGGATGAACTTGCTTCCACTAGGAAGGATCAACTGTTTGCTCTTGGAAAGGCCACCCAAATAACAGGCAATACAGTTTTTAGGGCAGAAAAACCACAGATGGGACAGGCTGTGATTTGCAAAGCCACCCGATTTCAATGGCTCTGTTTGTTGCAGGTGTGCATGCTCCTCCTCCTTTCCCGGATTCAGAGATCTTAGTCTTTCTCAACTTAGGATGTGATAACAGAGCTGTTCTCTTCAGCGCCTTGTAGCACTTGGTGGCTTTCAAGCAGTCCTCTACCCAAGGACTGGAAGAACAAGTGGAGATGAAACCCATTCTCTCCCATTTCCATCTGCTTTCCCACAAGAGCTTTGGTCTTTTTCACTGGGATAAATTTCAGCACTAAGTCTGACGGCCCCAGCAGCAGCCTCAGCCACACAGTGGCTCTACACATTATCACTCTGTGGTTTGGATGTAAACAGGGACAGCCAGCATGGCACAGTGGTCATCTGAGGCAGTCTGCAGCTCTGCCAGGGCCAAATTGGATGCAATGCTGTTGGGTTGTCCAGGAACAAGGTCTGAGTCAGCAGCTCCTGACCCACCAACCACAATGGACAGGAGAGCATCCGACTCCTGGAAGGGTTCTTTGCTAGGGCCAACAGCAGGGGTGCTTTCCCCAGCAGCTCCACCAGTGTCCTTCAGCTCCGTCAGCCCCAGTGGGTTGGGGAGGGAAAGGGCCACCTTGCGCCCCCGTGCCACCTGTTTCCTCTGGGGCTTTCTAAGCTGCAGCTCTTTGTCCTTGGGTGAGCCCAGCCGGCACTTGTGGTCCTTCATGTACTTGTGGCGTGTGAAGCCTTTGCTGCAGGTAGGGCAGCGGTACTTGTAGTTGCCGGTGTGCGAGCGCTGGTGCTCCATCATGTGGGCTCGGCGGCTGAAGGACTTGTTACAGTACTGGCACTTGTGGATCTTCATACCTGCAGAGAGCACAGGAGGAGAGACAGCTCAGTTACAGACCCTAATGCAGATCCTCAGGAAAACCTGCACCACACTGAGGGTGTAAATGACAGATTCATCTCCTCTTCCAAGATGTTCCTTGGTAGCGGGGAGAAGACACTGTGGCAGGCAAATTTGCAGTTAGGAAAGCTTGAGTGGCTGTAGCTATGCTTCAAATCCCAAGAATGTGAGATCATATTGAACAGACCATTGCACATATTCCATTGACAGCAAGCTTGCAGGCTCTGCTGACTGATTTATATTGCCTTGGAAAGACCAATGCTTAGACACAGCTGTAAACTCAAGTCATTAAACAGGCCTGCAGCAACTGAGATAAAAAATAGAATTTAATCCATTATGCTAGAAGTTTACCTGGGAAATGCTGCACCACAGGCAGTGGGAAATTCTCCCACAGGAAATTACAGAGCAGCTGTGGCAGCCGAGCAGCAGGAGGGGCACTGCAGGAAAACACTTGCAAGGAACAGCTTGCGCTTCTGGGGGTGTAAAGGAGAAGCACTTTACAGCTTGTTCTCCATTTCTCAGGCTCACTCCTTCTGTAACACACACCTGCCTCTCCACAGAAACCCCAGCCACTATCAAGGTAGGCAGAGCTGCACTTACCCGAATGGGACAGGATGTGAGCCTTCAGCTTGTCCGGCCTGTTGAACTCTTTATTGCAACCCATGTGGTTTCTGTAAGAACAGCAAATGATAGCGAGCAGCATGAGTCGGCTGGGAACGACCCTTAGAAATCTGGGCTTCTCTGATTCCTACCTTAGCTCCTCCACTGCCAAGATCTTTTGGAGATACAGCAGTCAGGAAGACCTGGGCAACCCTGGACTTTGTGGTCAAATAATACTCCTTCTCTTCCCCAGTCCTTCCTAGGTAGGACCTCAGATGCCTCTCATTAAAGTAGGCATTATTTTAAAGGGCTTGATGAACTGAGATGAAATCATGTATCCCAAGAGCAAGTAATGACAAAATGGGACTACAGGGCACACAGTATTCCCACCACCCCAACCAGCAGATGATTGGTAGATGCCACACATGTACCCTAAGGTACCTGCAGGAAACATTCCTTCCATCCCAAGCCCCATTCCAGCCCCATTAAGACAAACTACCATGACAGAGACAGGCTACATACGAGAATGGGCATTTGTATTTCTTGAAAGGTTCATGGATCAGCATGTGTCGCTTGAGTTTGTCTTTCCGATTGAAAGCTGCATCGCACACTGAGCACTTATAGGGCTTTTCACCTGGATAAAAAAAGAGGTGTAGTCAGGGAGATTCTGGTCACACACAGAGTGCACTGTGGCAGCAGAACCACTCTCAGCTTCTCTTTATGCTTTCAAAGTTTTCCTGCCCTGCCTGATGGGTAAATGGGGGGACACAATCCATCCTGTATTCTACTCCCACTCTCCTTAGCTTCTGCAAGCACAGGCAGTGGGAAGGCCACTTCTGTTTCCTACTTCTAACTGGTGCATGAGGCTGAACCAAAGCCACAAAAGTCTCAAACCCCATGTTACTACAAGTGACTCAGAGGCAACCCTGTCCTTCTGGCTATCAAGAAAACAGCCAGGGCACTACAGAGTGCAGCAGGGACTGTTGTACAGAAACAGTGAGTGCCATATTGTGGGATGGGGAGTAGGAGAGGGTGTACCCGAGTGGATGTGGGCGTGCAGCTTGAGGTAGTGCTCCCGCCGGAAGAACTTCTTGCAGATCTGACACTTGAACTTGCTGCCCCCACCATGTGTGGGGATGTGGCGGCGCAGGTACCTCTCACAGGGGAACACCTATGATCATACAGAAACAAAGCTAAGAGCCAGCAGCACACAAAGGACATCACTGAGCCTGCATAGGACATGTGACCTGAAGAGAAAGCATGAGAAGCTCATGGTGACTGCTTTCTTGGAAAGGAAAGCAGTAAGGAATCCTTTAATATGCAAAAGGAAAATATAGAGAGTGCTTTAAAAAAAAATAAACAACAAAGAAACAAACAAAAAATATGCCAGCAGCAAGGAACCTGTTCTGTGGGAAGACAGAGAACTGGAGGCCAGGACTGCAAATTGCCTTTGCCTCTCTGCAAAAGCACCTCATGAACTGCCAGTCCATACTGAGGTAGATAGGGAGAGGAAAGGGAGTTGCCATCCCCCTTAAAGCCTGAGCTACATGTCTGGGACCCCTCAGATGGTGGTCACCTCTACCCACCTTCTGGCAGTGAGGGCATGGGAAGTTGTGCGTTGCTGTCTGCAGATGGTGCTCCAGGGCTTCTGGTGTGGAGTACTTATTGACACACTTCACACACCTGCATGAGGAGAGACAGGACAGAGGCTGTGAATAGGGCTCCCCCCCTGCCAGGCCCAGCAAACCCCACAGCCACCTTCTAGGTCAATTTCTGACAGGGTCAGTTTGGCACCACCATCCAGGTGCTCCAAAACCTCAGCAACCCACATGGCCAAATCACACTCACACTTGGCATCCTTTAAGAGGGGGAAGATGCTGGGAAAACTGTATGGAGAAGCCTTCACATTTCTAGCATTCCTCTCCACAGACACCTATGGGAACACCAGGGACCCAAGCATATATTCCACATTGCCTTCTCATAGAGACAAGTCCAGGTAATGACTTAACCTTGCTTAAAACACCTTCTTTCACCTTCATTGCATGAGGATGGCAGCTACAAGTGAGGGAGTGGAGAGTGGAAGTTATGGTTAAGGCAAGAAATAGCAGATTATTTATTCCATGAAGTTCCCAGCTGACTTCAGTATCCTCTAGGCTTCCTGCTCTTTCTGCACATGTCTAAAACTCCAGAGAGCATTCTGTGGAACTTCTCACTCTTTCCCTCTATGTTAATAAAAAAGTTTGCCCAGGTAATAAAAGCTTTTGCAGCAAAATCAATCATTTTACCTAGATACAGCCTCTACAACCCATACAACCTTTGCTTGCAGGTGTTTAGGAATCACAGAGGACAGATGGGACAGTGATTCCTTGGGTCTCTTCCCCAGCCCAGCACAGGTTCAGTTTTGCCCACTTCATTCTTGACTGGTGACAAGAGAATTTGCACTGCTGGAATCTTCACACATAACTAATCTCAGCTTCTCACTCTCTTTCCAAAAGGTTCTTTGCATTCAAAGTGCCTCACCTTAGCAGCCCTGAGAAGAGGTCCCCCATTTAACCACCTGGGTGCCCAAAAAAACTGTGGACACTGAAGATGAGGCCCCCTCTTCCCTCTAATGTCCCCGCCACTCAGCCAAACACACTCTGCACCCACTCACTCCTACAAGCCTTGTGAGCACCGATTGCTACTGTACTTGTACACGGCCACATCCTTCTTGGGGCTGTGCTGGGGCAGCAGGCTGTGGGAGTACTGATGGACACCCAGCTCATACAGGGAGGGGAAGTCCTTGCTACAGAGGTGGCAGCGATAACTCAGCTCCTCCTGGTGGCTTTTGATGTGCTCAAGGAAGGACTCCAGCTTCTGGAAGGTCTGAGCACAGGTCTTCACCACACACTTGTACACCTGAGCAAAGAGGGGAGAGTGACTGGAGCAGCAAACCAAGGAAACAAACATGAAAAATACTCTGCCACAGACAGAGTGGCCTTCCCTTTTGGAAATCATTGCCTCTGGGTCATCTCCAGAGTGGGACCACTGCAACTTGGCTCACTAAGCTGATGTTATGAGCTGAGAAGCACCACAGTTCCCACAGCATCCCACCATGCCCACAGCCATAAGGCTGTTAGGACTCTGTTGGGACACTGCAGTGAAACCCTCTCTGCAGCAGGACACACTGTGATTAAGAAATATAAAAACCATCCTCTTCCTCAGTGGCCTTCCTCCCAGAGGAAGAATCTTCAAAGAACAGTGCAGAGCAGCTCAACATCAAAACATGCCTGACAGCCCTAGGTGAAGACAATGGCAGAACATGCTAGGAACTGAACATCTGCAAATGTGAATTTGCCAGGGCACTCTCTGAAAAGCAAGGTGGGAGAAAGACAGGCTGGTGTCAGTATCCAAACCCACTTGAGTGGCTGAGACGACAAGCACCTCAGCAGTGACTGTCCCATGTCCTGACAGATGCCACCTACACTGCAAACTCTGGACTTTGCTTGTTTTTTCTCTACCCACCCAGACCTGTTCAGCTGACTTCTCCTTCAGCAGGGTGAAGGCAGCAGAACACAGCAGCAACCCAGACATGCAGAGAGCTGAGCTGAATGTGAAGTGCTGGCAGCTTTACAGAGCAGAAGGCTCAGGACTGATCCTGGGAGGTAGTGCACTGTACAAACCCTGTCCCAGACTCACCATGAACACAGGGCAACTGCTGTCCCTACCTGCTCATTCTTGTGCTGCGTCATGTGCGATTTGAGCTGGAAATAGGTGTTGAATTTGCTGGGGCAGAACTGGCACTGGTAAGAGCTATCGATCAAGACAACCTGCTTGGCTTCCAGTTTGCCTGTCTCGCTCTCATCCAAGGGGGTCATGTCCTGGGGTGGTTCTGCAGTGTTCCTCGAGGGCTGAGTCAAACCTGGAGAAAGGGTGAAGGAAAATCAAAGCCTGCCATGAGAGCTCTGGAAGGTGCTATGAACATTGAACAAGACAACACCAGGCCTGGCTCTGGGGCCAGGCTCTTCCTCCTTTTCAAAGACAGATTCTTTAGATCAGATGAATCTTGCTCTCTAACAGAGTAGATTTAAGCATGTCTACAGATTATTGAGGGTTCTATCTTCCTCTCCTTGACAAATTCTCTTTTTCCAGGGACCTAATTCTGCCCTGTGGCAGTCAGCCAGGCAGGCCCCCACCAGGGAACCACAGACAGATTTACTCTCATCTCTGTCAGATGAGAGGTAAGATACAGCCAGAAGTGCATAATAGTCCATGACATCTGCATGGAGCAGCTCCTTGATATGATATTGTCACAGAGGTCCCTCCCAGCAGGACTGAGGCGATCAGCTGAAAGAGCATCCAGACATAGTCTGCCAGCAAGGAGCTCATCTCTGCCTCAAGTATTAGCAGCTGGACATCAAGGACAGACCAAGCCCAGGTATGACTTGCACACTGCAAACACAACAGAGCACTGGGGCTATGAGAAATCACCAGCTTGTCCATCCTTTAAACCAGAGCTTTCACTTGTAGCTCAGGTGCTGCCAGGGAAAGGGAAGTGGGAAGACATCTCACTCTGTCTCCACGCACACACTGGTAGAGTGTTTGGATTGGCTACATCCTGATTTCACTTTGGCTGGAGGTACCCAAGAATGGACTTGCCAGAAGGAATCTAGTAAATATGACTCACTTCTCTAGTGTGTGCCACCCAAACCCCATGGGAGGAACACTAACAGCACACAGCTCCTGCCTTCCCTCCCTCCCTGCATGGAGTTGCAGAGATGTGCAGACTCCTCCCACCACTGCTCTGCCCCTGACACATGCCATCCCCAGGTAGCAAACCTGTGCTCTCCTCATCCTCCGTCTGGTTTGGATTCAAGGCCATGACCTGCACTGTGATGGAGTTGCGGGAGATGGTGCATCCCAGCCCTGGAGGCCACACTTTATGTGTTTGCATGTGCTTCTTCACATTGGACTTCTGGGCAAAGGCTCGGCCACACACGATGCACTGGAAGGGCTTCTCACCTGTGTGACTGAAAGCAGAAGGCACCATGTCAGCAGCCAGCAGAGAGGCTGCAGCCCCAGGGATGGGCTGTGGTGGGGGGGCTGTGCAAGACTGTGCTACACACTCTGCTTGGCAGAGCAGCACCTGGACCACATAAACAAGGGCTTTGAGACCTGATTAACCAGAGAAAATTGAGAGGCCTGGAGAAACAATCACAGTCTGAGGATGACAAGGAATCAAAGGAAGATGTGGGAGAGATCTGCAGCATTCACTATCAGGAATTCCATGGTCCTTGGGGATCCCCTCACTTTCTCAGATTTCATCCTTCACTTGCCTGCACACACATCTTTTCTAGCTTGCAGCTCCTTGATCTCCCTGAATTTTGCCTTCCCTGTCCACAGCAGAAAGGTCTATCTACTCTGCCCTTCTGCTTCAGGAGGAACAGTAGACTCTAACATAGGAAAGGAAGCAAAACCATTGCTTCTTCCTTCTCATCTCTCCCGAGTCCACCAGATTCCTCCTTTCCAGACAAGATTTCTCTCACAAGAGGACTCTATACAGACAACAAGCTTGGCTTACAGTTTGATAACACCAGCAAATACAAAGGCTGTGGCTTGCTAAGGAGGGAAAGAAGAGGAGAGGGCAGAGGCAAGCAGTGGACATGCTGCTGCTCCAACCATCAGGTGACAAGAAGTCTGGTTTTCAAGGTCACCAGTGAGGAAAAGAAGTCTGCAATCCCAGCCCATAATCAGCTAGAAAATTACATCCATGATGAAACCCTCACTCTACCCAAGGGGGAGAAGGTGTCCTGGAGGAAGTGGGATGAACAATCACCTCTCAGCAAAGACTCTGGGAGATGACAAAGGCAAGACATTTGCACAGACACTCTCAGCAGGGCCATGCCCATCTCCCCCACACCCACCTCATCACATCTGGGCTTAGCAGCACCATTACCTCCTGATGTGCTGCTGCAGATCAAAGTTCTTGGTAAAGGCCTTGTCACAGTAAGTGCATTTCAGCTTGGGGGACTTGGATTTGCCTGAAAGAGCAAGAGCACACACAGGAATGAGATGATGTGTTGCAGCCCTGTCCCACTCCCTGCACCACACCAGGTCCTCACCCAGGGTGAGTCTGGTCCAGAACAAGAATAAAAGACTCATGAAAGAGTAAGATCTGCCTGGCCAGACCAGGAAGAGGTTATGGGCACAAATACGTATTTCATATAACCTGAGCTAATTCTGCAAGTACTGAGAAGAGGAGTAGCAGAGAGGACAGGGCATCCCCTCCAGCCATTAACCCCTCTGGAGACCCTTCCAACCACCTACTTTAAAGGCATGTGGAGCATTGGGAAGATGAGATTAGTGAGAGGAAGTGCCCCAGCTCTGTCAGTCTCCAATGAACTTACCAAGGTCAGCTATCAGCCAGAGCAGAAGAATATTTCTCCCACCCAGAAAGGTCAGTCATGTCTTTTATCTACCATGATGGGATATAAGCAAATGGAAAACGGCACAACCATAGCCTGCTCTAGAAATTCTAGACTGAAAGCTGCAGCCCACACTATCATTCACACATTATTTGCAGAGGCAAATGTTAAGCTTTAGCATCTGTATGGCTCTCACTGCAGAGCCCCAGCACTCCTGGGGAGGAAGACCTGTGGCTCGCCTTCCCCTCACACCTGTCAGGTCCCTTCTCACTCAGCTGCTGTGCTTGCATCACACCAACAATGGGCTGGCTACTTATGATCCAGTGCTCCTCTATCCTGTAATGGGACATATCCCTGGCAGGGGGTAGGTGTCATCTCTTCATAGGCATTGAAACAGAGAGCAGGGATGGGACAGCTGGGCTCTCAAGGAGAGTTGAGGCCCAGCCCACATCTCACTCACCAGCCCTGCAGCTGGGCAGATTTCCTTGGGTCAAAACAAACCAAGCTGTAACACCTCACAGGACTTCCCTATTTTAGGTGTGATCCAATAAGCACACAAACACTTAGATTCAGCAGATTTAGCTTGCCAATGCAGAAGCACAGTGACAGTCCTTTCACTCAGAGGTGACAGCCAAGAAGCACATCAACACCTCAGCCTGCTTTTGGTAGCTTCGTGCAGGACATCATGTTCCTCCTCAGGAACTACTTTTCATGAATTATAGAGCTCCATAGCCCACTACAGAGTAAGGCTGGCCAACAGGGCATGTGCTGTAAGGACACTCACCTTCCTGCAGCCCACTCTCATTTTTACAGTGTTGACTTTTGGCCATGGAGGTGGAATCAAAACCAATCACATCCCCTTCTCCTGCACCCGTCAAAGATGTGGGAGTGCTGGTGCTCTTGGACTTGAAGCCCTGCTTGCCAGGGCTGTAGATGGGAGGAGAAGGATACACAGGACTTTCCACACACTGGCTTGGTACCTGCAAGTGTATAAATTGTCAGAAGAAACAAGTTTGTTATACAAAGCCATACCGGGCTGAGTTTTCTGCCTCCTGACAACCTGCATAAAATTTCTGGTTCATCAGTTCAACAATGTATCTCTAACTAAAACTAACACTTTGCACTGTGTGAAACACTCACACTGAACATCACAAAGTATCAATGAGATATTACAGAACAAGATAGCAAAGAAACACTACGAAAGAGCCATCTAATCCCTCATCTATGTATTTCACCTAGAAGAATTTCTCATCCCTCTGCACAGGGATCAGCACTGATCCTGTAGCGTCACACCATCCCTGAAGGTAGGACCTCCAGGCCCTGCTGTCTCCCCCAGCAGGACAGCAGAAGGGAAGGAAAGCAGAAGCAAATGCCAAGTGGCAAAGCACAGCTATCTAGGTATTATAAATAATAGAAAAGGACACTTAAAGAAAAAGATAGGCATCAGTCTGGGGTGAGAAGGTTTGAGGGTGTTTCTGCTGCCCACCCTGATAAATACAGAGCACTAGGTACCAATTTCCCTTTCCATTTCTGATCTTTGACACTTCCAGGTCAAATGCCAGTGACAAATCTGTTCTACCCAGGGGTTTGCAATGTGAATGGCAACACTAACATGAGGCTGTGAACAGCTGACTCACTGGTAAATCCACTCCTGTGTGTGCCTCTCTAGGAGACGCTGCTTTGCCAAGCTTGCTAATTGACACTCAGATTAAATTTTTCTTTCCTCTTAAGCTCGCAGAGCACAGGCTGCAGCTCTGCATCCCTCTGGGACATAAGCTCCTACACCTCATCATCACCAAGCCCTCACACCCTCTTCAACAGTTTTCATGTTCCCAAAATCCCTGTAATCTTTCCAACATCCTTCTGTTCAGCACCTTCTCCTATAGGAAACAATCATCATCAAACAATCTAACACATCTTCCCAGGCTCTAATCCCACATTTCTAGCACAGTTGTGTCAGAAGAGGCTCAGCAGGACAGAGCCTCTGTGGCAGCCCTGGGCCTTACCTCCATGGGCGGGTAGGGCGGCATCCCCAGCGTCGGGATCTCCACTGCACTGTTTGGTGCCAGAGGTGTAGGTGCACTGTACACTTCCACCACCCCACTGCCACTGCTGCTGGGCTGCCCCGGAGCCCCCATGCTTGGAGGGGCAGGTGGAGGAGGCTGAGGAGGGGGGGCCGGTGGGGGAGGTGGAGGTGGGGGGGGCTGGGGGGGGTATCCAGATCCAGGGTGCATACTCAAGCTGCTCTAAAACCAGAACAGGGAGAGAGAGACAAACAAGTTGTTGAAAATGCAGCACTGCTCTAGCAGCTACCAGTTGGAGGGACTGCTCCCTCAAATATCTTCCCAATCCAAATTGAAAACAGCACCTGCAGGAACACTGTGTCTCAACACACCACATCACTATTCAAAACTGTCAGGCTCAATCAGACTGTGCTTGTGTTACCTGTCGGTAGACATCATCTCCTCTAAAACTCCACTGCTTTTTTTGCCATTTTAGAAACTTTAAATCCATCTGTTACAAACTAAACATGTCCACCCTAGCCAGCCCTGGAGAGAGCCCAAAACAACCATGCCATGGAGCAAACCAACAAGGGCTCTAGAATCCATCCATTGTATGGGGGGCTCCACAAAAAGCTGGAGAAACCATATTACAAATACTTGGGCATCCAGAAACAAAGACAATAGAAGAAAATGAGCCTCGGAGCTACCTTGTTATTTATCTGTAACTCCTCCCCTGGCCTGATATCACTTTGAGAGGGTGTCCAAGACTCAGCATCAAAGCAGGTCTCCAAAGTCTGATTGCCATACAGGAGCCCATGCAGTGGGACTACCCAGGCCCTGGCTTGCTTCTTACCTGTGCTGCAGGCTGCACCGTGGGCATGGGCTGGTCCAAGGATGTAAAAGCAGACATGGCTGACATAAGCACCTCATCGCTAACTAAGATGTTCCCCTGCACCAGAGTCTGGATCAAAGGTGATGGGGGAACAGTGATGTATGTAGAAATTTGCTGAAAATAAAACAGAATGCATTATTGACCAGTAACAGGAAAAAAACCCAAACAAACTAAAAACCTTGGAGTGTCTGCTTTCACAGCCTCTGCTTAGTTGATGTGGTACAGTAACTATCTGCAGGTTCCTGCGAAGTCCATGGTAATTTCTAGCCATAACAATAAGGAAAGTCCAGGAACCTTCTTCAGAAAAGGCGGGTAACAATATCTCAACAGCCTGGGAAAGCACCCACTGCCTACAGTCCAAATCAGGGGTTATTAAGCAGGATCCAGAGGACAAACTGGACACAGAAAAGCACAGGCCTTTCCCCTATGTTAACTAGAAGAGAGCAGTTGGTTTGAATCTGCTTCAGAAACCACTATGACTGCAGGAACAGGATGTATCATGCACAAGGGACTTGCTCCTCAGAAGTCTATCAGGAAGGAGAGTTACTCCAGAGAGAATATTCCCTTAATGCTCATCGCATCACATTATTTGGGCTTCTCTGCAGGAGACAGAGAGAAGGTATGCAGGGATGCCAGACATTACCCATGAGCCACACCAGGGCCTGGAGAACAGCAAGAGCCAGCCATTCCACTCCAAGCAGCACAGAGCATGCACCCAGGCTGTGATGCCAAGGCTCTTCAGTGGAACCAAAGTCTGGCTGTAGGACAGATAAAAAATAAAATCCCTCCAGTCCTGAAAAAAGGGCTATCAGACACTTATGCCAGAACACACCTCAATGCAGGGAGCCAGGCAGCTTCAACCATAAAGTCAAATGCCAATAGGACCACAACTGAGCTTCCTAGAAGACAGGTCAATCATAATCCCCATAGGATTGCCTGCTCCCAAACCCAAGATGACAGAGTGGCAAAGCCTCTGCCTGCATCTCAATACCTGTCGGCTGGCACTGGGAGCCTGCTGCACCGATGTGATGGAGGGGGTGTACACACTGTTGCTGGCCAGTGAGACTGTGGAGAGGGAAGGGGTGTTTCCCTGGCACTGCTCTCTCTTGTGGGTCATGAAGGCAGGCAGGGAATTGAACTGCTTCTTACACTTCCCGCAGAGGAATACATCTTCATCATCTGCAATGAGGAGGACCAAATCACTGCTACCCCAGTGCTACACACAACAATCAAAGTCACAGGACAACAGACACCTTTTGGATCTTAACACCTCAAAGACATCATGAGAGATCAGCTGTAAGGGCCAGACCATCCCCCTCCCCAGTCCCAAGCTCTCTGTAAAGCAAATTGATGTGACTGAGCCCGTCTCAGCCCCGTTCCCACACACAAAACCCACTATCTTCTTGTGACAAACTGAATCCTGCAGTCTGTCTTCTCATCCCAAAGACATATACCACTCAGCCTTGCTCCTGTAGCTCCTCTGCTTTTAGTCAAAAGGAATTCTTCCAAAGCACTTGTGTTACATCAGCTGAGGCATACTTCATCATGCACATTGCACAAAGGAAGAGAAGTAGCCTGGATCAGTGCACAGAGTCAATGGCACCTTGTATCTGAGAGCCACTTCCCCATAAGACTGCTGGTTTCTGGTGCTCCTGCTTGATGTCAGAAGCAGAAAGAAGACAACCTAGCTACCATGTCCTAAGTGAAATCTGCAGTGTTAGCAAACCACAGGAGTACACATCATTTTGCACTTGATGCAGGTGGGCTCATGAGGCTGCACCTCCTGTCTAACCAAGTCTGGTTTTGGAGACACTGTCCACCCACCGAGTTCTTGTCAAACACTGAGTGCTCATGAGCACATCAATGACCAATTCCCATATTCATGCACAGGGATGAGATATTCAATGATTGGAGCAGTTGTGTATCCCCAGAGGACAAGGAATGGCTCATCAAAATAAAAAATGTGAACAGGAATAAGCACTAGCAACTGCTTCCTCCTTTCATGCCTTTATTGGAAATGCACAGCTGAGTCTATTCTCACAACTACCTCCAAAAACATCTCTGCTTGCTTGGGCACCTGTCTCCTTCCCGCCCTGCTTAGTCCTGCTGAGGGCTCAAAACACCAGCAGGAGCTCCCCAGAGGTGCAGCTGCTCTGCTGGCCTTTCCAACAGTCACAAGCACACGCTCTAGGGAGAAATCTGCTGTCCCTGCCCCTCTTCTCTCTCTCAGTGCCAACAAGACTCACCCATCGACTGGATGGTAGTAGAAGAGTTGACATTTTGAGCAGATGGATCTGTCACACCTCCTTGACCATCCAGTAAGGACTGCACAGCTAGCACTGTCTGATTATCCATTCCTGAGAGGAGACACAAGCACAAGTGGGAAATCAAGCACAGGCAGAACAGGGAGTGCTCACACACTGGGAGCTCATTCATGAGGTGCAGAGGGAAGACATCCATCAGCTGCTTCCGTCCTCTCCTGCATAGCCACTGTCACCTTCTCATGCCCCTGTACTCCACAGCTTTAACTATCAACCAAATCAACACTCCCATGTGCGTTCACAAACTCCTTGGCACAAGGAGAAAGGGGAAGAAGGGCAGGAGAGCCAAAAGAGGGCCTGGTTTCAGGCATTTGCTGCCAAGAGGAAGGATGCTCACATCGAGTAAGCATAGAAACAGATAAGAAGTAGGTAGCTGGGATGATACAGGCCAGTGGGGGTAGCAGCCTGGGTGGATCTCCCTGGAACATCCCGTGGCACAATACAGACAAGCACAGAGCAGGCTGAAGACCAAATCGCTGGAGTGCAGCAGCTCTGTCTCAGCAGCAGGGTTAGAAACACTGCCCTGTTATCAGGACTGGTGCTCCCAGATCTGATCAGACACTGGAGTGTGAAGAACAAAAGGATTTAGGTAAAGCTTTAAGAAGTATTAAGCTTGGGTTCCTGGGAGAGATGCTCGGGGAGATCTGGTCAGCCACCAGCTGTCATCCCAGCATTGGGACATGCCAGAGAGCAGGAGCATAGCCCCTTGCTCCCAGGACTGTGCTCCTCCACTCAAGCAAGAGCTGCCAGTCATTCTCCTTCGTTTCCATTTCCTTCAGGAGTCCACATAGGCACACATACCCAACCATATCCCTTGTCACAGTCAGCTTGCTTACTTTGACACAGTTTTCACCACAGATAAAATGTTTTAAAATACTCTAAATAAATGACAGAGCTGTGGACTGCTCCTCTAGGGAAAATAACCTGGCCAGCAGCATGCAACCAGCAGATCAAGCCAAACACACTCTTTCTTTTTAGTAATCAAAGACTTATAGAACTATCAGATTATGGGGGTGGGGAAACATAGCAAAAACCATTCCTTTATGGCAAGGAGCCCTTGAATACATCAAATGGCAAAGCAGGGTATTTCCTAGGCTGCTTCTTCCTTTCTTCAAAACTATAGAAGTCTGAAATCAGAATTATGTACCATAGTGAAAAGAAAATCTATTGGTCTGATCACTTCCAAGCAGCGGGGTAAGGAAAGTTCATAAGAAGAGGTCACTCAGCACAGGCAGTGTGACACCATAGCACATCACAGCTCAAAGGCAAGGCACAGCAGAAGCAACCACCTCATCTTACCCTTTAAGTTCCCCTTAAAATTTCCCTTAGACAACCAGGGCATTATGTTCCCATCAGGGAGAATCCATACAATACACAGCACTTGAGAGGTGCAGGAGAAATTAGTATCTAGAGTATCTCTAGTATGAAGCAAATAACATAATGGCTTTGTGAACAGCTTTTTCATTGTGTTCCAAAGAAGAGGTGACAAATGCCTTATAGGCTCCTGGGAGAGGAGAGAGCACCATTCTCTGGCTGCTGGGGAGTGAAGGGCACAAGTAGCTGCTACTGGAAAACAGCAGATCACAATCCTTCCCATATTACCTTAAAATCACCACCATGCCTATGGGAACCTGTTCCCATAAAATCCCAGGGAGGCAGAGCAGAGCTGCAGGTCCAGTTGCCCCATCCCTTCTCTGTCTGCAACCAGCCCCATCTGGGGCACTCCTGAGTGGATCTGCTTGCACCAACCAAAGCCCCACATTAAAACACACCTCTTCTACATCCTCCCTGCTCTACTGCAAAGGCAGTGCTGCAGGTTCTCCTCAGCTCATCCAAACTAGACAGTGAAAGGAAGATGTGGTTCGTCAGCAGAAGCCAGTCAGTGGGATGCAAAAGTGGATTCAAAAATTCATATTTAGTATATTACGAAGATAATTAAGAACAGACTGCATCAGGAATGCCACACACAGTGTGCTCACACTGAACAGTTGAGTTTGTTCTTCTGAGATTTTCCAAGTAAAAAAGTCAGATGATTGCCAGGATCCCATTAGCAGGAAGAAGCTTGAGAAAAGGCCAAGACCTGAGGACAGGTGACAATGATGCAGCAGCAATAACGATCTTGCTTTCAGCACTCTGCCAGAGAAAAGGGGCCCAGCACAACAGAAATCTGTTGCTCTTCATTCATTTACCAATTTGCACAGATATCCATGGAGTCTCTACAGTTTCCTGAAGTAAATGCAAAATGTCACAGTCACTGAGGGAAATCGTCAAGTCTGAGGTCTGTGAGCCATGAAGACAGGCTCAGAGTGACTGAGTTACATGGATGCCATTTGTGGCCATCCATGAACTCCAGGAGAAAGCTGAGTCGATCCTGCAATGATTACAGCCAGCAGGATGCTCTTCACAGTCATGAAACCTTAAAGAAAAAGCCATCTTTTCTCTCCTAGAGGCAGGAAACTAAACACAAACAAGGCTATTTGGAGAAGCCAGAAAAAAGTGTAAGACCACTAACTGGTGCTTTTCTCCCCCTCCTTTCAACTTTCTCTCGATTTAGAGGTGGAAAAGATGCTTCTTTTCCTTCATGCCCTGATTTGCATGCACTGAGTCTTTCTTCTGCCAACACAAAATGCCTCCCTGCCCCACAGCACCCATCCTCAGCCCCACACACCAGTACCAAGCCACCGATGACTTCTAAATCAAATTGACCAGGCAAAACAAACAAGTTCAGCTACTAAGAGCTGCCAAATACTGTGGGCTTAAAAAACAAAACAAATTAAAAAAGGGCTTTCTTTCTTAATTTGCCAACACGTTTTGCTCTCCTGAATTCTGCAAGGAAACCCTCACAACAGGAGCTGATTACAAAGAGGAAATGGAGGACCTGATGATAAACGGAGTGGTGTCCAACACCTCAAGCAAACTGGCAAAACAGGGAAACATTTCTCCTTAGCTCTTCTTCCCGGTGCTGCCACCACAGGTGCTGTTTGAAAAGCACCCGTTCCGATGCAAGGCCTTTCAATCAGTGGGGTTTCCCCATGGAAAGGAAAATACAAGTGTAATCCAATTTAAGAATGCAACAGCTTGTAGAATAGTTTTTCTCTCAAGGGGCTGACCCTCGGCTCGGTGTCAGACCGGCACAGCCCCTAAAAACAGCCCCCTACTTCCAGTGTCCCATCCACAGAACCGAGACCAACACGAAGGGGGACCATCCCCCTGGGCACCGCTCCAGTCCCGGGGGATGTGTCACACGAAGTCCCCTCACTGCCACCCCGGGAGTGCGGGAAGAACAGAGGGACGCAAGGTTGTCCCGCTGTCCCAGGGCCGGGGGAACAGAGGCCGGGAGGCGATGTAGAGCCCCCGGGCGACAGGCACAGGGCGGTAACATCGTGTCCCGGGGCGCCACACGCGGGGCTAGCGGGGGCAGGTGAGCCGGATGGCGCAGGAATACCTCGTGGCACAGGGCCGGGAAGTACCGGGATGCCCAAGGGATTCGGGAAGGGCCAAGCGAACCCCGCGGCTGCCAGCGGGGGATACCCGCTGCGCTACGGCCCCGCCCCGGGGCCACGCCGCTGCGCGTCGCCGCCTCCAGGGGAGAGCATAAAGAGTAACGGAAGGGGGGCGGGCTGCAGTCCCGTGCTGCCGGGAGCCTCCTGCTGCGCACCGGGCCAGGCCTCGCCGGGCGGCCCCGCCGCAGCTGAGGCGACACCAGGCCGGGGCGTTAGGGGAGAACGAATTAAGGCGCGTCCCCGCTGCCGGCCCGGCGACCCCGTTACCTTCCAGCGCCTCGAAGATCGCCTGCGCCATCTTGGAGCCGGGGCGGCCGCGACCCGTCCGCCGGAGCGGGCACCGGCCGCTGCGCTGCCCACTGTCTTCAATGTGAATACACTGATCGACCATGAGTCCGGGAAGGGAGGAGGGAACGGGGCCGGAGCGCAGCTCAGCTCCGGGGGGGCCAGTTCGCTGCTCAGGGACCGGCAGGGGAGTTTTCCGTTCAACTCGGGCCGCAGCAAGTAGGCGGGGGCCCGATCCTGCTAAGAGGGGAAGGAACCGCCCAGCGGCCGCACCTGCCCCCCTCGCGCTCCCAGCGCGGTGGCTGCGGGGGCCGGCGGAGCCTCCACCCGGCAGCGCTGCCCCGAGGCCGCCACGTCCTGCCCAGCGCCATCACCCGGTCGGGCCAGGCCGCCCCCGCGGCCGGCAACGCCGAGCGCAGCCCCGCTGCCGTCCTCAGCGGGAGGGGTGGGCCGGGCTCCCGCGCCAGTCCCTACTGGCTATCGGGCAGAAGCTTCCCACCAATGAGCGGTTAAGGTGGTGCCGCCTATTGGCCGAGAGAGCCGGGATAACCTACGTGTGAGGCGGGCGGGATCCCGCTCCCGGAAGCGAGAGCGGTGTCGGGTGTGAGGCCGTTCCGCCTACACCATGGACGCTGCCGCTGGGGGGAGAGATCCGCTGCGGGCCCTGCTTCGTGCCGCCAACGCTCTCCTGCAGCAGCACCGCTACCGCGCCGCGCTCGCCGTCCTCAAGGGCTTCCGCAACGGGGCCGTGTGAGTGCGGCGGGGTCGGCCGCGGGCCGTGAGGGGACGGCGGGCTCGGTGGTGGTGCGGAGTGTCTCCGCTCCTCCGGTTTGTGTTCGGCCGCGGGAGGGCCGGGTGTCAGAGGTTCGGAGGCGGCTGCGTCCGAGAAGGAAGTTTGAGCGGTTCTTGGGTGCGCGTTGGGCCGGGCTGGGTGTTGGTGCGGCCCAGCCTCGGTGTGCGCTGGGCTGGGCTGGCAGGGGAGGGGGGACACGGTCACTTGGTAGCACAACACAGACATGTCTGAGCCGTGTATTCGCTTTTGCAGCTATGGAGCAAAAGTCCGTGCCCCGCACGCCCTGGTGATGACCTTCCTGTTCAAGAGTGGAAGGTACAAGCCCCGCGTATGTTTTTCTGTTGCTGCTCAGAATGCTCAAGGATTTGCTATTTTTCATGTTTCCAGAGAGCTTAGAAGGCAGAAAGGTGTGTCAGCCACGTTTGTCAACTGTTCACTCTGTGTATTTGCGTACACAGATACCCACGCTCCTGTGGGTCATGGCTTGTGCAAGTGCTGATGAGAACCAGCAGGTGGAGATGCAAACAGCAATGCTGTGATCTCCCTCTTAAGAGACAGCACTTTGTTAAGAGTAGCAGAGCATGTTGTGGCCTTTTTAAAAGCAGATGCTTGATTTTTCATGGTCTGGAGCCCAGGCAGAGCTGTACTCTGCAGAGTAAGGCAGAGCTCAAGGGGTACATCCTCCTCCCAAATGTGTTCAATGGTGTGCCCGAGCTGTCAGTCTGTGCAGGCCAGAGAGGGTGTAGTGTCCAGGCTGAGTGACTGCAGCTGCACTGCCTTTTTTTTCTTCTAATTGTCTGTTTCTTTCCTTCAGCTTAAAAGACAAATTGAAATCGATTGCTCAGGCTACGTACACTCACTCCCGGAACTTGGCCTTTTTTGTGTTCACCTACAAGGGGCTGATGGCATTGCAGTCCCGACTGCAGGGGGGGAAAATTCCCTTTCATTCTTTCTTCGCGGCCTGCATTGGAGGTTGGCTAGTGTTTGGTGACAACAATCCCATCAACAGCCAGGTAAATACATGTCTCAGAACTTTTCCTTGACAGAAAACCCAACCAATAGGCAATCATGTATGAGGAGGTGGTGGCCTGGAAACTTCCTGGGGGTTCTTACCCTGTAGTGTTATTCTTTTATTGTATTTCTCTTTGCACAGGGTGTGGGTTTGGCTGTCTCGCACTCCAATCTTGGCAGCTGTTGTACCTCTGTGAGCAGTGTGTGTGATTTGAGAGCCAAAAGCCTGGGTTTTTCTTCACAGCTGCTCTCATGTGCTTCATGAGGAGACATAACCTGAAGCCACTGGGTGCCCTCCTCATCGGAGGTGTGGGGACTGTTTGTGTGCTTCCTGCAGCTGTGGACCTCTCACAGGGTTAAACCTTTTGGCTTGAATGTTTTGAGCGTAGAGTGCTGTCACTGAGCTACAGTAAACTGCACTGGTTAAACTGACAAAAGCTGCTCTGTGGCCATGTGGTTCAAAGCTGCTTGTTAACACACAGTTGCAGATTAATCAGTAAAATAAACAGATTAATCAAATGTGTTTTACTTGTGCAGTACCCTGCAGGAGCACACTCTGTCTGCTTTTAGGATGTGTCTAGACTCTGGAGTCTGTATCTGCACGGCAGCTTGGCAGGACAGCCTCAGGACTGTTCTATCACCAGCAACATCTGAGGCATAATTAGCTGAGCAGAGACTGAAATTGTGCAACCATGAAGGTGTGTTGCATCAAGTGTAACTTGTTGATTACTGAATTAGAGCACATGTGGAGAGGTAGGACTTTGAGGACGTAGGGAAGATGCCAGCACCTCCTGTTAGAAAGATGATAGTGACATGTGAGCCTCCAGCCACTTTGCTGTTGAGTTGGGTGGATTCTCTCCACCCTTCTTGCCTGGCTTATTGCCAGTAGATCTGGTCAGGCTGTTTCCCTAGCATTCTTTGGGGTTTTTTTTTTCTTTGTGCAGATCATCATGTACCTGCTGTCTCGTATCCTGTTTGGCTTGTCTCGGCTGGCAGTGGAAAAGGGCTACATCCCCTCTCCCAAGAAGGATCCCTTCCCGCTTGTCGCTGCTCTGATTTGGGGGACAGTTCTCTGGCTCTTTGAATATCACCGTCAGACTCTGCAACCTTCTCTGCAGTCCTCCATGACCTACCTGTATGATGACAGTAACGTGTGGCACGACATTTCTGACTTTCTCATTTATAACAAAAGGACAGACAGCAAGTAAGTGGCTCGTTATCCAGTGCCTTCAGATGGGTCAGCACTTTCCAGCAGCTGAAGAAAAAGGTTATCCTTTTGCTCCTCTTGACTGGTGAATTTTCTTTTTTTTTCTTTTTTAATAAATTAACATCTGTCAGGTGTAGGTATTTTTTGGTTCTCCCTTAAACATTGCCATTAGTTTGCTCTTTGCTGTCTTAAGAGGGAGTGAATACCCCACAGAAAATTGTAGTCCTCAGTCAGAGTAAAATGCATTAGGAATTCAGTGTTAGAAACAAAAAAATTTTTTTTTCAAGAGAGGCTTTATTTTCCCTGCAATTACTTGGCTTTGTTTTTTTAAAGTAACTGTAAGTTACTTATAAAATGGCAGCCTGACAATAGGTGCTCTAATCATGATAATGTGATTAAGTCTAATAATGAAAAAACAGCTCTGGGAGATGCTTGTCCAAAAGCAGACAAGGCCAAGGTCTGTTTCTGTTGTTTCTACTGGGGTGTGCTAGAACTTGAGGGTCCTGCTCAAGTCTGAAGGCCAATTCTCAATGTCTGTGGACAAGTAGAAATCTTGTTTAAGCTACTACTAAGGCAGTTGTGTGCTCTGAATGTTTCTCTGCAGTTTTTCCTCAGGGAGAAAGTAAGATATTTGAGAGTAAAGCTATTAAGACTGTCCGGTATTGGCTTGTTAAATCAGGCTCCAAAGGGCTATTTTTTAATTATCTGCTTTTGTGCACTTGGGCTGAATCAATCCCTCTGCAGAGTGCACTAATTAATACCCTGTAATTACTTTAAACTTATTTGTAAAGTTTTTAGAAGTTGTTTGAACTGAATGACAATAGAAGTTAAGCTATTTGAGCTGCTGTGGACACAAGCCAGGGTGCATTGCACACCCTCAGATGGAGACTTTATACATGGAAGCAAGCAACACTTACCACAAGCACTTTTATTTTGATGGAAGATAAACACAAGGGTTAGTCTTAGGCCCAGAATCTACCCTCCACAGCAGTAGCATATGTTGGCTGGAGTTTGTGGAGGCACTTTACTGGGTCAGGTTGAGGCCCTGGCTGAATATACAAGTGAATCTTCCTCATCAGAATATGCTGCTAAGCCCCAGGACTGATGGAGCACATGCAGGGCTTTACCAGAAGAGGGACTAGACAGCTGAGAAAGAAGAATAGGTACTTTAAAATTCATAAAATCAAACTGTTAATAGTGCAGAGGGCTTACAGTGTCACATAAAGTGATGCCATTCACTTGATGATGTACATTAATTACTGATGCACTAGTTTTCTATGGGGGTGCTGGCAAAGAGACTCATTGAGCTTTCTGTACTGACCATTCCCTTCTGGCTCAGTTGGCTCTGTTTTGTTCATTCTCCCTGTGCCCATCTGCTCTTCCACCCTGACCTGACCATATAATTTTATAATCCTATTGGTGTTGCTGCTCATCATCTTTTGCAGCCTCTTTACTACAAGCTTGAGCAATTTGTCATGTTCCATGGTATGATTGGAGCACTGCTTTCAGGTAACTTTTGAGTAGAAAAAAAAAAACCCTCAATTTCTTCTTAAGTAAATTTTCTTTATCTTCCTAAGGTCCTCTATTACTATTACACATATTCTGAGTGCTGCTTTGCTCTTTATTTCTCCACTCTCTGCCAACAGAAGAGTGCAGTGATGCCTGGGACTAATAGCATCTCAAGGTGCTCAGGTTGGGCAGGAACAGAGTCCTCTGGCTTTTGAATGAATGAAGCACCAAAGCACTGCATCTCACTGCCTTCACCATGAGATCTCTCAGTGGAGAGGCAGCAGTTTCTTTGTGCTTATCCCCTGCAAATCCATGATGTGCTCACTTTTAGTGCCCAAAAGGCAACATATTGCCCTAACAACTGGCTGTGGTCTCCCTGCCTTTTAACTTCACCTGGCTCTCAGGATCTGTACAGAATGCTTGCAGTGTTTAATCAGATAGCCACTTGGAAAACTATAGAATTTAAGTACTGTTTTTCTGTCTTTACAGGTAAATTTTTGTTTGGTGTAGATGAGCTTGTTGAATCAAGTATGGAAAAAATACTGAAGCTACAAGTGAGGTCTGATTTCTTTATATGCCCCAGATCTTTATTTACACCACTAGTGCAGAACTGAAGCAGTGCCAGCATTGTGTTCTGTCACGGGCCTCAGTACTGTTCCAAATAAGAGTTTTAGCACTCTGCTGGTATTGCTGAGTTCAGTAGGATTTCAGAGAATTCTTCCATAGCTTAGGTCTCCCTAAAACTATTAGAATCTACATGTCCCTGACTATATAATTCTTACAGTGCAGTGCAGGCTGGTTATGAGCTGTGTGTCTAGAAGAAATTTCCTAGCTTTGCAATTGACTGTAGGCATTCCTTTCTCTGAGAAAGGCTTGTGATTCATTCCCCTAGAGGAGAAATCACTTCATTCTGCTCATAGTTCTGCTGCAGCTACCAGTGAAGCACTTCTCTGGCCATGTGGCCTGGTCTCTTTGCTTTCCCACAGGTGCTCTCCTCTCTGGAAGGCAAAATCAAGCTGACATTTGGTTTTCCTGTGGTGCCAGGGCAGGACATTAAGCTGGAAGTCACCTCTTTCCCAAGGAAAGTAACTGGAGCAGTTCTTTAAGGGAAAGTTCTTTAAGCAGTTCTTTAGTGTCCAGTGCTGTGGCTGTGAGCAGATAGCTGGGTTGAGCCCTGTATGGCAGCAGGGGGTCAGAACAATGCAGGCGTGTAGTAAGGAAGTGAACTAGAAGTAATGTGTCTGAGTCAGACTTTTTGGGTACGTAAGTTACACTCCCTGCCCTCCCCCAGTGCATTGTGTGGGGAACTGAGTCCCTGTCTGTGTTCCCTTTTTAGTAGCGTTAAGACCAAAAGTAATAGAAAGACAGTTGGGAAGCCACCTGCAAGTCAAACAAATGCTGAAGAAGCACAAAGATGTGCTGTTTTCTGTCCTCAGACCTTACTGGATTTGAATTTTAAAATGAACTTGACTTTATTTTTCTACATCAACTTTATTCTCCCATGTTATTTCTTCCTTGACACCTGACCATGAGATACTGAGTGCCTCTGAAGTGGAACAGAGTGTCTCTGGGCTTTGCTCAAAATGCTTATTAGTTCAGCATTAAGTGAGGCTTAGTTTGTCAAAAATGAGGATTAGTGGATAAAATTGGAAGCATTCATTTTTTAAATGATGCTCCTTCAGATTTTAAGCCTCTAGTGGAGGCAAGTTTAAAGGTTAATGATCAGAAGTTTTCAGCAAGCCTTGAATAGCAGAGTGACTATGCTGATCTATTAATCATTTATTTGATGAAGGAAGAAAGCAGGCTGAGGGTTATTTACTGCCATTGCATGCTGCCCTGGCATACCCACTGTGCCTCACTGCTCTTTGGGGGACAGCTTGTGTGCTTTCAGCATTGATGCACAACCATTTCCGGGACAATTACATTATTCAACAAAGAAGAAAATGAAATGGCTGCATGACATTTGCTTTAGCAGGTTTGCTATCCTACCTTTGATCCTTGTTACTGAAGGGGAGAATATTTATGAAAGAAGAAAAGACCCTGTGCTTGTCTAATTAGTGCCATGCAGAAGTGCCTAAGGAGGCTGCTGTGAGGTGGGAAGGCATGTTGCAGTGTGACAGTCTGCTTTGTCCTGGACATCCTCCCTCTGTGCAGGCAATAACCAGCCTGGTCTGGATAACTAGGGTAGGAAGTGCTTTGATATTGGTGCTGTGAGACTTTCTTGCCCTGGTGAGTAGTTCAAGAGCTGCTTTACACTGAGCCAGGTTGTGGGTAGAGGTGTGGGATGCTCTCTGGCTAGAGAAACAGACCAAATCCAGGGGTCTGTGGGGATCCAGCTGACTCCTGTGTACACTGAGCTCTGCTCCAAGCTGAGAACTGTGGTGGATGGCAGGAACTAGTGTAAGTCACAAAAACCCAAGCTGGATTGGGTTTAGGGAGAGTAGATGGAACTGGATGGTCTTTAAGGTTCCTTCCAACCCCAACCATCCTGTAATCTCATAACCCTCCCACAGGAGAAACTGCTGTAATTCCAATTGTTGCTGCATCAGCACAAAGATGACCTTTGGATAACACCCAAGCCATGAGCTGGTTCCTATTTGCCAGGTTGTGTTTATTTTCTTGGAAATGCCAAGGGGAGCAGAGCCAGGTTGGTTATCTGATGCTTGTTTGGAAATCCAGCAGATAAGGGAGGAGAGAAAATAGGGTCTAGTGCATCCAGCATAGTGTCTGCCTGCTGCTGTTTTTATTTTATGGGTGCTAATCTTGAATTTTCAGCCTGTTTAACACCAGATTGTTGGGAGGAGGTAACTTTTTTTTATTAGAAGAATTTTCATCTGTCTCATTTCCTTGTGGGCCCAGTGGTGAGGAGGGGGGAAACAAACTCTCTGTAATACAAGGATTTTACCTCTACATCTCAGATATGTTTTACGTTTGTAACTGCTGTGCTGTGTAATCCAGGCCCTGGTTTTCTGACAACATAGTTCAGAGCAGAAACTCGAGTCCCTGGCAGTTACACTGACCAGAAAGCTTGGAGGAATGCAGGGGTTTGGTTTGTGCTGGGTGAGGAGGGGGCAGAGGGCTCGGATGCAGCTCTGTCCACCACAAACTGACTTCTTGTCAGAGGAGAGCATTAGCCCAGTATAAGACTTTCTGCCAAGCATATTTCTGTGTAATCACTCTTTGAATATTATAACACTGTACTTTCTATAATAATTTTTAAATTTTTATTTTATTGTCATCATTATTAAAATTAAAATCTGAACTGTCATGCTTAATTATTGTATGTTATTAGTCCTGTATATAGAGAAGTTATGCATGGGGTACATTTTTGGTGTTGGTTGTGCCCATATATTACCAGCTTGGAGGCAAAAGACAGTGATACTGTGACTGCCAGCAGATTTAACTGCTGCCACACTGCAGCTCAGGTAAGGATCCCTCCCACAAAGGCAGTTGTTGTCATTTTGGAGTATTGGGAGTTGTTTTTAAACATGCACTTTCCTATGAGATAGCTATTGGATTTCTCAGAGCAAGTGAGTGAAATTTGTGCTGTGGTGTTTGCAGCATGTACAAACTGGGCACCTTAAATGCACTGCAAATGGGATAGAATGTGGCCAGCTCATAACACTGCAGGCAGAAGATTCTGTCTGTCTCCCTGGGTCTTCCTGGGTGCCACCATTGCAGGGCAGCCTGCTCCTTAGTGCCTTGCAGTTGTAGAATCATAGAATGACACAGGATAGAAGGGACCTTTCAGATCATCAAGTCCAACAATCAGCCCAGTACTGACAAATCACCCCACTAATTCATGTCCCCCAGCACCATGTTGGCCCAGCTTCTAAATATCCCTAGGGATGGGAACTCCTCCCCTTCCCTGGGCTGCCTGTCCCAATGCTTGACAAATATTTTAGCAAAGTATTTTTTCTTAATATTCATCCTAATCTTCCCCTGGTGTCTTCACTGTGTGCTCACATGAGTGTTTGTGCGTGACTGCAGAGGGAAATCAGCTGGAGGAGTTGCACATGTCTGTGGAGTCCTGGCTCCAGTCTGTGTGCCTGGTCCTCTCCTAAATCACAGGATCATGGAATTGAGTAGGTTGGAAGGGACCTTTCAGATCAACTTCAATCACCAGACAGCTTGTGGCAGAACCATCTGCCAGTGCGGGGTGTGGGTACAAGGCTCTGAATGTGAGTCTGGACCTGCCTCAACCATGAGCTGAACAAAACCAGGACACACTCCAATAGACAAGGATATATGGAGATAGTTTTGGTGCCTCTTCCATGCTGTGAGTGCACTGCTGAGAGGCTCCTACTGTGGAGGTGGTGATGAATCAATCCCTGATGAGGAGCTCCCCACAGCAGGATAGGTGAGGAAGGTCCCAGTCCTGAGCAGAAGATCCCTCTGTGAAGGAGCCATGAATGGCTGTGAGACCTAACCTACTGCTCTGTAGCTGCTCTAACTTTGGGGTATCCAGGCCAGGCCATGAGAAGCCAAACCAGCACCTCCAAACTGATGGCTGTCCTATCTTAACATGCTATTTTTCCCTTTGCAAAGCATCATGCTGTACCTCAGCTCTTTGTTCCAAGGGAAGCTCTGAGTGAGCTGCAGGTTCCACACTGGTTCTTTACCTGCCTTTTGTTCTCACAGTGCTACAGCCATGCTTGGAACCTGCTGGGAATGGAACTGGACTGGCCAGAGTTCCTCAGCCCAGGGAAAGGCTAAAGCTGAGATGGCAACATCAAGGGGTTTATTCCAAAGCCTCCTCCTTGCGGATTCCCAGGCTGTTGCGCTTTTTGCAAGTGTTCTGTGCCCCCCATTGCTTCCATCAAAAGATTCTACAGTTTGATGTTGAGCTTTAATAACATCATCCAGGAGAAGGAGATGGCAGGGCTGAATTTATTGTGCTCAGCATCCCAGAGAGAAGCTGACCTGATGCTCTGGAGTGTAAGGAAACAGCCAGTTCCCAATTCTTGGAGACTGGGACACAGGAGAAGACAGTTGGAGCAGTGCTACATTTCTTAATGTGCTAAGTAAGCTTTAATTGTTCTCTTTGTGCCATCAGAAAATCAGTTCCCATAGAAAAAGCTGATAGAGGTGGAGAAGGTCAAGTCAGGGTGGTGGCAGCAGCAGGTCGGGTCTTTCCCCACTGCCCCTCCCTTCTGCAGCTGTTTTGCAGCAGAGTGTGACATCCTGTCAGCTTGCCATCACCTGAACTGTAGCACTGGGTAGAGGGACACTGGCAGGAGGCCCTGGGACATGTCATGTTTCCCTTCACACCATGCAGTCCTTCAATGCCACAGCCCAGTCCCACGGGAACTGCTGAAAGCAGGAGCAGGCTGTGGGTGACAAGGACAGTAAATGTGCTTCTGGGACACACACAACAGGGTACATCCTTCTAGCTCTCTCTCTGCCTGGAGAGGATTTTGCAGTGTGAACTCAGTCCCAGCTGCAGCCACTGCAGTGCAGGAACCAGCAGAGCCTCCCTGACCCATCTCAATGTGGAGACTATCAAGGGCTGAAACCTGCTGAGTTAAAGACACTGGAATAGCCTTCCTCATCCTTCCCATCACCAAGGGGACCATAGGGATGGGATATTATCTCTCCGCAGCACACACCAGACAGCTCATCTGGGGAGCATGTCCCCACTCCTTGATAGTGGGGCCAGGAGGGGTGTGCAGCCATTCAGGAGATGGAATTCATCTGCTGTCCCTCCTGGACATGCAAGAAAATCCCTTGTCCTTCCTTCTGCTATTATTTGCCTTTTGTTTGTTCTTCACAATCGACCTTTTCGGTGCCACCAGCACTAAAAGCCCTGGAGAAGAGTCAGGGCGGGAAGGCAGAGCGGTGGCTGTGGGGACAGAGCCCAGCCAGCCCCCCCATGAATCTGCTCCAGCATGAACTGGGGGTGGGGGAGCCTGGCCTTTGTGAATGAAGCAGGAGCAGCTGGTGTGGCAGCTGCATCCCAATCCCAGTGTCAGCTCAGAGCGCCTGGCCTAGGCTCCCTAGGGAAGAGGAGGAGGAGGAGAAGAAGAGGGGGAGGAGAATGCTGCCAGCCCTTTCCCTGCACTTGTCTTTTCCCCCCAAAATTCTACAGATGGAAGAAACATTAACTATGTGTGTAAACGTGGTCAGATTGTTGCTTGTGCTTCATGTCCATGTTATCACAGCACAAGGGTTCCAGAGAGCAAGGCCCTGAGGTGTTAGAAGGCTTAAGTGTTACTTAAGTGTATTAATTTCCTTTAACCAAAGTAGGGTTTCCATTTGCTTTTTTCTGAGGAAGAAATTGGGAGGGGATGAAGGAAGAGAGGAGGTGGAAGATAATAATACTTCATCAAGGATGTGCAAAACGTTATTTAGGGATGTAGGGGAAAATCACAGGGCTGGGCTGTCCCACAGCTGAACTGCAGCGAAGTCGTGCAACCTGTAATAAAATAACTCAGTAGCCTTGGTGACTATGAAGCAGGGATTCTTTATTGCAGCTCTGGAAACACAGGAAATAATTTTCACAAATCTTGTGTGCCAAGTTCAGCAGCAGACACAGTACATGTTGTGTCACAAACCGAGAACTGAACACAAACTGATTACAAAGTTTCCTGTAAATGATGTAATCTCTCCAATGTTGTTATCTAAACCTTCNCACCGCCCGGCGCCAGCCAATAGCAGCTCTCTGCCGCCGCGCCTGGAGCACGGCTCGTCCAATGAGCGCAGGGCGGGG